>SKCR01036845.1:0-379494 GCA_019454045.1 Zanthoxylum bungeanum | reverse complement strand
CTCAATCAACATCATATTTCAGCTAGCTATATTTTGGGCATGCTCCCCCTTTTATCCTTAAGAATCCACACACCAGCTGCATGTTTTTCCAGCCCATCATGACGTGTTCCCATGCACAGCCACCTCAACCAACTATCCTGGGCCCACTTGTCTCTCAACTAACAGATTTCCTTTTTCTGCCCTTGATTTCCTTTTGTTGCTCTTCAGGATTTGTTTGTTTTGCCCTCCTTTGGTAAACTTTGGCTACAGGTGGCCTAATGGATTCTTGCAATACAGCTACGTTGTCCCTGTCGATGGTCAAATGAATATTTATTGATACCATAAAACAATAGGAGTTTAATGAGAGAGTGATAAATAGGTGCAAACTATCAAAACAAAATAGACCCAATTGGAGATTATTTTTGCTCATTAGTGGGTTTCCTTATAAACTCGAGATGGTCAAATGTCAATTTGTTATTCATTTAGCCACGAGTTTGAACCCTAAAAACTGCTTCTATGTGAAAAAGAGTAAGAGTACGTACATTATGACATTCCTCAGATCTTGTTTGTAAAGAGAATTTTGTGCCCGAGTATGACCACACAAGCATGAAATAGTTTTACAGAATCAGGGATGAGATTGAGAAAGGAGCAAAACAGGCTGGTACATGCTGCAACACCAATTTTTTTTGGAGTCAAAACCTTAGAAAAATTACATGCAGGATTTTAAGGCCTGGTTCATTAAGAATCATTATCTAGGCTACCTAGAGGCTAGAGCCGTACAATTCTGAAGGGAAGAAAAAGATTTCAAATTGGAGAGGTATTGGCCGCAAAAAAGCCTGCTCCTCAGAGCATCATAACCAATGAGCAAGTGAACTTTATATTAAAAAGACTTGTGAGATGTTCTTTCATCATCTCTATATTCTACTATTCTTCTATATATTCACACTGTCTCAGCTTGCTTTCATGTACAAACTATACAGCATTTGGAAAAACAAAACTTAGGTGAAAACAATTATAGCTAGCTATTTATTTAATAAATAATATCAAATTAAATGTTTCAAACTGCATAGAGGTGAAGATCGTACAACGTTGACACAGCAGGCTTCGCTTGCCACTCTGACCTTCACTCTGAAATGTGCTTGTAAAAAAACCAGTTAGAATCGATGACGCATTAAGAGTTCACACACTCTCCTTGGATTCTCTTACATACCCCAATAATTAAAGAAACTAAACTTCAGAAACTGACAACAGAAAGGTAAATAAGTTATTTTGCTTTTCTACAACTCAGTTCACCAGCATATGATCAAATCCCGCTCCAACCTGAAGTGTTGGAACTCGATTGCCTCCGACATTGAGAAGCAATTGTTGCAGCCATCTCCTTGTTGTTAGATCTTCCTGCAAACATTGATAAAAAGCATGGTGTCAGGGATGGACCAAACATAACGTGAGAGAGCACATGAGACAAAAACAAAGCAACAAGGAAAGAAGAGATGATTCTGTTGTGAAGATATTATAAGTTTAGAGCAAGTCATTCATAGGCAAAAGAATCATGTTTCAAGCAAGTCATTCATAGGCAAAAGAATCATGTTTCAATCGGGTCATAACTTCATTCATTTGACATTCAAAAACTAAAGCTACATCATAATGGAATCCAAACCCCTCAAAGGTATAACTGAAGCTCATTTACAGATAATGGAACAGGCTATAAATATTACCCTTATCCATAGGACACCTAGACAAAATGTTAACACAATAAAATAAATATTTATTGTTAGAACTTACACGAAGGCAACTACTAAAGGTGGCGTCTTTTAACATGTCTGGAAGGCAGCTTCTTAGAGCATCACAAGCCCTACAGCAGAAAGGTTAAAAAAATGTCTTAAGAAACTCAACCAGAAACTTGTACTCGAAAATGAAGAAAACTGGGAGAATTTAATTGACATTTAAGGTCCCAAGTTTGAGAACTACAGAAATCTGTTTATCTAACCAACCTTGAATTGTCCGACAATCGCAGATAACATCGAATAATATGCTTTAACAGCCGCGAAGAGGGTTGCTCAGCAAGTGCGGCAACCATGTTCCCCAAAACTCGCCCTACTGCAAAAAACCTCTCTGCTGTTGTACAAATATAATCCAAGCCTACATCGTCCAACAATATTTTCTGCACTATAAATGTAGCAACCTGCCATCGCAAAAGCTTTAGTCAAGCATTGATAAACCTTTAATCAGGTCCATGTGTTTGAATACAGCCCCTTTGGCCCTTTCTCATTGAGGAGGAAACTTAAAAAATGAGTTAGCGTCAGTCACAAATGTCAAAGTGCTAATACTGAGTCCATGTCAAAGTTCAAAATTCTGATTTTATCTTCTCCCCAGGATTTGCCAACCCCACCTAGTGGGAAAAGGCTTTTCTTTGGTTTGGTTATAATTAAAATATACAGCCGTCCCCAAGGGGTGTGGCTTGGTGGTATAAGGCTTAAGATTTGGTTGCAAGTCCTAGGTTCAAATCCGGGGTGCACTTCACGTAAGAGCCTAAGGCAGCCGGGAGTTTTACCTGCTCCGCTTAAGTCCAGGTCGGTGGTTTTTCGGCAGGATTTCCAATGTTTCCAAAAAAAAAAAAAAAGAAATAAAAAAAGATAATATACAGCCTCAAAATACTTTATGAAGAAATAAAAAATCAACCAAAAATAAATGCTTTAGTGGATAGACTGAGGTAGTTGAAAGACACTGTTTTCAAGAAATTCAAATGTCAGAAGAAACAATGCCATTTCAGATGGCATAATAGGTGAAACAGAGAAAATGGAAACTTCAAGACAAAAAATGCAGAAAAGAAAAAGCAATAGAATCAGCGCACTCAACTGTTTTTGACAACTCGCTGCCCATCTCCATGGTCCGTAGGCAGAGTGGGATTATTTCTGTTGAAAGAAGGAAACTAATAACTTCTGTGTCATCAACCTGCAAAGGAAAGAGGACAAAATCACCATCTTCATTGGAAAGAAAAGACTTATCAAATGAAAGTGAACAAGAAAATATATGAATTGGAGCAGATGGAAGTCATTGATGATTAAGTACCTTCACCAGGGCACCAATAACACCTAAGCTTGTTAGTCTCAAGTACTCAAAGGGCCTTGACTTGCTTGTTGTGTTCAGAAAAGGGTACAGATATAAAGGTATGTGAGCTGCAAGGGAAACAATCAACTGAGAATTTTCCCATAACAAATAAATATGCATCTTCCCAAACAACCATCTCCAATAAACAATTGAGTTGGTTTGTGAATTGAAAGAAGAATTATCTATACAGCAAGATTATGAATATTACCATTAAGAAATAACATCCTTGTGTCTGGATGGGAGGCTACACACTGAAAAAAAAAAAAAAAAACATTGCAAAGCATTAGTAATTTTGTCCTCCAAATCGACAAATACAGGAATTTACAGCAACTGAGATAACTAAATTCAATACAACCATTTGCACAAGTGATTTATAGAAGAGAAGTGCAAAGCAAGCACACAAGACATTAAAACTTATATATTTAAACTAGTTTAACTGAATTTCAATGCAAGTACGTGAATCTTCTTTAAAATAACAATCTTTTACTGTTGTATACAGAGCAGATAAGTAAAGCACTGATGAAAAGATAACACTCAGCATCATGATTCATATCTAAAAAATGCAATAAGGCAAACTATCACCAAAGATAGTAAATCATTGACAACAAAGATTACAAATTTAACACTCTCTTGGTCACTACTTAAATTAACCATTCTTCTTACATTTGACAAAACAAAAAACATTAAATACGTTGAGGTAAATGACTTCCTTACTCTCTAAGTAAGACAAGGATTTCTTTAAACATTACCCATGAACTCATCAATAAATGAAAATATACACGAGAATTTCAAATGTTCAGATGTAACAACAATAAGTTCAAGATGAATTGATAAGTTAATAACGAAACATCAAGGAACAAAGCTGACCTGAAGAAGAGCAAGCGCATTGCAAACTCGGTTTGATTGTGCAGGAGTAAGGTTTGGTGGTGATAGAACAGGGTATATTGAAACTATCTCCTGCAAGCATGAATCCAATATGTTAGACAGAGATAAGAGAACGTAATAACTGACTACATTACAATTCTCAATTACTACTGAATTCACGATCAGAAACACATACATAGCACAAAACAACAAATGATCTTGCCAAAAGTTGATTATAAAGATATCTAGGCTTTCCATAAAAAAAATCTTGAACTTCCTATTTTCCTCCCATTCCTTCGGCTGCTTTATAATTACTCCTTAGTCCTTTCTCAATTTATGACATCACAACTATAGACGTGATCCCCAACTGGACATCCCAAACTTGACAAAATATACCACATCATAACTTTCATAAAGAAAGCCAGAATATTTAGCTAGGAGGGAAAACAGAAGAAACAAAGAGTGTCATCTAGTAAGATAGTATTTTGCCGAATGAGCTACATAAAAACATGACAAATGTAAGGCTGGGGAAAACAACAATAACAGGAATACCAACAGTAAATAGCATACCTGTAATAATGCAGCAATAGTACCAAAAGAATTCCACAATAAGGGAGCCAAATCTTGAAATAATTCTCTCTTCTAGAAAACAAAACAAAAAGTTTATTAGGCATACCTGTATGAGTGCAGCTATAGTACCAAAATAATTCCACATGAAAGGAGCCAAATCTTGAAATAATTCCCTTTTCTAAAAAATGAAACCAACGCGCAGACACTAGTTTATAATTACAACACACAAATCTCAAATTCTTAAACTACATAAACTACATGATAGAATGAGCATTGGCGGCATGCATTCAAATACGTTATACGTCAACTCTATTCATTGCACAAGTGAAAACCTATCTCCACAAACCACCTAATTCTTTAGAGCAAAATTTGAACTAGACCTATTCTGTTCCAACTTTGCTTTTGTTGATAACGTAACAAATAATAATGATTAACAGAACTGATTTCGCATCAAAGAATTGGAATTCCCTCTTGATCTAACTTTACCTAACCTTTGAGGCATATAAATCAATCTGAGGGCACCTCGAGGTGCCGCCTTGCAGCTAGCGATACGTCGAGGCTATCGCTTCAGGCAGAGTTTTCAGCAGGCCGTCTCATGATGCCTCGAGTCGGGGCAGTCTGAGGTGGTTTGAGGCAGGCCTCGACTTGAAAGCCCTAAAATTGCTATTTAAAAATAAAAAATTATATAAGGGAAGTGAAAGTTAAACAGAGTCATGACTTGAGCTTCTTTACAGACTATGAAGCTACAGAAGCAAAATCCCCAATTTTGAAATCCTAACCAACAGTATTGTTAATAGCGTTGACCGGACAACTCAACCTCGATGTTATTATCTTTAAAAATAACCAACATTTACTATTAAATTATTAAATTATTTGTTATAATTTGTTATTAATAAAAATTATTTGTGATATGAATTAGATATTATAATCTTCTTGGAGGATGGCACTTCTGATGACTAATTGGAAGATGACACTTCAGACCCACACTTCATGCTACACAAATGATGCCTATTTAGAGATTAGTCGTCATTTTATTTCATGAATTTGTTTTATTATGTTCATTTATTTAGTTTTGATGGATACTTTTATGTATTAGTTGATATAGATGTGTGTGCATGATTTCATTTTGATAATTTTATGCTTAATTTTTTCATATTCGAATTGAGGTTGTCACCTCAACCACCTCGAGGCTGTCTGTCTCGCCTCAACCACCTCGAGGCTGTCTGTCTCACCTCAACCACCCCGAGGCTGTCTGTCTCGAGGCTCTCGCCTCAACTACCTCGAGATTTACTATTTTTATTACATTCACGATTATTAAATACCAATCACATGCATATATATTTGCAAAGCTCAGATCATGAGGGAATCCTGGTCAGAAGAACCACAATAAAACACAAATGTTGGATAAAGACCACCTTGAAACCAATTATAATCTATTCTTGAAAAAAGAATCCAAATTTATATACCCATTAGCCATATTTACATTTTCACATTAACAATTAAACCATAATCATATTGAATTAGCATCAAAATATCAATTTAATTTAAAAACCCAAAACCGTAGCTTCTATAGCCGAGAAAATGTACAAATATGAAGATAACAAATAATAAAAATAACGCTCTAGGGTTTGGTTTTTTGAGTCACAATTATATCCATAATAAGAGCCGATGATAAAGTTACCTTTGATAGTTCAAAAAGAGCGTTTTCTCTCAAATCGGGATTGCTCAGGTCAAGCACCAGATGTTCAGCTGACGCCATTTTCCGGTCCTTGTTAACTCCAGCTCCTGCAGCAGCGCTCGGACTCAACGCGCTGGGCCCACCGCCGAACGCAGGTTCATGGACAGCGATTGGGGCAGATTCGCCATTCTCACTTCAGTTCTTGCGCTTCCTGCAAGTTTTTCTTTGGTTTTTGCGATGGAGAGAGACGCAGAGGCAGTTCTACTTTGTTGCGTTTTAGTTCCCCCTCTGTAGAGTTGGTGCCACATGCTTTACATGCGCGTGGGATGGGCGGGACACGTGTTCGGTCTTATTTGTAATTTTGGTTTATTATTATTTTACTATTTCAAATATTAAGAAATAATAATAAATTAACAAATGATTATTAGAGGTGTAATATTTTATTATTATAATTTTATAAATTTTATTATTATATTATATATCTTTATTAAAAAAAATTACATAGACAACCCAAGAATTAACTTTAAATACCGCTAATTTTTTTTTTTGCCTATTTTCTTTTAAAGATAAGGTATAGACAGAGCCTAAATTTAATTTTTAACATATCCACCTCACTCAAGATTCGAATTCTCGTGACAAGTTAACTAGAGCAACTTGAAAACAATCAAACCACGCCATTTGGGGGCAAGAACTAATATAAATTATAGTATACTTTAATAAATTTCAAATAATAATAACAATGAGTATTAAATATATATATATTTTTGGAAAAATCCTATTATATACAATTAACATTCAAAATTATAACTTTCATAAAAAAAAAATATGTCTCAAATAATGACTTAGATAATGTCAAAATCAGCCTTAAAGTTGTTATGTCACAACAGTTACAGTCACAATCACTTTTTTATGGCAGTGTTCACAATTCACAGTCACACATACAATTTAGTCACATTGTTAATCACATACATAATTCTCAATCATATTTTCTCAATTATAATGATAATTATAAATACTTAATTATATTTTCTCAGTCACAATGCTAGTCATATACACAATACACAGTCATATTTCTCAGTTACAATGATAATAACAAATACTTAATCACAGTTACAATGTCGTTTTACATACCTAAAAATATATTTGAACATCTCCAAACTTTAAGAAAATCAATGTTTATGTGAGCAGTGAATATTTCACTATTCATATGAATAGTAACTTAAAAATATATTTGAAGTCTAACACTTAAAAAACGGAAAGGTACAAAACAAAAAACAACAATAAGGTTTCACTCATTTGCCAAGCTAAGACCGTGGTTTTCTCCCCTATGAATTTGACTGTTAACTAAAGCGGGCAAAACTGGTAACAATGTTAGTGTGTTATTAGGTGGCATGGACATTTTCATCCTTACATGTTTTCATGTCATGCCATGTCAACAGTCATGCACATGCCATGTCAACAGCCATGCACATGCCATGTCAACAGATAACATGTAATGTCTCACTAACGATGTTACCCATTTTATCGGCTTTTACTAACAAATGAAATCACAATGTAGTTTTTGTCATGAAAAATCACAATCCTGGTTTCATAAATGAACGAAACCATAAAGTATTTTTTTTGCCCTTCTCCCTAAAAAAATTATGAATAGTGATCAAATTTCACTATTCATATGTGAACACTGTTTTAAAAAATTTAATATGTTTAAAAAATTAATGTTGGAATGGAGATGGGCAAATAGGGATATAAATATAGTCAAAATCAACTTAAAACTATATTTTGGACTAATTAAAAAGATTATTTGAAAATTATAACTACTTATAGAACTCATTAGAAGCTTGTCCTTTTTAGCAGTTAAGCATGGTGGAAATAACTTTTTAATAATTCTAAAAAAATTTAAGTTATATAATCAATATTTTTAATCTCATCGATATAAATCACCCTAAAAAATAACTTATAGAGAGAAAGTTTAAAAAACAACGCATAAAAAAATATGCTTATAATTTACATATCCACCACATTTCATATTTTGGACCATGTTGGATTTAAGATGGTAACATAATACTAGGGCATTTGTAAAGAACATGACTAAATATGTGTTGAAACATTTAATGGGTTGCAAAATTAGCTTATGATATGTTTTTTTATGTCATAATTTTGTGTGAGACTCACTAAGTCAAAGTAAGATGTCATAAGTTATTTGAAATTTATCTATGAGTACTATGAAATAATATATTTATATACTCAAAATGATGCTTGGGTGAATAAGAAATGGATCTCAAAGTACACCCATGAAGAAAATTAAAGGGAAAGTTTCTTGTTCCACATAGGAAAATAAACTAAGGAAAAAAGAGGCTTTATGTATAGTTACTCAATAATAGTTGAGTAATAATATAATGATAGAGGTTCTCTCTACAAACGCCCACATATGGGTGCAAATTCAAGCTCTAATTGATTTGACCAATGTGCACTTGCACATCATATATACACGAATGTTGGTATTATATATTCCACACCAAATCTTTGGGATTAGGTTAGGTGACATAACTATTGACACAATGTTATATGTGTCAAGACAACCATGATGGCAGTATATGCCCGTACCTAGGAAAGTTTAGAGAACTGTATCAAGTATACATGGCTCAATTTAGAGAGCAAAATATAGTGCCAGTAATGGCCAAGGATCAGATATAAGAATATACAATGTCACATATGCCGAGGACAACACTATGCTAGAATATATTGTTATATAAACCTTTCAAAAGTGGCATGTAGTGGAACTACAAGGATAGATCAAGAAAGAAAATATCAATAACTTTTAGTATTATTATTATTATTATTTTTTATCAAATGTATGTAAGAGCTAACTTTGTTTTAAAGCTCAATTATAATAAAATAAAACCATTTATTTTATTGAGTATAGTTTATGTTAATTATGTTTTAGTGCTCAATTATTACTCAATAATAGTTGAGTAATAATATAATGATAGAGGTTCTCTCTATACGCGCCCACATAGAGGATTCAAATTTGAGTCCCAATTGTTTTGACCAATGTACACATGCACGTCCTACGTACATGAATGTTGGTATTATGTATTCCACACCAAATCTTTCGGATTAGGTTAGGTGACACAACTATTGACACAATGTTATATTTGTCAAGTTAACCATGAGAACAATATATTCCCCTACCTAGGAAAGTTGTGAGAAATGTATCAAGTATACAAGGCTTATTTCAGATAGCAAAATGATTGCCAGTAATAGTCATGATCAAGCATAAGAAGTAGAATGTCACATGTGCCGATGCAACAGTCTATGCTAGAATTATTGTTATAGAAACCTTTCAAAAGTGGCATGTTGTGGACTGAATAATAGATCAAGAAATAAATATCAATTACTTTTAGTATTAGTTGTTTTTTTTTGTCAAATTATGTAAGAGCTAATTTTGTTTTAAAGCTCAGTTATAATAAATAAAATCATTTATTTTTATTATGTGTTGTGTATGTTAATTATGTTTTAGAATAATTACATATTAAGTTTGACAAAAAATTATGACATGAAAGATTATATGAGGATTTATATACTTAATAGTATATAAAAAATCATAGAAATAAAGAGTTTGGTAATTAATAAATTATCTTTATAAATGCTCGCATAAATTTTGGTATGTAAAAACAAAAGGAAGATAAGAAAGTTTTTAGAGGAACTTGTTCAATATAATAAGGATGTAACGATTAATAAATTTAGATTTTGTAATATCCTGAATTTTTCAGAATAGTTCTAGAAGGTGCTGATCGGCGTAAACACACACGTATAACGCAAGCGCACGTATCGTTCAAGTAGTATAAAAATATCGATCCCACGAGGACTTAATATCTAATCTATTAATTTTATGAGTTAAATGATTACTAATATCTAACAAGTTGATTGATTGATTTGAAATGGTGACGATTCTAAATTTAAAAACAAGTAAATAAAATTGTCGAAAATAGGTTTTAAGAAAATTCAATATTAAAATATCTAGGGTTGTGATTTCTTCCAATATCATTTAAAGATGAAGTGTTATCTTAAAGTTGGGTAATATATTGATTTATTAACCTGGAACACTAAATTATGTGTAAGCCTCTGTCGATGGTCAGACACAAATACCCAGTTTAACCCAATTGAACCATATGTCTATGTCAACCAAATTATCTGGATTCATTAAGTTTAAGTTCCAATTATGGCTACCCCCGCCCGACAGGTATATTCCTATCCTGTAAGGAAATCTATTAAAGGGTTATCTATCCTCAAGGAAGATCGTGGGCTATTGTCTAAGGCTGAAACCTAAAATCCCTATGTCTAGTTCATTTTAGATTTACCAGATCAATTTTATTAATGGCCAATTAATGAAAAAGCATTAAGTTTAAGACTCAATAAATAAATCTTTATATTACCCAAGCTATAATCTAACCCTTATAAAACGGTGATATTGGATTTTATCACAACCCCAGATAACTAATTTAGTTACAACACATAACTAGGGCTAGTAAAACTTGAAAATAAAAGACATAAAGTAAAAATGCGGTAAAGTAAATACTGAAAAGTAAATACAATAAAATAAAATGCTAAGGTAAAAGGAATTACTTTTACTACTACTAATTTATATATCTCCCATAAAATATATATAAACTTGTGATTCTTTTTCCAACCAGCCATATAGGCGGTAACCTGATTAAGTCAAATTAAGTCCAACCAGCCATAAAGGCGGAACCAAAATTAAATTACCAACCGACCAATCTGGCGGTATCCTTTATTAGTCAGGTTTAAATCAGATTAAAATGAATTACCAACCGACCAATCTGACGGTATCCTTTTAAGTCAATATTTTAAATAGTGAATATATTATTTTTAAGGGAGATTAATCTAAATAGTAACAGTAAAAGAATTACCTTTCACCCTAGCTGGGGGAGTTACCCTCCTCATGGTAAATAAAACTGTAAAAAGTAAAAAGTAAAAAGTAAAAATTAAATTACTATATAACAAAACGTAATTAAAATTAATTACAAAACTAAAAACTAAAAACTAAAAATTAAAAGAAAGTAGAGAGAGAAACTCTCTCTTTAGAAAGATTATAAGAGAGAGAGTGGTGCACTGAATTCTGAAATTTCGCGCTCATTTATAGGCAAAAAATTCGGTTCTGCGTCGCGATGCCAAGGACCTCAGCGTCGCTACGCCAGGTTTGTCGACGTGGCACGCTCTGGTTCGCTGGTTTGAAGATTCTGGATAAGCTGATAAGGTGACACGTGGCAGTGGTTGGGCTTCAATTATTGTGACACGTGGCGGCTTCTGATTGGTCGCTGAGATTCTTATCCGCCACGTGTCAGATAAGGATAGGATATCCAATAATTGATGCTGACGTGGCGCTGACGTGGCGGTGACGTGGCGGTGACGTGGCGACACGTGGGAAAGAGACTGTCGGCACCATAGAATTGCGACACGTGGCAGCTTCTGATTGGCTGATGATGACGTGGCGGGAGGTGGCAATGTTGACTTGTTGACTTGCTGACGTGGCTGATGACATGGAGATGACTGGAGTGACACGTGGCACACGTGGCGATGGTGACTGTCGGCACCGTAGGATGTGACACGTGGCACGGCGCATGTTAGCAGATCGGCTGTGATGGTGACACGTGGCACGGTGCATTAGCAAAGTCAAACTTTTCTCAGATTCTGATTTGTGGACCCGGCGCACGTTAGCACTGTTCGGCGCATTTTAGACGTCGCGACGCGTAAGGCTTGGCGTCGCGACGCGCTTAAGACCAAAATATCCCTGTTGACGTATTTTTGTCCGTTTTTTGCCCCAAATTGCCTCCAATGCTTTCCAAACTTTATTTATCTGCAAAATAACACCAAATACATCAAAACGTTCACAAAACTCGCGAAACTATACAAAATATAAGTTAATGAGTGGGAAATAGTGATATAAATATCACTCATCACACCCCCAAACCTAACATTTTGCTAGTCCTCGAGCAAAACATAAAAATAACATGAATATAAAATTAACTAAGCCACTTTCGTAGGGATCACGATTGCATTTAGCATATGCAACAAGCCTTTAAACCCCTAGGTGTCCCTAGTGGACGAGTTGTAGTCTCGTGAGGGTTTACAGCAATGATACCCACAAACATTTTTACAAAAGTAAAAAATTAGTTAAAACTAATGCACACAAAAGCAAAAAGACAAGCGAAAAGAGAATAAAGATGTTAGTGACTAATCAGGTGAAACTTCTACTCCAAGTTACTAGTTGTTTTGTTTTATTTTAAATTACCGAATAAGTAAATTCTCCGATTATTTTTACCATTCTTCATATACATGGCCAACAAAATATTAATCAATTTATTTTTGCCCACAACAGTCATAAGTGTAGTTGATAAGAGAGTAATTTTTTGTCCTAAAGTTCTATCAGATTTCACACCTTTTTGGAGCAATGGAATAATTTTTTCATTTTTCTGATTTTTTCTTTGATTTTTTCTCTTTTTTTTATTTATATACAATATCTTCCATCTATGTAGCGAGTGTTGGGTCGGTGGCTCCCAAACCAGTTGGCTTTAGGGCACCAGGTGTTAAGACACCCCTACGGACTTAATTACTCAGACTTCCGATATATATATTTTGCAGCATCTTCGATCCATGTAACGAGCTTTGGGCCAGTGACTCCCAAACCAGTTGGTTTTAGGGCACTAGGTGTTAAAACACCCTTACAGACTTAATAACCCGGATCTCGGATTTTTTTTTTTTTTTTTTACTCCATTACTTTTTTGAGATGTTTCCTCCAATTAAACTAGAGCACTGAATATTACAAACTTTTCAATTTTAGCTCATGTCCGTATGTTACTATATATGTTGATAATATCTGTCAACTGAGCATATGAAGATCCATTTTAGTCCGTTTTATGGAGAATTCACAAATTAAATAATTCAAAAGGAAATAAACAAAAATTAACTTGTTTCGAAATAGGTTTGAGATACGTCTCAGGAGTGGAAACTCCTTACTCAGCTACCTCTTACCAATTTCACCTTTTTAGTCAGAATAAAAACAAAAAACACAAAATATTTTTGTAATTTTTGAAAATTTTTCAATTTTTTTTTTATTTTTCGAAAAATTTTGGACTAAAAATAAAAACAACACACAAACTAAAAACAAGGTACTGATCAACTAATTCCCTCCCCCAAACCTAAATGAGACATTGTCCCCAATGTCTTAAACAGTAAAAGGAGAGTTAAGAAGGTCGTACCTGGTTAGCTGAAATCTACAGGAAATTAAAGGTTAAGATCCAGATTAATTCGACGTCTCTTACCACGATCGTCCTCCGACCAATTTATCTTTGAAAGGATAGGGTCAACTTGTGGTTCATAGGCTATGAGTTGGTCTATTAGATCCGGAGCAGTTCTGGCAGTAAAGAGGAGTTCTTTTAAAGGTTTTGACACGAACCCATTTCTCCGAGCATCATCAAGAAACACACAAAGAAAATCATAAAACCATCAACATTGAGCAATCCAAGCGGTTTCTGGTGTATGTTCAGGTTCGCCCAAGATAGAACTATAAAAATTTCCTCCAATGTACCCAAGCCACCTGGCAAAGCGATAAAAGCATCAGCACGGTTAATCATTTCTACCAGTCGTTCAGACATACCTGACACGATCAGTTCCTCTCCGTTTGATGATCCAATAAGATTTGCCTCTGCCAAGGGTTTTGGAATGATTCCCAAAACATTACTGCCTCCTCCTCTGTACAGCCTTTGAAACGATCCCCATAAGTCCGAGATTTCCTCCGCCATATATTAAGTGCATATTCCTTGCAGCTAAGACTCGACCCAATTCCTGTGCTGCTTCTACGTATTGTGGTTTAGTACCAACACTACTACCGCAAAACACACAGATATTTTCAACTCGTCTTCTTGAAGTAGCTTCCATTTTTTATGTATTTCTTTCTCAACTCTGGATGCCTTCAAAAGTGCAATGACGGGCTGAATTTATAGTACCTGAAAAAGGGTGAGTAATAATAGCACAAGTATCTTCCAGAGGACGATTAGTAACGAATTAATATCGTGATAGTCAAAAAGGTCTGGATCCTGTCGGAGAAAATAAAAGAAAACATCAAAACAAATCACAATTATTAAGAAAAGACAAAGAGATATAATATTTACAAGAAAAGTAACGGCTTGATTGACGTCTATGCGTCAGGGACAAGCTTCCCATCCAATTTTCTTATAAATTGGCAAACAGGGTCTTTTTGAGTCAGATTCCCGAGACTTAACAGTTGTCTTTCCTTTTGGAATTGTGTATGTAATTTGTGAATGGCTATATTAACATATCCACTGGGATGCGTCTCAAGAGTTAAAGATATATCATCTAAAGACTCCTTACTCAAGCCATCCCTAATGAAGTTAATTTTATCTTCGCGATTATCAGACACCATTCCTAAAGAACGACAACGAGTGTTGCAATTAAATCGTGCACATTTGAAACAAACACCCATTTGCTTAGCTCTACGTTTCTTTGCATAGGTGCTTCTTCCTAAACCAGGCAGATGTGAAATAAAAGAGTCAGAAGACTCACCTGCCAATCGGACTCGTGCTTCAATTACCCAACGAATATCATTAGGAATACCATGGATCGTCAGTAGTCTCATTCGTTCCAAGCGAGCTTTGTAGACTTTTATCAGAGATTTTGGAGGGAGAGAAGGAAATTGCTTGTGAAGATTTGCGAGAGCATCTTCCATCGTGAAATGACTAAACCTGCAAAAATTAAACACACAAAATAAAACACACCAAATCACAATATATACACAAATTGCATGGGTTGCCTCCCTGCTAGCGCTAAGTTTAAAGTCGTCAGCCAGACTTGGCTTCTCGAATGTTAAGCTGGATCTGAAAGTGTAACACTTTCTTTTGTCGCTCAAATGATTCTCCCCAGTAGTGCTTGACACGCTTGTTTTTAACCTTGAAAGTTTTGTTAGCGTCAGGATCATGTATCTCAACGGCTCTATTTGGTAAAACTTTGGTGATCACAAATGGACCTGACCACCGTGATTTTGGCTTCCATGGGAAGAATTTCACCCTTGATTTGTTTAACATACCTTCTGCCCTGGTTCCAGTTGTATGCGCACTAACTTCTCATCATGTCTCTTCTTGCCATTTTCTTTGTACAATTTGGCATCCTCAAAAGGCTGATTGTGAAATTCCTCCAATTCGTTGAGCTGGTGGAACTTTTTCTTTTCTGTTGCTTGTAGTGCAAGAATTGGCTATTTCAGTGCAAAATATGCTTTATCTTTAGGCTCCACAGGCAATTGACATGTTTTAAGTTTGTCAGTAGAACTTTGTCTTTCATCAGAGTTCTGAATGGTACTGTGTATCATATCTAGTTTGAAACATTCCTCCTTCTTTTCATCATCTGGGAAATTCATGGCTTTGAAAACATTGAATGTTACTTCTTGGTCTTGTACCCTCATGGTTAGTTCTCCTTTTGTACATCAATAATGGTTCGACCTGTAGCCAAGAATGGTCTCCCAAGGATGATTGGCACGTCTGCGTCTTCCTCCATATCAAGGACAATAAAATCTGCTGGGAAAATGAATTTGTCAACCTTGACCAGCACATCCTCAACTACACCTCTCGGAAATACGAGCGTTCTATCAGCAAGTTGTAGTGAGACTAAAGTTGGCATTGTTTCTCCATCTGCAGTTTCCTGAAAATAGAAAAAGGCATCAAGTTAACACTAGCACCTAAATCACACAAAGCCTTACCAAAGTTATGTTCTCCTATGACGCAAGGAACAGTGAAACTGCCAGGATCTTTCAACTTCGGGGGAAGTTTCCTCTGAATGATAGCACTGCATTCTTCTGTTAATGCCACTGTCTCGTAATCTCCCATCTTCATTTTTGTGAAAGAATATCTTTCATGAATTTGGCATAGGTGGGCATTTGTTCCAACGCTTCTGCAAATGGAATGTTGATATGCAGCTTTTTGAAGATCTCCAAGAACCGGGAAAATTTCTTGTCCAATTTATTCTTCTGAAGACGTTGAGGAAAAGGTGGAGGTGGAGTGATCTGTTCTTTTTCCTTTGCTTCTTTTTCCTCCATTTGTTGCTTTGTTTCTTTTGGAACTTCCTCAGCAGTTGTTTTGACTCCAACATCTTTGTTATTTCAGTACCCTCTTTTTACATGATGGCATGACATTGCTCCTTCCCCATGTTTCTAGGATTTGGCTCTGTGTTGCTAGGAAGGGTACCTGGCGGTCTGTAACTCTGAGCATTTGCCAGTTGTCCCATTTGATTCTCCAGTGCTTTAATAGAAGCAGATTGACTTTGAATTAATGTTGCTTGGGATTGAAACATAGCATCGTATTTTGCTTCTTGCTTTTTGAACATCTCTGCAAACTATTATTTCATTTCTGGTTCTTTTTCATGCTCCTGGCCTTTGTTCTGTTGCTGGAATTCAAGTGGTGGATAGTTCTGCTGTTGGCCTGAATTGTTGCTCCATGATAAATTAGGATGATTCCTCCACCCTGGGTTGTAGGTGTTGGAATATGGATTGTTCCCCTGTCTGTTGAAATTGTTGACATAATTCACCGTCTCTTCATGTTGGTTTGGTTCTGGTGCTCCTCCATATGGTGAACTTGTGGATCCAGTGATGTTCACAACTTGCGTGCTAAGTGTTTCTAGACATTTGCATATCTGATCCAGCCTGGTATTCACTGATGTGTTTGCTCCAACTTCATAAATTCCTGCAATTCTTTGGATCATGCTCCTTTCTGTTGGCCACAAGGAATTGTTGTTGGCCATTTCTTCGATTAGGTCCCAGGCTTGATCTTCTCCTTTTGCCATCAAGGCTCCTCCAGCAGCAGCATCGATTGTGGTTCTCATTATTCCAGAAAGTCCATTATAGAATGTTTGGACTTGAAGCCATTTTGGAATCTCATGGTGAGGACATTTCCGGAGTAAATCTTTATACCTTTCCAAGCTTCGCAGAGGGATTCTGAATCTTGTTGTACAAAGGATGTGATGTCATTCCTCAGTTTTCCGGTTCTGGCTGGTGGAAAGTACTTTGCAAGAAATTTGGTGGCTAAAGTGTTCCAAGTTGTGATGGAACCTGCTGGTAGTGAATGTAGCCAAGCTTTAGCTCTGTCCTTCAGGGAATATGGAAAAACACGCAGTCTCATTGCTTCTTCAGCTTCTCGGTTGTAATTAAAAGTGCCGCAAACTTCTAGGAAGTTGTGATGTGGGAATTAGGATCTTCAGTTGCATTCCCCCCAAATTGAACTGACTGCTGAATCATCTGAATGCATGTTTTGATGTCACACACACGCATTTGCTAGTAAGAGAGGAAGTACAATACGGGAAATGAGTCTGTCAACCATCGGGATGGTTCTGTCTCGAATGGGAATTGGTGGTGCAACGTTCAAAGGTTCAGGTTCCATGTTGACTAAAGCTTTTTGGCCTTCTCGCCTTTCCCTTCTCAACTGTCTGATGGTTCTTTCAATTTCTGAATTTCGGGTCAAGCGATCGGAGTTCAAAGCTTCTGGTTCGTCTCATGTAGTTTCTGAGAACCTGAAACACAAGAAAACAACGACAATAAGTAAAAAGAAATTAGATACAAGTAACGATATCTAACCCCTAAACTAATAGTAAAAGATAAATAAGTCCCCGGCAACGGCGCCAAAAACTTGACCGGCGTAAACACACACGTATAACGCAAGCGCACGTATCGTTCAAGTAGTATAAAAATATCGATCCCACGAGGACTTAATATCTAATCTATTAATTTTATGAGGTTAAATGATTACTAATATCTAACAAGTTGATTGATTGATTTGAAATGGTGACGATTCTAAATTTAAAAACAAGTAAATAAAATTGTCGAAAAATAGGTTTTAAGAAAATTCAATATTAAAAACTATATAGGGTTGTGATTTCTTCCAATATCATTTAAAGATGAAGTGATTATCTTAAAGTTGGGTAATATATTGATTTATTAACCTGAAACACTAAATTATGTGTAAGCCTCTGTCGATGGTCAGACACAAATACCCAGTTTAACCCAATTGAACCATATGTCTATGTCAACCAAATTATCTGGATTCATTAAGTTTAAGTCCCAATTATGGCTACCCCCGCCCGACATGTATATTCCTATCCTGTAAGGAAATCTATTAAAGGGTTATCTATCCTCAAGGAAGATCGTGGGCTATTGAGTCTAAGGCTGAAACCTAAAATCCCTATGTCTAGTTCATTTTAGATTTACCATATCAATTTTATTAATGGCCAATTAATGAAAAAGCATTAAGTTTAAGACTCAATAAATAAATCTTTATATTACCCAAGCTATAATCTAACCCTTATAAAACGGTGATATTGGATTTTATCACAACCCCAGATAACTAATTTAGTTACAACACATAACTAGGGCTAGTAAAAACTTGAAAATAAAAGACATAAAGTAAAAATGCGGTAAAGTAAATACTGAAAAGTAAATTACAATAAAATAAAATGCTAAGGTAAAAGGAATTACTTTTACTACTACTAATTTAGATATCTCCCATAAAATAATATATAAACTTGTGATTCTTTTTCCAACCAGCCATATAGGCGGTAACCTGATTAAGTCAAATTAAGTCCAACCAGCCATAAAGGCGGAACCAAAATTAAATTACCAACCGACCAATCTGGCGGTATCCTTTATTAGTCAGGTTAAATCAAATTAAAATGAATTACCAACCGACCAATCTGGCGGTATCCTTTTAAAGTCAATATTTTAAATAGTGAATATATTATTTTTAAGGGAGATTAATCTAAATAGTAACAGTAAAAGAATTACCTTTCACCCTAGCTGGGGGAGTTACCTCCTCATGGTAAATAAAAACTGTAAAAAGTAAAAAGTAAAAAGTAAAAATTAATTACTATATAAACAAAACGTAATTAAAATTAATTACAAAACTAAAAAACTAAAAAACTAAAAATTAAAAGAAAGTAGAGAGAGAAACTCTCTCTTTAGAAAGATTATAAGAGAGAGAGTGGTGCACTGAATTCTGAAATTTCGCGCTCTATTTATAGGCAAAAAATTCAGTTTCTTGCGTCGCGACGCCAAGGACCTCAGCGTCGCTACGCCAGGTTTGTCGACGTGGCACGCTCTGGTTCGCTGGTTTGAAGATTCTGGATAAACTGATAAGGTAACACGTGGCAAAGTGGTTGGGCTTCAATTATTGTGACACGTGGCGGCTTCTGATTGGTCGCTGAGATTCTTATCCTCCACGTGTCAGATAAGGATAGGATATCCAATAATTGATGCTGACGTGGCGCTGACGTGGCGGTGAGGTGGCGGTGACGTGGCGACACGTGGGAAAGAGACTGTCGGCACCATAGAATTGCGACACGTGGCAGCTTCTGATTGGCTGATGATGACGTGGCGGTGAGGTGGCAATGTTGACTTGTTGACTTGCTGACGTTGCTGATGACATGGAGATGACCTGGAGTGACACGTGGCACCCGTGGCGATGGTGACTGTCGGCACCGTAGGATGCTGACACGTGGCACGGCGCATGTTAGCAGATCGACTGTGATGGTGACACGTGGCACGACGCATTTTAGCAAAGTCAAACTTTTCTCAGATTCTGATTTGTGGACCCGGCGCACGTTAGCACTGTTCGGCGCATTTTAGACGTCGCGACGCGTAAGGCTTGGCGTCGCGACGCGCTTAAGACCAAAATATCCCTGTTGACGCATTTTTGTCCGTTTTTGCCCCAAATTGCCTCCAATGCTTTCCAAACTTTATTTATCTGCAAAATAAAACCAAATACATCAAAACGTTCACAAAACTCGCGAAACTATACAAAATATTAAGTTAATTGAGTGGGAAATAGTGATATAAATATCACTTATCAGGTGCTCAGTTAAGGTCTCGGAACGAGACGACGTTGGAAAATAAGAGTTTAAGTGTTGTATAATAGGTCATAATATCTTAAAGTGGAATCTCATTGCATTGGAAATCGTGAAATTCAAAAAAGTTGGTTACACAATTTTTATATACGGAGAAAGTTTATTGTTTCGGCTATAAAAATAGAAAATAAACCCTGATTAAGGTCATTCTTAAATTGTTGGACTCCTTTTTCCGAGACGAACAATTTTCTTGTTGAACACTTTTCAAAATTTGTACCAAAAGGGCCTCAAAAATATAAATTATTGAATGAATATAGTGTGAAAGGCCTATTTGTAATTTCACGAAAATTCTCTATATACCCTAAGTTTTTGCAAATTACATTAGAGCAAAAGTTATCAAAACTATCACAAGACTGTTGCGAGATTATCATACCATAAATATACGATGTCAAGTTTTAGTAAAAGATAAGTAAAGAGTATCGAACCCATATGGATTGTAATCAAATTCTCACTAATTACTAAATTTGATAAACCTAAATTTATTTAGAAAATAATTTAAATTAAGACTAAAAACTAAATAAGCAAAATATGAAAATATTAACTTTAGAAAAGATCAATATGAGAGAGATTCTAGAGTCTGATTTCACCTAGCTATCCCCTATGTATTTACTATGCCAATCAATTCTTATTCAGTTGAATTCCTTATAAGCCAAGAACCTAAGTTATTCTAACTCTCTCTCCCGAGTGCCGAGTGAATATATTATCAATTACAGACTTCGATATCCCTATAAAATCTAGTAATTAATAATTCATTACATTCTATGATTTTTTGTTAACGACTTCAGATGGATTATAGATTCTCCCAAACTCTGCAAATCTCATAGGTTATATTCTCTAGATCCTATTCAAAATCTCCTCTCTCGAACGATAGATTCTAAACATTCATCACCTTAATTTGTGGTCAACAAACTAGAAGTATTAAACACAAGAGAATATAAATAAACTGAATCACAACTTTATAACAATTAAATTGGAAAATAATACATAGGTTCAAGCATTGAGTACATCATCCTCTAGAATAATAGAGTTAGTTCATGACTAAATATAAAAACAATGAAAGCATGTTCATGAATCTAATGGACATCATTAGAGTTTAAAGAAAGAAACTAGAAGATTAAACCCAAATCGAATCCTTTCATCTTCGGACGTCACCGTTTTCATCTCCTCTTGTCGCTCTTCAATCTTCCTCTTTGGATCTCTTTAAAAAATGTTTTGAACTCTTTTGTTGTGTATTAGTCTCTCCCTTAGGGTTTTGGACAAGTTTCTATATTTATAGGGAAGTCCTAGAGTCATTGTGCATGTAAAATATGACTAAATTAAGATTCTGGACATCTACCGTAGCGTTGCGATGCCGGAATTGGCGTCGTGACGCCAAACTCTCAGGAAATTCTATGTTGGCATCCTGAGGGGGCGTCACGACGTGAAAAGTGGCATCCCTGCATTTTCTGCTTTCCCGCGTATTTCCGGTGCGTCCGTAAGGTCCCAAAACACGTCATTTTACTCCAAGATCCTTGTTCCAATGCTTCCCATCAATCAAACATAAAACAAACTACAAAATATATTAAATGACATGGAATCTAAAAAATAGTGAGTTAAGAATGCAGGAATAAGTGGGTATAAACCGCACTTATCAAACACCCACAAACTTAAGATTTTGCTAGTCCCGAGCAAAAGACTAAATAAAAACTAAATAAAAATAAACAAACAAAAATAACAAAATTTGTAGGGATCACGATTGTATTTAGCGCATGCAACAACCCTTTAAACCCCTAGGCGACCCTAGTGGATGAGTTATAGTCTCGTGAGGACTTACAACAACGACACCCACAAACGTTATTCACACACATGCAATCATTCAAAAGCAAATAAAATAGTCCTGATAGTTACACATAATATTATCCTCAAAGAATGCCTACTAATGAAATCAGAGAACCTTCAAAATACTCAATGCAACTCAAATCCAAGTTCTTGAATAAATCATCTAAGCTAGTGTTAGTGTCATAGACATGCCACGTGATCTCTAAGCATGATTATTGTGTGAATTAGCAAGTATAAGTTGGGGAAAAACTTACAATGATCGGATGAAGTTCAAGACTTTTTCTTTGGATGTAGAAGCTCCAAGCCCTTCTTTTGAGTTCCAAACTCTTGGGTGAGTTTCTCTATCACCTTAATTCACTCCCAAAGTGCTAGCTTTGATCAATTTGTGAAACAAAATTTCTTCCCTATGAAGCATGAAGCTCACGGTTTTGGAGATAAAATGGAGAGAATGAATAATGTTTTAAGTTTCCAAAATTTGTTACAAAAGGTTGTGTGTGTTGTGAGTTAAAGTCCAACATTAATTAGCCAACTACACCTATCATGAATAGTGACATGTGATGTAAGTGAGTGGGTCCCACCACTTTGAATTCAAAATTCAAGTTGACTTATACAACACACTTTGGGACCAGTTCGTTTAATCCGACTAAACGAATTTTCCGTCGTTAAATAAATAAATCCAATTTAATTAAATAATAATGCATCGTAAAATTATCACGATAGTCGCTTACAAATTAATTCCAAATTAATTCGTTCGTTTGAATTAAAATCCAATTCTAATTCCGTATTGAAATCCAATTTCAATTAATATATCCAATATATTATTTTAGCCCAATTAAATAAAATAAATAGTAAAATCCAATTTAACTATTAAATTTACTTTGCCGATTAATTCCAAATTAATCGTGTTCTCTCTTCTAGAGGAATTTAATCCCAGATAAAATTCTTACCGTAATTAATCCCAAATTAATTTTTCTCTCTCATAATTAATCCCATATTAATTCTGTTCGAGTCAAATGTCATCGGTGAATCTTTGGGAGGCGACCCAAGAGATCCCTGGATATGTTGGCAGTAAATACGATCATCAGACTATCCGAACACGTGCGTACCCGGTACCACGTTCTTACCGATTTACAAGACATGGTTGGCTTCTAGCAAAGCACTGTGCCTACCCAATTCTCCAGAAATATATTCAACATGGAATATATATAATCTGTATCAGGCGTAGTATACAATGTATTGCGTATTACGATCCATTATCAGATGTCACATTTTAGGTCTGGGGCTGGAATTGTGTCTGCCACGTACGAAGCATATATCGGATCACTAGCAACTAGTCTCTGTAATCGGATAATCATGACTTAGTCATATCATCCCGATAGCTGCAGCATTTAAGAGTGATAGTTCTGTATCCCTGCGTGATAATCATCTCCATATGACTGAAGTGATACTTCCTTCTTGACATCACATCCAATACACTACGATTCTCAGTAAACCCATAAGAGGCGTACACAGAACCTGTTAAAACTCCGGACGACCAAAACCAAAGTATACTGATTATCGTAAGTATTAGCGATGCAAGTCTCAAGTTAATACCACATACACCTACCCTGATTCGGATTCCCATAGACACATAGTCATACTACCAATGAGACTCCGAGGGTCTATCCAGAGCGAAGCTATTCCCGGTTTAACGGCTAACAGAATCTCCTATCAAACTTGCATAAGTATCCAATACTTAAAAATATGAGAACTATGCCATTAAGCTTCCATAACGCGCACAAGTGTAATACTAGCCTATTCCGTATTATCGATGTCCAGTCTCGATAATACTACAACTAGGGATATTTAATGATTAAACCTTTCGTGGATTAATACTGTCTCATATATTATTAATCCGGTACTAATCATATGTACTTTTATCATTTATATATCCAAGTAATCCAATTACAAAATGATAAAAGAGCAATTTCCTTTGTCACATAGTTAATTTGTACAAAAACACCATGTCTTTTACAAATAGTGATGCTATGGGTCATAATTGTCCAACAATCTCCCACTTGGCCTATAGCCAATCACTCAAGTGTCCAACACCTGAACTATATACGGGTCGCTCAAACTTTTGCTAAGATATAGCTTTCGTCAGCGGATCTGCAAGGTTATCATTTGAAACGATTTTTCGATCTTCACATCGCCACGATGTGTGATCTCTCGAATCAGATGAAACCATTGAAGTACATACTTGGATCATTGATGAGACCGTAATTCCTTAGCCTGTGTTGTAGCCTAGCTCAGCTGCTAACATAACTACTCCTAATCCAATTAGGAATTTTATAGATCCAAAATGCTTCTTTTGCTACCTCAGCCGCATCAATGTATTCCGCTTTTGTTGTTGAATCGGTAACAGTATCTTGCTTGGAAGATTTCCAGCTCATTGTTCCGTTGTTCAAACAAAATATGTACCCTTATTACGACTTACAGTCGTGTTTATCGGTTTGGAAACTTGCATCGGTGAACCAAGTCACCTCAAGTTCTCCATTTCCATAAACTAAGAAAGCATCCTTAGTTTGTCTAAGATACTAAATGATATTTTTAACATCAATCCAGTGACCATCACCTGGATCGGCCTGATAGTGATTACGGATGCTCAAAGCATATGAGACACCAGGTCGTGTACATGTCATGGAATGCATGATCGATCCGAATGCTTAAGCGAATGGGATCCGATTCATTTAATCTCTCTCATCTTGAGTTTTAGGACACATGTCCTTAGATAGAGAGACGCCATGTGACACCGGAAGCAGCCCTTTCTGGGACTGATCCATGTTGAATCTCTTCAACACTGTTAATGTACGAGTTCTCGGAGAGTGCCAACAACTTTTAGATCTATCCCAGTAGATCCTTATTCCTAGAATAAAGGTTGCCTCTCCCAAGAATTTCATGGAGAATTTTAATGAAAGCCAAGCTCTCACCGATTTTAGTATGTGAATGTTATTGCTAAGAAGAAATACATCATCAACGTATAAGACAATCAATGTCAGTGCGCTTCCACCAACCTTCTTATATACACAAGAATCATCATCGTTTTGAATGAAACCATATACCATTATGATCTCATCAAAACGTTGGTTCCAAGAGCGCAATGCTTGCTTCAATCCATAAGTGGATCGATTTAACTTGCAAACCTTATTTGCATGTTTTAGCACGACAAAACCGTCAGACTGTTGTATATAAACATCCTCCAAAAGGTTTCTGTTAAGGAAAGCGGTTTAATCATGGCAATGGGTAAAAGGTTTCGTCGTAATCAACACCATGTTGATGACGATACCCTTCGCTACAAGCCTAGTTTTGTACGTTTGTTTGTTGCCATCCATGTCCGTCTTCACCATGAAGACTCATTTGCTACCAACAGGCACAATGCCTTCTGGTATCTTGCCATAAAGCGGAGTCGATACCTTGTATCGCTTCCTCATACGTAGCCGGTTCATTATCCTCAATAAGATTAATATCTACATGAGGTGAGATCAGAAACCCATACCTCTCATGTTGTTTTCTGACTCTCTTCGACCTACGCGGTTCTTGTGTATTAGAAGATTGTGGTACAGTCTCATCCCTGATGAACTGTTCATGTTCCGTGAGGGAGTCTGTGCCAGGAACAGTATCACTACGATTTTCATCAAGTTCTACTTTCCTCTCACTTACCACTGCATTTAGGAATTCCTTTTCGAGGAAAACCACATGAAGAGCAACAAATACCTTGTTCTCTTATGGGTTGTAGAAGTAATATCATTTGGTTTCCCTATGATAACCTACAAATAGACACTTATCCTATTTTAGTTCTAGTTTGGTACCATCCAAACGTTTAACGTATGCTTCATGTCCATATTTCATATGGAGTCTGTCCAACAGACTTTGACGGAACTTTATTCAAAATAAGTATTGCACTGTTCAATGCGTATCCCCTGAAGGAAATTAGTAGCTCAATGTGACTCATTATTTACCTTACCATGTCCAACAAAGTTTGGTTTCTCCGTTCAGACACACCATTCAATTGAGGTGTTCCGGGAGAAGTCCACTGTGAAAGAATACCATACTCTTTCAAGTAATCGAGAAACTCATTACTCAAGTATTTTCCACCATGGTCCAACCATGATGTTTTAATACTTTTGCCGGTCTGTTTTTCTCTACTTCGTGTCAAAACTCTTTGAATATATCAAAAGTTTACGACTTTGTGTCATAAGATACACATAACCATAATGCGATGCAACATCCGTAAAGGTTACGAAGTATTCATATCCACCTCTAGCCTAGCTAGACATGGGCCCACATACGTCACTATGAACGAAGGCTAACAGTTCGGTGGCACGTACACCCTTACCACTAAAAGGTGTTTTAGGCACTTTGCCTAATAAACAAGATTCAAAGACATCATATGAATTAAGATCAAATTCGTCCACGTATCCACTATTCGAAAGTGTGGATATACGAGTCTTGTTAATGTATCCCAGATGACAATGCCATAAATAAGTCTCATCTGATTTACTCAGTTTGAGCTTTTGTTTGTCATGTTATATGTTTGAGATTCATTTATATTCAAAATATAAAGACCATTATTAACATATAATGAACATATCAAAATGTCATCTTTATATAGAAAACACCCAGGGTTTCTGAATACAAAGGTATACCCGCATCGGGTTATACTAGATACATAGATGATGTTCCTAGTCAAACTAGGTACAAAATAACAATCACCTAATGTAATTACATGCCCCAAGGGCAGATACAAAACATAGGTCCCAACGGCCAAAACAGCGACTCTCGTCCCGTTTCTGACTCACAGGTCGATCTCATCTGAAGCCAGTATCCTGTTAATCAGCAGATCATGCACATCAGTACATATATGAGTACCACATCCAGAATCAAAAATCCAATTTTTAAAACCAGTATTGGACATGTTTATAACAAACATACCTGAAGCCGGAGCCTTGCCCTTCTTCACTTCCTTCAACTCCGCCTTTTACTCACGGCAGTCACGCTTCCAGTGACCCCGTTTGCCACAATGTAGGCAGACGTCTTGGGATATGTCCTTAGTATTCCCAGAAGACTTTGATGATTTAGCCTTGCCATTTTTCTTCCTTTTCTTCACACCCCTAGAAGCCTTCGGCCAAGCCTTGGCCATCTGGGATGTCAAAGTAAGGTGCGCCTCGCGCTTCTTGCCCTTCAGAAGCTCTGGCTCTGTTTCTTTCAGCATCGCCAATAACTCTCCAAAGAGTTTTTTATTGGTTCATCATGTTATAGTTCATGACGAACCCGCCTCAGCATTCAGGCAGAGACTGTAAGATCAAATCTATGAAAGTCTCGGCCTCGAAGGTTATGCCCAGCTGACCTAGCTGTTCGATATCAGTAATCATCTGTGACACATAGTGCTCGACAGATGTACCCTCTGACATACGCGAGCGAAAGATCTTCTTTCGCAACTCATGCTTCTGAGATCTAAGATTAGACCTGTGAAGATCCTTCAATTTTAACATCATACTATAAGGATCCAATCCTTTGTTCTGACGACGAAATTGAGGAGTCATTGCGGCAAGTATTACGGATTGAGCGCTAAATTTATCATCACGATGAGTCTTCCAAAACTCATGCTTTACTGTTTGCTCAACTCCGGGCTCAGGCCCAAGAGGTTTCTCTATGACATAGAGTAACTTCTCGGCTCCCAGGACTATCTTGATATTCATCTCCCAATCTGGAAATTTAGAGCCGTTAAAGACATTATCGCTCATGACGATGTCCCTAACACTAATCTTTCCAGCCATCTCGATTGCAATAGTCCAACTATTCAATCAACGATATCGGGTACACTCAAAATGTAATGGTTACTATAGTCCAACTATATAAACAACTACAAGTGGAGTAGTGTCTTGTACAGTCTAACTATTCAAAGAAAGCAATAAAACAAATATTAGTCCAACTAATATATTTATAACGACGATAAATAAAATTAAAAGAGCGAGTTTAACAAGTATTAGATGAAATTACAAATTTAATACTAGCCTCCCACTATTTTTCGGTGAGCCTCTAACCCTCTATTGAGTACTCGGGAAACCCAGTTTCCTAGTGGGCTAGGATCCCGTTAAATAATACACAACCTTGACTTTGGCCAACAAGCTGTATGAAACTTAACTAGGTAGATCTCTAAAATCAATTGGATCTCATCCAATTCCTAGATCCGGTAGGTGGACCTCCAAGTCCGAGATATATATCCAATATATATTTCCTAACCTTTTACTCTGAATCAACTAAGCCTTGGCTTTGGCTCAACAAGCTTAATGATTCCAGTTAAGCGTGACCCATTAACAGTGGGAAAGCTTCGTAATCCACGTCGATGTACAGAAGTGACCTTGACTTTGGCCAACAAATCACAACTGCCCAAGACATGCGATATGTGACAAAGTTTTTGTGGTTCAAACACATCCGAGATGGACAATGATCTTGACTTTGGCCAACAAACCAATGCCAATCTTGGATCTTGAGAGAGAACCACTAAATGGAAGGAAATCGCTTAATATTAAAGTGAGGGTTTTTTGCATAAATTGGCAACCAATTTATTATCTTTGATTAGGTCTCATCATACACCCTTAAACATGCATTCTAAAAGCATAATAAGGCGCAAATAAATTAATAATGATATGCGGATGGATATACGATACAATTTGTTCCTAGAATAAATCTCTCTATTTCCTCTCTCCTGCTAGCACTTTACATACTTCTACCCAATTACATAATACATTAAAGAAACCTCATTTACATTGAGGGGAATTGGTGAGAAGAGAAATACAAAGAGTAAAGAGATAATAGGCTGGACACGCAGGTCCACTTAAATAAATTCCGAATTTATTACAACAATTTCCAAAATTGCCCTCACCCTTCTAATATACATCCGATATACATTATTCATACAAATACATCCAAATATTCACACAAAGCATGATGTTAATCAATCTAATCCAATTAATTAATCTTTGATTAATGACCATCCAATGTTCATACAACGATTTGATTTGCGCGAGTCCAACTCGTTTAAGAATAAATACTCAAAGTACGTATTCTTGAATTATATCGAACTACAATTTCAAATCCAATTTAAATTGTATTCAATACTAATTCATATTTAATTCCAAATTAAATAATTACACTTATAATAGTGCCTTTTAGACTTGGATTCCGAATTCAATCTAAATGGGTCTCAAAGGCCGAATTATCATCCAATACTATTCAATTAAAGTCCAATGGGCTTTCAATTAATTCTTTAGGCATGGGCTTTGGCCATAATGGATCAAATCCAAAATGCCAAAAATCAATTTAGGCCCATTAGACCCAATTAAATTATCTAAAGGCCCAAAAGTCATATTTGGATTTTATGGAAATGATTTTAGGCCCAATTGGATCCAATCCAATTGTCCAAAACCACGCTTGGCCAAACCAAGCTCAATAAGCCCAAATACAACAAATTAAATTAACATATTATTCAAAATTACATATTAATCTAATTAAAGTGTAATTACCACAATTAATTAATTAATCCAATATTTCCAAAACATCAATTAAACTAATTAATCATGCTTTAATCATCCAATTCATGTCCAACACAAATTGAAGCAAAATCAATTCATTCCAACATATCATATGTCACGACAATTGCAAGAAATAATACCCAATTTTGATTTCAATCCAATTAAATCAACGATCAATATTCATTTCATGCATTTAACATATCCAATTGTCAAAAATCAAAAAATCACCATGAGCACATTAGGGTTCATATTCGGCCAAGCTAAAGGAAATGATGATTTTTGATCCAATCAATTTTTCACAAATCCAATCATGCATAACTCTAAGTTATCATAATCTAAGTATAACCAAACAATCAATTTAGGAAAATATATACTCCAAGAAAAATCCCCAAATCAAAGTCCATAAACCCTAGATTTCAAATCAAGCTTAGGATGACTTTGATACCATTGTTAGTGTCATAAACATGCCACGGGATCTCTAAGCGTGATTATTGTGTGAATTAACAAGTATAAGTTGCAGACAAACTTACAATGATCGGATGAAGTTCAAGACTTTTTCTTTGGATGTGAAACCTCGAAGCCCTTCTTTTGAGTTCCAAACTCTTGGGTGAGTTTCCCTATCACCTTAATTCACTCCCAAAATGCTAGCTTTGATCAATTTGTGAAACAAAATTTCTTCCCTAGGAAGCATGAAGCTCACGATTTTGGAGAGAAAAGGAAGAGAATGAATAATGTTTTAAGTTTCCAAAAATTGTTACAAAAGGTTGTGTGTGTTGTGAGTTAAAGTCCAACATTAATTATCCAACTACACCCATCATGAATAGTGACATGTGATGTAAGTGAGTGGGTCCCACCACTTTGAATTCAAAATTCAAAGTTGGCTTATACAACACACTTTGGGCCCGGTTCGTTTAATCCGACTAAACGAATTTTCCGTCGTTAAATAATTAAATCCAATTTAATTAAATAATAATGCATCGCAAAATTATCACGATAGTCGCTTACGAATTAATTCCAAATTAATTCGTTCGCTTGAATTAAAATCCAATTTTAATTCCGTATTGAAATCCAATTTCAATTAATATATCCAATATATTATTTTAGCCCAATTAAATAAATTAAATAGTAAAATCCAATTTAACCATTAAATTTACTTTGCCGATTAATTCCAAATTAATCATGTTCTCTCTTCTAGACGAATTTAATCCCAGATAAAATTCTTGCCGTAATTAATCCCATATTAATTTTTCTCTCTCATAATTAATCTCAGATTAATTCTGTTCGAGTGAAATGTCATTGGTGAATCTTAAGGAAGCGACCCAAGAGATCCCTGTATATGTTGGCAGTAAATACGGTCATTGGACTATCCGAACACGTGTGTACCTGGTACCACGTTCTTATCGATTTACAATACATGGTTGGCTTCTAGCAAAACACCGTGCCTACCTAATTCTCCATTAATATATTCAACATGGAATATATATAATTTGTATCAGGCGTAGTATACAATGTATTGCGTATTACGATCCAGTATCGGATGTCACATGCTAGGCTTGGGGCTGGAATTGTGTCTGCCCCATACGAAGCATATATCGGATCACTAGCAACTAGTCTCTGTAATCGGATAATCATGACCTAGTCATATCATCCCGATAGCTGCAACATTTAAGAGTACTAGTTCCGTATCCCTGCGTGATCATCATCTCCATATTACTGAAGTGATACTTCCTTCTTGACTTCACATCCAATACACTACGATTCTCAGTAAACCCAGAAGAGGCGTACACAGAACCTGTTAAAGCTCCGAATGACCAAAACCAAAGTATACTCATTGTCGCAAGTATTAGCGATGCAAGTCTCAGGTTAAGACCACATACACCTACCCTGATTCGGATTCCCATAGACACATAGTCATACTACCAATGGGATTCCAAGGGGTCTATCTAGAGCGAAGTTGTTCCCGTCCAACGGCTAACAGAACCTCCTATCATACTTGTATAAGTATCCAATACTTAAATATATGAGAACTATGTGTTAAGCTTCCATAACGCGCACAAGTGTAATACTAGCCTATTCCGCATTATCGATGTTCAGTCTCGATAATACTACGACTATGGATATTTAATGATTAAACCTTTCATGGATTAATATTGTCTCATATATTATTAATCTGGTACTAATTGTATGGACTTTTATCATTTATATATCCAAGTTATCCAATTATAAAATGATAAAAGAGCAATTTCTTTTGTCATATAATTAATTTGTACAAAAACACCATGTCTTTTACAAATACTGATGCTATGAGTCATAATTGTCCAACAGCTAGACTAACAATGTGTGTGTAAAGGTTCGGTCATAGATCGACTCCTAAGTAGGCCAACGCAATGATTTTGTCTCAAAAATTGAGATCCGATGGGTCAAACCAACCTAGATATCTCAAAAGTACTATGTATTTGTCCATTCTGTGCTTAGTATGGTATGCTGTTTTTTCATTTTTTTCTTTTTTTTTTCAACACACCTACCCTTTAAGGTAACATTTCTCCTCATGGTGGTCCTAACACTCGCCCATGAGTAGTTTCACACTTATCGGTTATAGGTGGTTTAACGTTTTTTTTTCTTTCAATTTTTTTTCTTTTATTTTTAACAATACCATATATCATAACACTAGCATATTGAGATAAATATCTAAGCAAATGATTATTCATCGCCAGTCAATTTCTTCAACTAGTCACTTTGCCAACTACCTAGGTTCTTACTGCTAAAAACCTATTGTAAGTGCTTACGAGTCTAACATAGATCACCTTCTCAAGGCATCAAATAAAAATAAATTGGGAACTTATCATTTCTAAGATTTCATCCTAAAGCAAACAAAACTCATCATTTGAACATATGATTTACTATTCATGACTAAAAAAATAATATTTTTTTTTAAATAATAGGTACTATCACTACATGCACACACACCCAAACTTAAAACTTGCATTGTCCTCAATATAAGATAAACATAAAGAAACAAGAGTGATGAACAACACTACAGTGCATGGAGTTTATCAGGCTTCTACTGGTAAGAATTTGGTTGCGCGGGCTGTGTGGTTTGCGCTAACACCTGCATAAATACACATGCAAACTAATAAACTATCAAATAGCACACAATAAAATAAAACTAAAGTAAACAAAAATAAAAATAAACAAATGCAAGGTTTGCCTCCCCGCTAGTGCTAAGTTTAACATCTTCAGCCAAACGCAACCACCCAAGTGGTCACGGTGACTTCAATGTAGTGGACCAAGTAGTCTCATATGCCTTCTTGTTTGGTATCCACCGGTTGTTATGACATGAAAAATATAATTTGGCGGGCTGTGAAAGTTTATCCATGGATGATCCTCCAAGGTCCACTGATGGTTGAAATTTTGGACTGAACATGTGGCAAAATTAACTCGACCTCTTTTTGATCTTCACATGGATCATCTTCAGGTGAGCACTGACTCTTGATTTCCTCCTTTTGAGACGCTTTGGGAGTGGTTTCAGGTCTGGCTGTGGAGATTCTTCTTTACATTGATACATTATGCTCTTTGGCTGCTTGACTATTGGTTCACCTTGTAGGTTTGTTTGAATGTATGGAGACACGTCTAATGTATGGTCATCATCTATTGCAGCTGGTTTTTCTACAATATCTATCCTGCGACATTCTTCATCACCTTGAGGACTCGACATGGCTCTGAAAACACTAAATTTGACTTCTTCATCTTGAACTCTCATTTTTAGTTCACCTTCATGCACATTAATGATTGCTATGCCTATTTCTAAGAAAGGTCTCCCAAAGATGATTGGAACGTCATGATCCTCTTCCATATCTAGAACAATGAAGTTAGCAGGAAAGTAGAACTTATCCATCTTAACCAATACATCTTCTACTATTTCTAGTGGGTAGGTGAGAGATCTATCTGCTAGTTGCAATGTGACAGTGGTTGACTTCGCCTCACCTATGCCTAACTATTTGTAGATGGATAAGGGCATGAGATTGATACTTGTACCCAAATCGCATAGTGCCTTAATACAAAAATCGATTCCCAATAGTGCACGGTATGGTAAAGCTACCAGGATCCTTCAGTTTTGGAGGGAGCTTCTTCTGTATGATAGCACTACACCCCTCTGTGAGTGCTACTGTTTTAAAATCAGCCAGTTTCCTCTTCTTGGACATTATCTCATTCATAAACTTCACATAGTTTGAATTTGTTCCAAAAAATCTGCGAAAGGAATATTTATATGGATCTTATTAAAAATGTCAAGAAACTTGGTGAACTGAGCATCCAATTTCTTCTTTTGAAAGCGCTGAGGGTATGACAAAGGTGTCTTAGGGATGAGAGATGACTTATATGGGGGGAACTACTGCATTGTTCTCTTCTTTTATCATTATTTCCTTCTGAAATGCCTTTTCTTTATCCTTGTTGCCTTGGTCCTTATGAGTATCTCTAATCTCCTTCCCGCTCCTAAGGGTTATGGCCTGACAGTGCTCCTTAGGGTTGACTTCAGTATTACTAGGAAATGCTCTTCTATGTTGATTAGTCATGGAAGAAGCAATTTGCCCAATCTACACTTCTAAAGATTTCAGTGTTGCCCCTACATTGCCTATATGTGTTTCAATATTATTCAGCCTCGACTCATTCTTCTCAAACCTCTCTCAAGTTTTAGCAACAAACGTGCTCATAAGGTCTTCTAAGGAAGGTTTCTGCTCAGCTCTTTGATTGTTGAAGCCAGAAAGAGGTTGCAAGACATTCTCTGTGTTAGTATATGATAAGTTCGGATGATAATAGTTAGGATAAGATTGCCTCTATAGTTATTGAAGTTCTGATTGTTTACATATTGGACTTGCTCATATCCTATGATAGGTAAGATCATTCTATTAGTAGCAACAACTTCAATAGATGATTGGGCCTGTTGATTGGTCAATATTGCTAGATGAGTCGTGAGAGATGACACTTGAGCTGTAAGTGCAACAATAGGATCCACCTCGTATATACCGGCCACCTTAGGCACACTAGTGTGTTCACTTGGCCATTGGAAATTATTAATGGCCATCTCATCTAGTATAGCATAGATATCTTCAGTGGATTTCTTGAACATGGTTCCTCCAGCACCTGCATCGACCATGGTTCTATTAGGACTATTCAACATATTGTAGAAAAACTGAATTTGAACTCAGTCTTCGAAATTATATTGTGGTCTTCTCCTGAGTAGATCTTTAAAATGCTCCCAAGCCTCGTACAGATTCTCAGTCTCCAACTGCTTAAATATGCTTATTTCTGTTCTCAGTTGGGATGATTTAGTTGGTGGAAAGAACCTCACAAGAAATGTCGTAGCCATATCCTATCATTTCATGATGTTCCCCAATGGTATAGATTGCAGCCAACCCCTCACTTTGTCCCTTAAAGACAATGGAAATAAACGTAGTTTGATGGTCTCTTTGGTCACACCATTCATCTTTATGGTATCTGTCATCTCCAAGAACATTCTTAAGTGAACATTGGGATCCTCTACAGCTGAACTCCCAAACTGGTTCTTTTGCACCATGTTGATCAATGCAAGTTTCAGCTCAAAATTATTGGCGTTGATTGGTGGGTACGCAATCCCAGAATAATTATCATATTAGTCTGGCTTGAAGTGATCTCGGATTGCCACCTGGCGTGGGTTGTTCTCTATATTTTCAGCCGTCATTGCTCCTTTCTCAATTCTCATTTCTTTCCTTAGTCTCCTCTTTGTTCTTTCTATTTGAGGATCAAACAGAAGTTAATTAAGACTTGTAGATCTTCACATTCACTAAAGCACATGAAAAAAAGAAAAAAAATACTAAAACAAAAATTAAAATTAAAATAATAAATAATACAAAAATTAAAATAAAAATCTAAATTAAAGATAAGGTTATTTGTTAATAGTATTAATATGAATTAGATTAACCATCTCTGACAACAGCGTCAAAAACTTATTGCGAGATTATCGTACCGCTCAAGTTTTAGTAAAAGATAAGTAAAGAGTGTCGAACCCACATGGATTGTAATCAAATTCTCACTAAATACTAAATTTGATAAACCTAACTTTATTTAGAAAGCAATTTAAAATAATCTAAATTAAGTCTAAAAACTAAATAAGCAAAATATGAAAATATTAACTTTAGAAAAGATCAATATGAGAGAGATTCTAGAGTGTGATTTCACCTAGCTATCCTTTATGTATTTACTATGCCAATCAATTCTTATTCAGTTGCATTCCTTATAAGCCAAGAACCCTAAGTTATTCCAACTCCCCATCCCGAGTGCCGAGTGAATATATTATCAATTACAGACTTCGATATCCCTATAAAAATCTAGTAATTAACAATTCATTACACTCTGTGATTCTTTGTTAATGACTTCAAATGGATTATAGATTCTCCCGAACTCTACAAATCTCATAGGTTATATTCTCTAGATCCTATTCAAAATCCCCTCTCCCGAACGATAAATTCTAAACATTCACCATCTTAATTTGTGGCCAACAAACTAGAAGCATTAACCACATGAAAATATAAATAAACTTGATAAGCGGAAAATATATCAATATTTATCGCCTCTTTTACTTAATATTTTGTATAGTTGAATATTTTGATGTGTTTTGTGTTATTTTGTAGATAAATAAAATATCGGGACTTGATGAAATCAAATCGGGGCTAAAACGATGAAAAACGAATGAAAATAGGCAAAATGAGAAATTTATTGTTCACGCGTCGCGACTCGAAAGCCATTTGCATCGTGACGCGCCATAATTATTCAACTACCGACACGCGTCATCACCGTGTCATCATGACATCGGCACAATAATTCATCTACCGACACATGTCATCACGGTGTCATCACATGCGTATCAATGCATCACATGACGTCAACATGGTTATTAATTTTCCGACAGCCATCATCTATTGTACTACGCGTCACGACGCGAACCGATTTTGAAGCCTATAAATAGATGCTGATTTCATTTGAATTTTTTCATACTTTCTTCTGGGGAATTTCCTTAGAATACTAAGAAGAGAGTATCTTGTTTGTTTAATTTCAATTTTCTTGTATTTAATTTTTATTTTAAGTAATAAATATTTCTTTGTTTTACTTAAAAGTATGAGTAGGTAACTTCTTTCTGCTGGGGTGAAGGTGAAACTTTTATTATAATAATTTAGATTAATCTCGCTTATTTTATAATATATAAATTATCTTAAAACCTGACTTTATTGGATACCGTCTTATTGGTCGGTTGGACTTAATTAAATTAATTTTTACCTGATTTAATTGGATACCACCTTTATGGTCGGTTGGAATTAATTAAAATCTGACTTAATCAAGATACCGCCTATATGGTCGGTTGATAATATAGCATAAATTTATATATTATAATAAGAGAGATTTCTAGGTTTGAAATAATAAAAGTGGATCTGTAACATCCCGCCTAGGCCAGGATGTTACCGACAGGAAACAGGAAAACCAATCTCCATAAGACTGTGATTCTAACAAAATTTCGGCCTAGCTTATAGCCAGCACCATGAGTCAACCGGTTATGCAATTCAACATACATGCAATCATCATCTAGGCCTCAGGCCTGAACTCAATAAACAAAAGTAAATCACTTGGCCTCCGGCCAGAACTCAAAATAAAACTAAACTATTACATATGCAATATAATACAATACAAAACAAGGAGTCGTGATGACCCATAACTCAACCCAGGACTCAATGACTTCCTTGACTGCAATTGGGGCGATCCACTATCTTCAAAGTCTTCACTGAAATCCTGCTGGTTCAGTACGACTGCTACTGATCTACACAACTAACAAACTGATATAGTGTGAGTCATAAGACTCAGTAAGTAATCATGCTCATATCTACAGCACAAACACACAATAACTTATATTTTCATTCCATTAATTTTCTTAACTTATCTTTTACTGTAATCATGCAATCACATTTCCCTCATTAAATCTCAAACTGTCTACAACTCTCATATACATCACGTTACCATGCATATACTTTTAGCATTACATCTGTACATGTTCATCAGACAATCATGTGAGGTTATATAGTTTAACATGTTAATCGAAGCATACTATTTAAATTCTGTTTAACTCCTCTATATCTCAGATGTTTGAAATATCATCAAATCGGTAATGTAAAACATTATTTCAACACACATACTATTAACAACCACGTACATCATGTATGTAAAATCATGTTATCATACATCAATGCTTTCTAAAATACTCATTATATATAGACATACAATACATATAAACATCAGACATACACTTATATGAATGTGATCACGTTATCTTTCATTAACATCAACTATATGCAGCTTAGATGAATTACTAGAATACATGATTTATATGCATGATTCGTAATCCATACTCTACTTTAACATGTTATGCTTTTAGTAGATACTCTTTGAAAACTCTTTTCTGAAAGTTTCTTTCTGAAAATTCTTTGCTGAAAACTTTACTTTACTTTTTCTTTCTGGACAGGCTCTTTCTGAAAACTGTATCTCAAGACTGAAAGCTGCATTTGAAAACTGGGATCTGTATCTAAAAACTGAAAGATGTATCTAAAAACTGAAAACTGTATCTCAAAACTGTAAACTGTTTCTGAAAACTGAAAATTAGAAACTTTCTCTGAATTCGATATCTCTGAAAATTATTTTCTGGAAATCTGATATTTCAAAAATTCTTTTCTGAAAAACTGATATCTGAGTATCTGTAGAAAAACTGACGTATAGGTAAGGTTGTTAAAGGCGAGAGGCGCACCGCGGCGATCAGAGCCAGAAAAGCGAGGCGCGAGGCGCGGGGCGAGAGGCGCGCGCCTCACAGACACGAGGCGCACATATATTAATAATAATTTTAAATTTGTAATATATGCATCATTTACTTGCAAATTTGTAAAAAAAACATAATTTTAAATTTGTAATATGAGCCTCCAGATTCCATTATGTACAAACAATAAATATTCAATCAACTACTAAATAATTACATGTTTAATTTTATAAAAAAAAATCAAAAAATCAAGAACAAACACCTAGAAGTCCTAATTTCATTTCGGCAAAAGCAAACTAATCACTAATTTACAATTTACGAAAGAAATCAGTTCAATGAAAACATAATAATAATTCAAACAGGATGTTAATGGCCTGATGGAAAAAAAAAACAAAAAACAAAAAACAAAGAACATAATAGAAAGAATAAAAATAAACGAAGAAATGAAACTGAATACAATTATACAAAGAGGAAAATTTCAGAAACTGAGGAAAAAAAATCAGAGGTAAGAGAACAAAAATGAAGAAACTGGAATAGAAGAAGAAGGAAAACAATTATGCAAAGAAGAAAAGTTAAGAAACTGTGATAAAAAAAAATAGAGAACATAAAAGAAAAAAATGGAATTGCAGAAGAAGAAATACCTTGGTGTCGTCGCCGGTGGAGGAATCGTCGTCGGTCACGTCGTCGGCGGTAGTGGTCGTCGGTGATAGTAGTTGGAGGTAGAAACTGAAGAAGAGAAGAAGGAAATCACAGTCGCAGAGGCAGAGAACTATTCTAGGGTTTTCAATTTCAATAAAACTTAAATACTGCTTTTTTCCCCATGAGGCGCTCGCATCACAGGGCCTCTCGTATCATCGCGCCTCATGCGCCTCAGACCGCCTCGCCGCGCCTCACTGGAATCTCCTCGCCTCAGCTCCATTGAAGCGCACACGCCATCGCCTCGTGCGCCCCTCGCATCGAGGCGCGCCTCACAGCGCCTCTAACAACGCTGTGCATAGGAGCGTTACGTATCGTCGTCCCCCCATATGCCCTAGAGCCAGATATGCAAATCCATGACATTGGGGCGTTACGTATCATCGTCCCCCAAAGCATGTCATACCTACCCTGAAACTAGTGGTCTTGGGGCATTACGTATCGCCGTCCCCCAAGCCACAACTAGAACTAGGGGTGCGGATCTATGCTACCGCCGAAGCTCTGAACTGGAGATCAGGTACACGATCCTATGCCGCTATCCTGTCTCAGAAACTAGGATCTAGGGGCGTTATGTATCGTCGTCCCCCTAGTCCTCTACATGTTCACATGTCTCTGTCCGTCAATTCCATCTCTGTATAAGTTACATACTGGGGTGAGTTTTTCCCTCATGCCCCGCAAAACCATAAAACCATATTTCGTATCTCAAAACTTTAAGAAACGTTTTCTGAAATACATTTCTTTCCAAAAGCACCTGAAAACTCTTCTTTAAATCACTTTGGATTTCAAAAATATTCTTAAATTTAACTCAACTTTGGAAATCATAACATACCAATATGCACATACCTTTCTCATGCCAATTCAATAATTCCATAACTCATATACATACATCACATATTAACATATATACACGTTTTCAACTCACATTCCTATAGGCATAATCATATCGTCATTTACATACTCACATATCTCAATATTCATATAACATATAGCACTATTCATATATATATAATTATATGTCAATTTATCATCACATAATCTCACAAACGTCAAACCTATGTTTATACTTGATCAAATGCTTGTATACTTATACGAATAGTCATACTTTACCATTACCAAATACATAACTTACATACCACACTTCACACCCATAAACTACAAACATTGCCAAATAAACTTTTCGTACCTCATCATATCATATTGTTACCTAAACTTGCATTCGTATTCAATAATCGAGTCTACTTAGCTAACTTCTACAATATGTTCATTATGTGTTATTACTCCAATCTCCATATTTCATGCTTACACATATACTTATCATGCTTATACTTTCAATCCTTGGTTTTCTAGTATCTTACTTGCATATATATATATATACATATATATACTTCTTGTTTTATGGTTATACATATATTTATAGAATTTCTTTATTGTCTAAATTCAAACAGATCACGTCACAAGTAATCATCACATGGATTACTTTCCTGGCTAGGCGAACACTCACAATCCTGGTCCGATCTGTCAAAACAAATAACAAAACATATCAGAACCGCTATTTGCGGAACTTTCTACCCATCTATATAAACTTCCGGACTTTTCCGGAATACACGAATCCTCTCCGATTCTACCGTTCAAACTTCATTACTCTAATATATTCTTATATACTATTCTAACCTAACTAGATAGCTCAGATTCTCATTTTACGTGTTTGCGGCAAATCTTGCGGAAAAGTTTCCGCAAACGCTACGGAAGGATCTCGAACCTTCCAAACTTATCCAAAATTACTTAATTACCCTCGTAATATCATATTTATATCATAACTATGGTTACGATCATCTACATTCAATCGCGCGAGAAACTCCGTTTTACCGGAAAATCGCTAATTCTATCGGATCAATCTAATCTATTCCGTTTCTGCCTGGATTCTACCACATTCATCGTTTTAACAACTTAAATCAAATCCAATTCATTTCATGTCAATTTGTTACACTACGGAACTACTGGAAGCATCCGAATATAAATCGATAAACTTTAAAATATCGAAATTTTAACGGAGAGTCGTACCGAAATTCTGAGGCCATATTCGGACTCCCAACGGCCATACGAACGCACTAGTGTCATCGGAATTCCGATCGGAGCTACTGTTCATCTGGGTCACTATTCATCCGAATCTTTCTTCCTCGATTTGCATGCCATCGAGCACGGATCGGAAAAACCGTCACCACGATCTTGTAGTAATCGTCGAGGGCTTCGATTTGGCAGGTGGCCCGGGTCGTGAAACGAAGTGACGAGCCGGGATCGGACAACCCATTACCGCACATTTCTCTCTCTTCCTGCGCCATTTCCGGCCACTTTCTGCGTCGGCGCCGGACACCGGCAGGTGCGCCATGGCCGGACGCATCGTCGGCTGGTGGTCCGCCGGCGTAATGCCGGCCGGAGGCCACCGGCGCGACCCTTCTTCCTTTCTCTCTCCCTTCGCGTCCCCTGCACGTTCTTCTCTCTCTCTTTTTTATTTCTTCTTTTATGTTTTACTTTTGTTAACTAATAATAATAATAATAATAATAATAATAATAATAAAAAATATCATCACTTCATAAATTACAAAAATGCCCCCACTTAGAGGGGTAATTTCGGAAATCAGCTCTTTTGAAGCCATTCTGATGCGATTCTCGAAATGTGTTCAACACGAAAGTTGTTCGTCTCGGAAAAAAGAGTCTGATGGTTTAAGAACCAACTCGATCGGAGTTCGTTTTCTATTTCCATGACCAAAACTGTAAACTTTACGCGTATATAAAAATCGCGACGAACATTTTTTATTTATGTCGACGAACATTTTTTATCCTGTAAATGTTACAGGATCCCCAAACTCCCACCATTTTATTTCATTGTTGTAATCTTTACCTTTTTAGTTTTCAAATTAGTTTTATAATTTTTTATTTATTTATGTCTTTAGTAGTTCTAGATATGTGTTGTAACTAAATACGTTGTCTAGGGTTGTGATGGAAACCAATATCAATGATTTAATAAGTTGAATTTTCTTATGTCTTGTGTGGTGTATAAGTTTATTTATTGAGTCTAGTTCTTAATGCTTCTTGTTAATTGGCACTAATAAGATTGATTTGGTAAACTTAAAATGAACTTTGAAAAGGGATTTTAGGTTTAGCCGTAGACTCAATAGCTCACGATCTCACATTCACCTTAGAGATTTCTTTCCAGGATAGGAATATACCTGTCGGGCATGGGTAGCCATAGTTGGAACTTAAACTTAATAAATTCGGAGTTTCTTAATTAACTTAGGAATATAGTTAATTGGGTTACTTTGGGTGTTTGCATCTGGCCATCGAAATAGGCTTTTGCATAAATTCGTGTTCCAGGATAATAAACTGACATATTACACAAGCATAAGGTAATCAACTCATCTTTAGAATAATATAGGTAAGATTCACAACCCTGGACATTTTCATATAATTGTTTAAAAATCAGAATCTACCTTAGTTTTATTTACTTGTTTGTTTTAGATAAAAATCACTATCCAACCAACAATCGAATCAATTAGATACTCGTAGACATTTAGCTTCGTAAATTGATAGCATATGTATTAAGTACTCGTGAGATCGATACATTTTATACTACTTAAACGATACATGCGCTTGCGTTACATGTGTGTTTACCACCGATCAAGTTTTTGGCGCCATTGCCGGGGACTTATTTATCTTTTACTATTAATTTTGGGGTTAGATACTTTACTTGTGTCTAATTTATTTTTACTTATTTTTATTTTCTTCTGTTTCAGGTTCTCAGACATTACATGGGAAGAAGCAGAAGCTTTGAAATTCGTTCGCTTGACCCAGAAATTGAAAGAACTATCAGACAGTTGAGAAGGAAAATGAGAGAAGATCAAGAAGCACTGATCAACATGAACAATCAAGAACTTGAACCTTTGGAAGTTTCACCACCAATTCTCATTCGAGACAGAACAATTCTGGTGGTTGACGGCTTCATATCATGTATTGTACTTCCTCCCTCACCAGCAAATGCGTGTGACATCAAAACATGCATTCAGATGATATAACAATCAGTTCAGTTCGGGGGAAGTGCAACTGAAGATCCTAATGTTGGGGTTTCGGGTGGTAATTCAGGTAAACGCAGTGGATCGCGGAAAATCAAAATTTTCCGATTTCAATTATTTTTCTTGGGTAATTAAAATAAAATAATTTATTTCAATTACTCAATACTTAAAAACTGAAATTTTTACCCAAAAATCAAATTTTTCAGAATTTACCACTTTTCCCCAAAACTTTGTATTTTAATCATTTTAGTCCAAAATTGTCAAATAGAATTCTAATTGATTCCCAATCAATTCCAAAATGATTTATTCATGTTTTATACATGAAAATACAATTTTACAACTCAAGAAAATAATTTTTCCCTAATTGCCGAATGATCCCTCAATTTTCAAGAATTTGTAATTTGGTCATTTTTGTTCAAAACATGCCAAGATCAAATCCAAAAGTTCCCAAATTTAATATACAACATATATACACTAAATCGCATCACATATATGAAAAGCCCCAAATTTGGTGAAGGTTAAAAACCCTAATTTTTATAATTTCACAAATTAACACCAAATTAATCAAATTCAAATCTTTAATTCAATTCTTACAACACCAATCAAGCCTCACCATCATGAGATAGCTCAAGAAAAATTTTAGGTCTAACATGAGTGGCTAAAAGACTCTAGAATGGCAACTAGCCATCAAAATGGCAAAATAAAGATTTATAAACCATTTTTAGCATTCTAATTAATCACACATGCTTCCATCTTTCAATCAAGCCCCAAATCATCAAATCACATTCATAAAAGATTAGAGAACAAACTAGGTTACACACGTTGAAGCTTAGTATGCTAGAAATATTTTTCATTAAAGGAAAAGTAAGAAAAACTTACTTAAAATGCTTGATTTTCAAAGCTTTTTCTTTCTTTTCTCCTTTGCTCTCTTTCTCTCTTTTGTTATTTGATTTTTAGGGTTCAAGAATGAAGAAATAAAAAAGAACACAAGCTTATATAATATCCCTACAATTACCGAATTTGAGGAAAAAATATTAGGGGTGTCAAAACGAATCAACGAATCGAATTTGTATCGAATCCTAAACGAATCGAATCAAAATGTGACGGATTCGTATTCGATTCGTTTATTAAACGAATCCTAATATCAGGATTCGTATTCGATTCGTTTATTAAACGAATCGAATACGAATATTCGTTTATTCGTTTAGTCAATGATATTATTTAATAAAATAATTACCACACTTGATTTACATTAATTCTTCATAAATATATACATATGAAATATGTAATTAATATATTTACTAAAAATAACTCACAAAATATCGAAAATATTACGTTTTCTATGATAATTAGCTATAATTTCTCGAATCTTTATTGAAAATTAACAAGAACTAATAAATAAAAATAATAAAACGAATCCTAAACGAATAAACGAATCAATGAGCTTAAATTCGTATTCGATTCGTTTAATAAACGAATCGAATCGAATTGACCCATTTATTAAACGAATCCATTTTTCCAAACCAATATTCGCTTTAGAGCGAATCGAATCGAACGAATAAACGAATCATGACCCAAATTGCCACCCCTAAAAAATATAGGCCACAAATTTTTGAATTTTGTTTTAATAATTGGAAATTGATTTAATTAATTTTGTGGTGTAAAAACTTTAATCAAATTAATGTTTATCTAAAACTATCCAATTAAATCATGCCAAATGAAACCAATCATAATTGGCCACTTTATCCAATTAAAATATGCCATTTATCTTACTTAATTAAGTAAATAAGATATTAAATAATTAATTAATTCAATTATTCAACATTTGAATAATTAAATAATTAAATACAAATATCTCAAATATATGTATTATATTTACATTAAATAATCAATATATATATATTAATAATAAAGGTCAAATATCACAATTCGACATTTAATAAATGGCCGAAAGATTGCAAACGCATGTATTTTCATTTAATCGTTAAACGACTTATAAATAATCAGTATTATTTGATTATTTATAAAAGTTGCCCTAGTGCCCAACGAGTATATCTCATTAATGAGACTCTCTAAGTTTATGCATATCCGTCACGAAATCCAATTTCGTGTCCATAATCTACCCAACCATAAATTATGACGAACACAAATAAAATCTCTGAACCATACAGATCGATGTCACTGCATACGTATAATCCTTCCGTCACAGGTATCCGGATTATCCCAGAGATATAGATATAAATGTTAAATATCTTTAGGTATAATCTTTTCGACGATTCTATTAGAAATCTCTTAAATAACACTTAGAACTGATTTCTACAGTGTACCATGGACCCATGGATTTAACAGATTGCTAATTCCAAAAAAGGATACCTATACTCTGTACACAGAACTGACAGATCCTATCTTGATACGCATATGATATCATGAGGATCAGTCCACACCCAATGAACAGGCGAAGGGATGATCTAAATATATTGGTGACGTGACTGCCATCAAAGTGTGGAGGATAGCTCATATATCCACAGTGGTATCTCAAGTCGGAGGATCACTATGCTCACTCAACCCGAGAAGATTCTTATTGACGTTGGTGTATCATCTATTAAGAATCTTCGGTGAGTCGTTCAGTGTTTATTCGATATAAACACCTACGTGTCTATATGAGTCTCCCAAGACTCATGGTTCATTGAGAAACCATTAGAATCCAACATTCCAATATACGACACGTACCGGTCTCAACGGGTTTACTTACTGACCAAGTAATTATAAACCTTGACTAGGAACAATTAAATAATGATACTGTTACGATACTGCTCAATGTCAGTTGCGACGCTTTTACAATTGTATCATAACCAATCATTCTATGGTCATTTACGTCTTTACCACATAATAAATGAATTCATATTATAGAAACTATTTATTTTATTCATTAATAAAATATATACCAAAGTATTTGCAGGGAAATACATAAGAAATTGGCGCTAAGCGCACCAACCCTAACAAAATCTCCCACTTGCTTTAGTGCCAATATCGATTGCATCTAATACCCATAGACTCCACATGCTTATCAAATAACTTCGGAGGTATGGCCTTCATGAGCGGGTCTGCTACATTATCTTCACTGTGAACTTTGCACACGACAATGTCACCTCGCGACACAATCTCTCAAATAATGTGGTACTTTCGTTCCACATATTTCGATTTCTGATGCGCCCTCGGTTTTTTTGCTTGCGCAATGGCACCAGTATTATCACAGTATAACAGAATCAGATTCTCGATATACAGGACAACTCTTAGTTCTGTGATAAACTTCTTAAGCCAAACAACTTCTTTTCCAGCTTCAGAAGCAGAAATATATTCCGCCTCTGTGGTGGAATCAGCTTTAGACCCCTGTTTGGAACTTTTCCAACAAACTGCACCTCCGTTAAGGGTAAATACGAATCCTGATGTAGACTTTCTATCATCGGGATCCGATTGGAAATCAGAATCCGTATACCCATTAACCTGCAGTTCATTTCCTCCATAAATGATAAACTTATCATTAGTACCTTTAAGATACTTCAGGATATGTTTAACGGCAATCCAATGGTCATTTCCTGGATTGGACTGACATCTACTGGCTACACTAACCGCGTAGCTAATATCAGGCCTCATACATAACATGGCATACATTATGCTACCCAAACATGAAACATAAGGTTGATTAGACATTCTAATATTCTCATATTCTGTTTGCGGACACATCTTCTTCGTAAGATGAATGCCATTTCTGAACGATATATTTGCTGTCTTACAGTTAGCAAAATTGTACCGTTCTAAGATCTTATCTTTGTACATTGATTGGAATAAAAAATAAGCTTCATTTCTCTATCTCTATAGAGCTTTTATACCCAAGATATAAGAAGCTTCACCCAGGTCCTTCATGGAGAAATTCTTACAGAGGTAAGCTTTGACGCCTTGCATCATTCCTATATCATTCCCAATGATAAGGATGTCATCAACATAGAGAACCAAAAATACTATCATACTCCCACTGGCCTTCTGGTACACACAAGATTCTTTCGTATTCTTGAGAAAACTAGACAATCTAATAATCTCATCGAATCGAAGATTCCAACTTCGCGAGGCTTGTTTAAGTCAATAAATGGACTTCTTAAGCTTACAAACCATGCCTGAGGTTTTTCTGGATACAAAACCCTCCGGCTGTTCCATATAGATTTCTTCATCAAGAAACCCATTTAGAAAAGTCATTTTCACATCCATTTGCCAAATCTTATAATCATGGTAAGCAGCAATAGACAATAAAATCCTTATAGACTTCAGCGTCGCAGCTGGCGAAAAATTTTCATCGTAGTCGACACCTGGTCGCTGCGTGTAACCTTTAGCTACCAGTCTGGCCTTAAGGGTTTCAACCTTTTCGTCAGGCCCACGCTTCCTTTTGTAATCCCATTTACTACCGATAGGAACTCCTTCAGGAAGCGGAACCAAGTCCCAAACTTGATTCTAATGAATAGAGTCTAACTCTGATTTCATGGCCTCTTGCCATTTCGCGGAGTCGATGTCCAACATCGCTTCTCTATAGGTATAAGGGTCAGTCTCTTCAACTAAGAGAATATCTAGACTCTTTTCTTGTATCAAATACAAGCGTTCAGGAGGTCTAGACACCCTTTGGGACCTACAGAGTGTGTGTGTTGAAGGCTCTTCATCTATTTGAACTTCAGGTTCCTCCACTGGTTCGTTGGTTCCAGATTGTACTTCATCAAGTTCAACCTGTCTATGATTACCTCATTCAGACAAAAATTCTACCTCTAGAAATTTTGCGAAGCGAGCTACGAACACATTTCGATGCTCGGTATCATAGAACAAATATCCTTTTGTATTTGAAGGATATCCAACAAACCTAAACTTTTACCCTCGAGGCGAAATCTTATCTAGCTGAGCCATCCTGACATAGGCATGACAGCCCCAAATCTTACCATAATTTAGATTCGGTTTCTTACCAGTCCATATCTCATATGGAGTTGTAAGAACAACCTTGGAAGGAATCTTATTCAAAAGATGTGCAACAGTTAAAAGAGCATATCCCCATAAGTAATAGGGCAAATCTGTAAAACTCAACATCGTTTGAACCATATCCAATAAAGTCTGATTTCTCATTTCAGACACTCCATTGTGCTGTGGAGTACCCGGATGAGTATATTGAGCGAGAATCCCATTCTCCTTTAAATAATCGGTGAACTCACCACTCATATATTCACCGTCTCGATCAGATCGAAGACATTTAATATATTTACTAGTCTATTTTTCTACTTCATTTCGGAATTCTTTGAACTTTTCAAAGGTTTCCGATTTCTGTTTCATTAAATAAACATAACCATACCGTGATAGATCATCGGTAAAGTTAACGAAGTGGGAAAAACCACTGTGCCAGTGTGACTCATAGGACCACATACATAAGAATGTATTAGCTCCAATAAGTCAGTGGCTCGGTGTCCTACACCCGAAAATGGGGCTTGGTCATCTTACCCCGAATACAAGAGTCAGAAGTTGGATAAGGTTCAATGGTGAGATCCTGTATCAAATCATTCCTAACCAACTGGGTTAGGCGTTTAATGCCTATATGACCCAACCTAATATGCCATAGTTCAATATCATTTATATCAGATACTTTACGTTTATTAATTCCAGCATTAAAGATATCTTGTGAGGCATGCAAAATGTAATGACCATGCTCATTTGGACAAACAAGGATTTGAACCTTATATCTATCATATAAATATAAAGAACGATTCTTAATATTTACATTATAACCTTCAGTATCTAATACAAAAAGTGATACAATGTTCGCAACACATCCTGGTACAAAAAAGCAGTCATGCAACAAAAGGCTCCTATTGGGCAGGAGAATCTCGTATAAGCCCACATCAACTGCATCCAAAGAGTCGCCACTCCTGAATCGCAATTGCATCTCCCCAGATTTTAGCCGTCTACTTTCCTTCAGCACCTGCAACGAATTGCAAATATGAATTGTACATTTTTTTCAGACATGATAGAACAAAGCATGGAAGTCTTCATGGATGACTTCTCAGTAATTGGAGACTCATTCGACCACTGCTTGTAAAATCTGGAAAAAGTGTTACAAAGATGTGAAGATACCAAATTGGTACTCAACTGGGAGAAATGCCACTTCATGATGCAGGAAGAAATTGTTCTGGGACATCGGATCTCACAGAAAGGAATCGAGGTAGACAAAACAAAAATTGAAATGATAGAAAAACTACCTCCACCATCATCAGTCAAAGGGATTCGTAGTTTTCTTGGACATGCAAGATTTTACCGGAGATTTATCAAAGACTTCTCCAAGATTGCTAAACCATATGCAATCTGCTGGAGAAAGATGTGTCTTTCTACTTCACCAAAGAATGCCGCCATGCTTTCGAGATCTTAAAACAAAAGCTGGTTTATGCCTTCATAATAGTAGCACCAGATTGGACGCTTCCTTTTGAAGTGATGTGCGATGCTAGTAATTTTGTTGTAGGTGCAGTTTTGGGAAAACGTAAGGTGAAATATTTTCACACCATTTACTACGCCAGCAGAATTTTGAATGAAGCACAACTCAACTACACAACAACTGAAAAAGAGTTGCTTGTAGTTGTGTTTGCTTTTGATAAATTCTGCTCTAATTTGTTGGGTCCCAAAGTGGTGGTCTACACAGATCATTCAATAATCAAATACCTGATCGCGAAAAAAAATGCCAAGCCTAGATTGATCCGTTGGGTGCTTCTACTGTAAGAATTTGACGTGGAGATTCGAGATAGGAAGGGGACATAAAATCAAGTGGCAGATCACTTGTCGAGGCTCAAAAATAGAGGTACAACTGGCAATGAGCTGACAATCAAAGAAACTTTTCCAGATGAACAGTTGTTTGCCATCAAGCAGTAGGAAGTCCCATGGTATGCTGACTATGTGAATTATATAGTATCATGGAAATGGCCATTGGAATGGACACACCAGCAACAAATTTTTTTTTTTAAAGAAGTCAAGCATTATGTCTGGGATGAGCCGTACCTATTCAAACATTGTGCTGATCAGTTATTAAGGCGTTGTGTACCACAAGAGGAGGTCAATAGTATCCTGCAACATTGTCATTCATCACCATTCGACGGACACTTCAGCAGAGATAAAACCACTGCCAAAATGCTACAATCAGGGGTTTGTTCTGGCCCATCTTGTTTTTAGATGCTCACTTATTCGTTCTTCAATGTGACAGATGTTAGAGAATGGAAAATATTCCGAGGAAAAATGAAGGACCTCTTCAAATCATTCTCGAAGTGGAGATATTTGATGTATAGGGGATTGACTTTATAAGACCATTTGTTCCATCATTTAGAAACTTGTACATTCTGGTTGTAGTAGAATACGTCTTCAAACGGGTTGAAGCAACAACACTGCCATCAAATGACTTCAAAGTGGTGTTAAAATTCCTCAAAAAGAATATTTCACTCGTTTCGGAATACCTCGAGCGATCTTCAGTGATAGTGGCACACACTTCTGTAACAGATACTTCAATACACTCCTAGCCAAATACGGAGTAACTTATAAAGTTTCCACTGCTTACCATCCGCAGATAAGTGGTCTGGTCGAAGTCTCCAACAGAGAAATCAAAAGAATCTTGGAGACAACCGTTGGTTCAACAAGGAGAGACTAGTCTACAAAATTGGATGACACATTATGGGCCTACCAGACAGCTTACAAGACACCCATTAGAATGTCTCCATATCGGCTGGTGTTTGGGAAAGCATGCCATCTGCCTGTGGAGCTTGAACATAAAGCGTACTGGGCACTGAAGAAGCTAAATTTTGATATGCAAGTAGCATGAGAGAAACGACACCACCAACTGAATGAATTGGAGGAATTTCGTCTCCATGCTTATGAGAATGCCAAACTATACAAAGAAAAGACCAAGAAGTGGCATGATCAGAACATAGTGCATAAACAAATGGAACCAGGGCAGCGGGTATTGTTATACAACTCAAGGTTGAAACTTTTCCCTAGGTGGTCAGGTCCATTTGTGATCACCCAATTTTTACCCTACGGAGCCGTTAAGCTACATGACCCCAACTTCAATGATACATTCAAAGTCAACAGTCAACGTGTCAAGCACTATTGGGGAGAATCCATCAACTGTCAAAAAGAGAGTCTCACACTTGCTGATCCAGCCTAATATTTGGGCAGTCATGTCTAGCTGACGATGTTAAACTTAGCGCTAGCATGAAGGTAACCCATGTAATTTGTGTATATATTGAGATATTGTGTGTTTAATTTTTGTAGGAAAAATCATAGTCATGATGGAAAACACTCTCGCAAAACTTCACAAGCATTTTCATTCTGTCCCTCAAAACTCTCTTATGAAAGTCTACAAAGCACGCATTGAAAGAATAAGACTTCTGATGATCAAAGGTATTCCTAGTGATATTTTTTGGGTAATTGAAGCACGAGTTTGCTTGGCAGGTGAGTCATCTGACTCTTTTATTTCATTTCTACATGGTTTAGGAAAAAGCACCTATGCTAAGAAAAGAAGAGCTAAACGATTAGGTGTTTGTTATAAATGTGCACGATGTATATGCAATACTCATTGTCGTTCTTTAGGAATGGTGTCTGATAACCGTGAAGATAAAATAAAATTCATTAGGGATGGTATGAGTAAGGAGTCTTTAGATGACATATCATTGACTTTTGAGATGCATTCTAGTTGATATGTCTATCACGCGATTCGCAATTTACATACACAGTTTCGAAGAGAAAGACAACAATTAAGTCTCGGGAATCTGACTTTAAAAGACTATGTTTTCCAATTTATAAGAAAATTAGATGGGAAGCTTGTCCCTGACAAATGTCATTCAAGCCGTTACTACCTGTACATAATTTTGATTCTTTGTCTTTAACAAATAATTGTGATTTGTTTTGTTATTTTCTTTCATTTTTGACGACAAGATTCAAACTTTTTAACTTTCACGATTTAATTTACTGTTCAGCTAATAATTATCATTTGGTAGGTACTAGTGCTATTATTACTCACCTTTTTTCAGGATCTATAAATTCAGCTCGTCATTGTTCTCTTCAACACATCCAGATTAGAGAGAGTAATATTAAAAAAATGGAAGCAAATTCAAGAAGACGAGTTGTTAACATCTGTGTGTTTTGCGGTACTAGTTCTGGTTCTAAACCAGAATTCGCTGAAGCCGCAAAAGAATTGTGTAGAGTCATGGTAGACAGGAATATGCACTTAGTATATGGTGGTGGCAATGTTAGACTAATGGGGTACGTTTCAAGGGCCATATAGGAAGGAGGTAGTCAAGTTTTGGGGATCATTCCAAAACCTTTGGCGGACGCAAATCTTATTGGACAATCAAACAGAGATGAATGCATTGTGCCAAGTATGTCCGAACAACTTGTTGAAATGATTAACCGTGCTAATGCTTTTATTGCTTTGCCAGGTGGCTTGGGCACGATGGAGGAAATTTTTACAGTGATATCTTGGGCAAACTTAAACATACATCAGAAACCAATTGGACTGTTTAATGTTGACGGATTTTTTGACTTTCTTTTTGTGTTTCTTGAAGATGCCCGGAGCAATAGGTTCATTTCAAAACCCGTAAAAGATATCATTTTCACTGCCAGAACAACCAATGATTTAATTGACCAAATTTTAGCCTTTGAACCACAAATTGACCCATTTCCAAGATAAACTGGTCTGATAATGATCATGGTAAGAAGCGTCAGATAAATCTGGATCTTAACATTTAGTTTTCTTTTTAAATGTATAATTCCACGCTAACCAGGTACTGTCTTCTAAAATTTTCTTGTTTTTTTAGACATTGGGGACAATTTCTTAATTAGGTTTGGGGGAGAGGAATGGTTGACTAGTATCTTATTTTTAAAAAAATTTCTTTGTGTTGTTTTTGCTTTGTTTTTAGTCAAAAATTTAAGAAAAAATATTTGTTTTTTATGTTTTAAACTTGACAAACCAGGTGGAATTTTGTTTGAGATAGATGTGTAAGGAGTTCCCACTCCTGAGACGTATCTCAGCTTAATTCGTAACTAGTTAATTTTTGTTTATTTAATTTTGAATTATTTAAATTCGTGAATTCTCCATAATACTGACTAAATTGGATCTTCATATGTTCATTTGATAGGTAATATCAACATACATGGTAACATACAGACATGAGTCATATGTGAAAATTTTGTAATATTCAGTACTCTAGTTTGTTGGAAGAAGCACCTGAGAGCGATAGAATAATAAAAAAATGTGTGTATATAAATAATTAACCATGTTTTTACTTAGTAATCAGACTTCTTGCCTTAGTATGCAGTGATTGTTCGTGTCAAACAGTAAAAGCCTGAGTTAATAATAATGAAGTTTCTACTTAGTAACCGGATGTCTTGCCTCAGGAAGCAGTGATTGTTCGCGTCAAACGGTAGAACTTTTAACATCTGAGATCCGATTAATTAAGTCAGTAGGGGTGTTTTAACACCTAGTACCCTAAATCAAACTGGTTTGGGAGTCACTGGCCCAAAGCTCGCTATAAGGATTAAATATGTTATATTAAAAAAAAAATCCATTGCCAAAAAGGTGTGAATTCTGATGTAACTTTAGGACAAAAATATTACTATCTTTTCAACTAAACTTATGAATATTGTGGGCACAATGATTTGATTAATACCTTGTTGGTTGTATATATGGAGAATAGTAAAAATAATCGGAGAATTTACTTATTTGGTAATTTATAAAGAAAGAAAACAACTATTAACTTGGATAAGAATTTCACTTGTTTAGTTACTAACTTGTTTATCTTTTTATTTTTGCTTTGTGTATTTGATTGTACATTTGATTGATGTTTGTGGGTATCGTCATTGTAAGCCCTCACGAGACTACAACTCGTCCACTAGGGACACCTATGGGTTTAAAGGCTTGTTGCATACGCTAAATGCAATCGTGATCCCTACGAAAGGGGCATAGTTTAATTTCATTTTAAAGTTGTTTATTGTATTTTTATTTTGTTTGTTGTTTTGCTTGAAGACTAGCAAAATATTAGGTTTGAGGGTGTGTGATAAACGAAAAATATATCAATATTTACCGCCCATTTTACTTAATATTTTGTATAATTTCTCGAGTTTTGTGAATATTTTGATGTTGTGTTATTTTATAGATAAATAAAATATCGGGACTTGCTGGAATTAAAACGGTGAAAAACGAATGAAAAATGGCAAAATGGGAAATTTATTGTTCACGCGTCACGACTTGAAAGCCATTTGCATTGCGACGCGCCTCAATTATTCAGCTGCCAACACGCATCATCACCGCATCATCATGACGTCAGCATAATAATTCATCTACCGATATGTGTCATCACCGCGTCATCACATGCGTCATCACTGCGTCATCATGATGTCGGTATAATTATTAATTTGCCGACAGCCGTTATCTACTGTTGCACGCGTCGCGACGAGCAAGCTCTACGCGTCGCGATATGAACTGATTTTGGAGCCTATAAATAGAGGCTGATTTCATTTGAATTTCTTCATACTTTCTTTTGGGGAATTTCCTTAGAATACTAAGAAAAGAGTATCTTGCTTGTTTAATTTTAGTTTTCTTATATTTAATTTTTATTTTAAGTAATAAATCTTTCTTTGTTTTACTTAATAGTATGAGTATGTAACTTCTTTCTGCTGGGGTGAAGGTGAAACTTTTATTATAATAATTTAGATTAATCTCGTTTATTTTATAATATATAAATTATTTTAAAACCTGACTTAATTGTATACCGCCTTATTTGTCGGTTGGACGTAATTAAATTATTTTTAACTAGAATTAATTGGATACCGCCTTTATGGTCAGTTAGAATTAATTAAAATCTGACTTAATCATGATACCGCCTATATGGTCGGTTGGTAATATAACGCAAATTTATATATTATAATATAGGAGATTTCTAGATTTGAAATAATAAAAGTGGATCCCCAAACCCCAGCATTTTATTTCATTGTTGTAATCTTTATCTTTTTAGTTTTCAAATTTGTTTTATAATATTTTTTATTTATGTCTTTAGTAGCTCTAGATATGTGTTGTAACTAAATACGTTGTCTATGGTTGTGATGAAAACCAATATCAATGATTTAATAAGTTGACTTTTCTTATGTCTTGTGTGGTGTATATGTTTATTTATTGAGTCTAGTTCTTAATGCTTATTGTTAATTGGCCATTAATAAGATTGATTTGGTAAACATAAAATAAACTTGGAAAATGGATTTTAGGTTTAGCCTAGACTCAATAGCTCACGATCTCACATTCACTTTAGAGATTTCCTTCCAGGATAGGAATATACCTGTCGGGCGTGGGTAGCCATATTTGGAACATAAACTTAATGAATTTGGAATTTTTTAATTAACATAGGAATATAATAAATTGGGTTACTTTGGGTGTTTGCATTTGACCATCGAAAGAAGCTTTTGCATAACTTCGCATTCTAGGTTAATAAACTGACATATTACACAAGCATAAGGTAATCAACTCATCTTTAGAAGAATATTGGTAGGATTCACAACCCTAGACATTTTCATATCATTGTTTAAAACTTAAAATCTACCTTAATTTTATTTACTTGTTTGTTTTAGATAAAAATCATCATCCAACCAACAATCGAATGAATTAGATACTCGTAGACATTTAGCTTTGTAAATTGATAGCATATGTATTAAGTCCTAATGGGATCGATATATTTTATACTACTTGAATGATACGTGCGTTTGCATTACGTGTGTGTTTACAACCGATCAAAACTGAATCACAACTTTATAACAATTAAATTGGTAATTAATACATAGGTTCAGCATTGGCTACATCATCCTCTAGAATAATAGCGTTAGTTCATGACTAAGTATAAAAAAATGAAAGCATGGTCATGAATCTAATAGACATCATCAAATTTTAAAGAAAGAAACTAAAAGATTAAACCCGAATCGAATCCCTTCGTCTTCGGACGTCACGGCATTGGTCTCCTCTTGTCGCTCTTCAGTCTTCCTCTTTTAGATCTCTCTAAAATGTGTTTTGAACTTTTTTTTGTTGTGTATTAGTCTCTCCCTTAGGGTTTCGAACGAGCTTCTATATTTATAGGGAAGTTCTGGAGTCCTTGTGCATGTAAAATACGACTTAATTAAGATTCTGGACATCTACCGCAGCGTCGTGACGTCGAAATTGGTGTTGTGATGCCAAACTCTCAGGGAATTCAATGTTGGCATCCTGAGGGGCGTCGCGACGCCAAAAGTGGCGTCATAACACCATCATGTTTTTCAGGATGAGTATTTTCTACTTTCTCGCGTGCTTCCGGTGCGTCCATAAGGTCCCAAAAATACGTCATTTTGCTCTAAGATCCATGTTCCAATGATTCATATAAATCAAACATAAAACAAACTACAAAATACATTAAATGACACAGAATCTAATAAAATAGTAAGCTAAGAATGCAAGAATAAGTTGGTATAAGCTGCAATTATCAATGTCCCCATCGACGTTTCAAGCGTGAGAGATTTTTGTGGTCGTCGATCAGCGTTTAGCCACCATCGATCGACGCAATAGTGGGATAGGATCGTCTGGCCATCGTACGTCCACTATTGGCTAGATGTGGCTTAAAATCACCGAAAAACGGCGAGGAGAGAAGGAAAATACGCGCAACTACCTACTCCAATCCAAGCTTGTTGCTTTATTTCATATGTCAAGCCACCCGCCAAATCAAAACCCTCTAAGAGTACTGCAAGATAGTGGTGTCAGTTTCTTTAATTCGTGCTCAGTTGCACGTAAATCAAGAAAAACAAAGATAATGAATAGTAACATCTGTTTGAACGGTAGCTCTGATTCGATTTCTATCGATTCCTATAAGTTTATGGGAGTGTTGGGAGTCTGTATATGCCATCGAAATCTCGGTAAAACCTCTCAGTAAAAATTCGATATTTTCAAGTTTCTCGTTTTGTATTTTGGATGTTTTCAGTAGTGTCGTAAAGTAATGTATTGACTTGAATTGAATTGGACAAGTTATAATGTATCGAAATTGTGTTATTGGTAGAATTTGGGTGAAATCGGAATGAATGGATCGATCCGGTAGGATTAGCGAGTATTCGGTAAAATTTGATTTCGCACGTGTCTATGCTTTGATGAACGAAATGATAGACATGAGTTAATTATGATGATATGATAATGTGTAGATGGTTTCAGAATATTTTAGAGGGTCTAGGATCCTTCCGTATATCAGAAGCTTTTATGGAAGATTTTTCAAAAACATGTAATTTGCATATTTAAGCTACTGAGTTGATATAGAACAATGTATAATAATGTAATAGGTGTATTAGATGTGTTCCGGGTGGAACAGGAAGGCCCCGAAAAGTTTCAAAGTCGTCCGTAATGTTTTCGAATTTTTCAGAAGTTTTTCTGAATTTTATCCGGAAATGGAATCTAATGCTATTAATATGTTATATTGGATGTGTTATGAGTAATGAAACTGAAATCGTTGAAAACAGACTTAATTTAGGTGTTTTGAGAAGATCCATGATGAACACTAAAAAATGAACATTTATCAAAAGAAAAATTAATCATTTTACACTTGTAGTTTCATTAATCCCCTAAATTTAGCACATTTGTTAAATAATAATTATATTTATATTTATTGTGATTCTTATCTTTATGTAGGTGAAATAATACTTAGGATGCATAACTAGAAAAATGGACTTGACATTTGGATTTTGGAGGCCAGAAACTTAAAATGGCGTTCTAACATTATACAAATTCAGAAATTCCAACCCTGTGTAATTTTCGTATTTTGGCTATGACTTTTGACTCCGATATCGGATTGAGGTGCTTCTAGTTCCAAATGAAAGAGGACTCAAATATCTACAAATTTTCCGTTGAGAAGATTTTTTAGTTCTAAATTTTTCAAGACCGAAATTGATGAAAAATCTAAAGTGTGTTATATGTAATTATTAAAGTTAAATAAAAAAATGTCAATTTCTCCACCAAACATGAGGATTTGGTGGAGGATGTAATTGCATTCGTAAGAGGTGTTGAGCACCTCTATAAATAGAGGTGCTCTGCACCTCATTTTCTACAGTTTGGATTCCATAGTTTTATCTGCAAATTTATGGATTTCTAGCTCATGCGTGTTTTATTTTTTTAAAAGCTTTCTTGTATTTTTTTTTATTTCAGTAATAAAATTATGTGTTTTTTTATTCAAATTATGAGTAACTATTTTTTTTTGCTGGGGTAAATGGTGAAGCTTTTAATATGAAAATATAGATTAATTTCACTTATATTATAAATATATAAATTGTAATATAATGATTAATACTTAATTTAAATCTAGATTAATTATTGAAAAATTTTGTTACCGCCTACATGACTGGTTTTATTTATTGGCATAATTGAATACTTAACTGGACTTGTTATAGATAAAAGTTATCACCGCCTTTATGGATGGTTTTATATGTTTTGGCATAATTAATTCCTGAAATAAATTAATTGGGTAATAATGATAATTTTTGTATTATAAAAAGTGAGATTTCTAAATTTAAAATATTAAAAGTGGATCCCCTAATCACAATATTTTATTTTATTATTGTAGTTTAATTTAAAAATTTCCAATCACTCAAACAATTCAATCTTTTTATTTTCTCTCAAATTATTATTTTATTTTACTAAATTTATTCTATGTGGATCGACCCCGGACTTACCGAGTTATTTTATTACTTCAACACTCTTATACTTGGGAGTAAGGAATCATTTTTTGAGCTAGTCAAGTTTTTGGCACCGTTGCCGGGCATTATAATTTAGTAGATAGAATAATATTTTTTCTTTTCTTTTATATTTCTTTTTTTTTTGTTGTATTTTCTGCATATCATTTTCTTTCCTCTTTACATTTGTGTAGATCCAAAATGTCATGATTGATCCTAAATGAATCCTGAACCTAGACATCCTACATACAGACAAACCCTGTACTTAATTCTTCGAGATTACATGAGACAAAAAAATCAATTAAAATGAAGCTTTCATTTTGCCAAAGAATTTCTTCAACCACCCCTTTCTAGAGATTCTTCCATATTTTTTGGTGAGAACTTAATTCGAGAGATTGAGACAGCTGAACAAGAAATTAAATTGAGATCTGAATTGACAAGAATCAGAGGATGTTTTTAGATCTAATCACTGCATTTATATTTTCTTTCCTTATTTTTCTTTTCTTTTGTCATTTTATTTTTTATTTTTGCCCCACTTGTTATTATTATTATTATTATTATTATTATTATTATTATTATTTGTAAGTATTGTATTTTTAAATTTTAGCATATAGTGTGCATTTAGGTTGCATGAGATATTGGTCTCGATCATCTAATGGTAGATTAAATAGAGAGTCTTCATCACTTTCGTCGTCAGTCAAGATGGCCGATAACCAAAATGAAAATCCATATGTCCGAGTTGAAAATCCAGTTGAATGGCGATCTTAATCATCCTAGGACACTCAGACAATTCATGAATCCCACTAGGACAAGATCACCATCTTGCATTGTTTTTCCCCCAGATACAACAGGTTTTAATTTTAAGCCAGGTGTCATCCAACTTTAACCCACATTCCACGATCTAGAATTAGAAAATCATTATCATCACTTAAGGGAATTAAAAGAGGTATGTAATACTTGCACATACTAAAATTACAGCATGAATATAATTTCTACTCAAGTTTTTTCCCTTTTCTTTAAAGGATAAAGCTAAAATTTGGCTGCGGAACCTTAGGTTAAAATCCATTAGAACATAGGATGATTTGTAGGAACAGTTTCTAAAAATATTATTTCCCCCTCACATGACAAACTCCTTGAAGAGAAGAATCACAACTTTCACACAAGAGTCGGGGGAAACATTTTACCAATGTTGAGAGAGATTTAAAGAGATGTTGAATGTTTATCCACATCACGGTTTTGAAACATGGAGGCTGGTTACCTACTTCTACGAGGGTATAACACCCCAAGGTAGACAAGTAGTGGAAATGATATGTAATGGTGAGTTTAGGGATAAAAATCCCGAAGATGTATTAGATTACCTAGAACACATAGTAGAGAATGCACAACAATGGGACACAGTTAGCACTTATGAGTCTTCTGTAAAACCACAACCATCTAGTAGAGGTATGTTTAACCTTAGGGAATACCATGACCTTTTTGCTACGTATACATCTCTAACTAAAAAAGTTGAGGCATTAGAAATAAGGAAGAGTGATCATGTCAAGTCAGTTTAAGAAGTCACCTGTCAAATCTGTAATTCAAATGAACATGTCACATAAGTTTGCCCAACCTTACCAGCCCTGCAAGAATGTCTCCATGACTAAGTCAGTTCCATAAACACCTTCAAGTGACCAAATCCAAATCTATACTCTCAAACCTACAATTCTGTTGGAGAAACCATCCAAACTTCAATTGGAGGAATGATAACCAAGCACAACAGTCGCAACAATCTCCCTAGGTACACCAGAATTTCCAAAATCTACAGAGTTATGCACCATATGTCCCACCACCTCAGAAAACCCTTGAGGATACCTTGTATGCATTCATTGAGAAATAAGAAGCCGTCAATAACCAAAATTTTCAAATATTGATTGATTTGTAAGATACATTCTCCAAAATCACATCTGCACTGACCATCAATGAGAAAGGAAAGTTTCATGCCCAACTACAGCCAAATCCCAATAGTCATCAAAACCCTCACGATGGTAGTTCTGGTAGTCAATACATAGACCAAGTCATATATGTTATTACTCTTTGCAGTGGTAAGTTCATCCACAGACCTATTCTTAAACCTCGCGAAGCCGAAAATAAATCAGATTCAGATGGTAAGGAATTGGTTGATGAACCATTACCCATCGATGATGATAATAATTTTCTCATGCACCTCCATTTTCTCAAGTATTAAAACTAAAGAAATTGAACCATTCCCCGATATATGAAATATTCAAACATGTAAAAGTCAATATTCATTTGTTAGATGTCATCCAACATATACCATCTTATGCCAAATTTCTGAAAGACTTATGCACCGTTAAGAGAAAACATCAGGTAAGAAACAAAGCTTTTCTAACTAAACATGTAAGATCCATTCTCTCAACCAATAATACATTAAAATACAAGGACCATGGTTGTCCAACTATTTCATGTATGATTGGAAATCAAAAAATTGAACATGTTTTGCTTGATCTTGAAGCCAATGTCAATTTGCTTCCATTTTCGATTTACCAACAACTTAATATTGGCGAGTTAAAACTAACCTCAACTACTCTTTTACTTGCCGATAGATCAGTCAAAGTTCCGAAAGGAATTATTGAAGACGTGTTATTATAAGTCGATAAATTCATATATCATGTGGATTTTATTATCTTGGAAACACAACCTGTAGCAGACAGTTATAAGCCAATTCATGTAATACTTGGTCGCCCATTTTTAGCAATAGCTAATGCTTTAATTAATTGCAGGAATGAAATCATGAAATTATCTTTAGGCAATATGCGTTGGAGCTAAATATTTTTAATATATGTAAACAATTATACGATGAGGACAATGAAGACGAGAGCATGGAACTAATTGAACCAACTGTGGAGGAATATATTCAGGGGAGTTTATCTGATCCTACAGAAATTTATATAGCTAATTTTCTTCAATCAAGTACACAATTAGATTCAGATATTCCTAATGATTTTTTACTTGATTCTACACAGGTACTGGAAGATGATGGAGAGAATCAAAACTTTGAGGAACTGGGAACACTGGAAGAAGAAAAACATGAGGAAGCATCCAATTTGGAATTGAAGACTTTGCCAGAAGGATTGAAGAATGCATTTATTGGAGATTAAAAAACTTATCATGTGGAAATTTATTCCTCTCTCACAAGCGATCAAGAAGGAAAAATACCTCAAGACTGGAGCCATCAAGGAATAGAAGAAACTCTCGCAAAACTCTAAAAATACTTTCATTCTCTTCCCCAAAATGCTCTGATGAAAATGTACAAGCACGCACCGAAAGAATGAGGCTTCTTATGATCCATGGTATTCCTAGTGATATTATTTGGGTAATTGAAGCAAGGGTTTGCTTGGCACGTGAGTCATCTGACTCTTTCATTTCCCACATGTCTGGTCTAGGAAAAAACACTTATGCTAAGAAACAAATAGCTAAACAATTAGGTGTTTGTTATAAATCTGCACATTGGACGTGCAACACTCATTGTCGTTCTTTATGAATGGTGTCTGACAATCGCGAAGATAAAATTCAATTCATTAGAGATGGCTTGAGTAATAAGTTTTTAGATGATATATCACTAGTGGACATGTTCATCGAGTAATTCATAATTTGCATACAAAATTTCAAAAAGAAAGACAACAATACAGTCTCGGAAATCTAACTTTAAAAGACCATGTTTGCCAATTTATAAGAAAATTGGATGGGAAACATATCCCTGACCTATAGAGGCCGTTCAAGCCGTTACTGGACGTAAAACCAGAGGAAGATGTGAGCCACAATCACAACTACCGGTACATATTGTTTCAATTTATTGCTTTGATTTTCTTTCCTCTAAATTATCATTTTGATTTACTTTAATTTATTGTTTTGAATTCATTTACTTTAATTTTTAATGACAGTATCTAAACTTTTTTACTTTCACGGTCTATTTTACTATTCATCTGACAATTGTCATTTTGTAGGTACTAGTGCTTTTATTACTCACCTTTTTCAAGAATACAGCTCGTCATTTCTCTCTTCAACCTATCCATATAAAAGAGCGAACAAAAATGGAGACAACTTCAAGAAGACGAGTCACTAATATCTGTGTGTTTTGTGGAACTAGCTGATGAGTGGTAATTATATCACTATTTATCACTCATTTAACCTAATATCTTGTTAAGTTTCTCGGGTTTTGTGAACGTTTTGATGTGTTTTTGTGTTGTTTTGCAGATAAATAAAGTTTGGGAAGCATTAGAAGCAATTCGGGCCAAAATGATGAAAAAAGGACAAAAATGGCAAAATAGTAATTTGGCGCGATGCGACGCGCAACCTACGTCGCGACCGCTAACGTGTGCCGGGAGCCTGCTAAAATACACCGTGACACCTGTTAAAATAACAGAAGTTTGCTAAAATACACCGATGCTAAAATACGCCGCTACTGTGCGTCGGATGCTAACGTGTGCCTGCCACGTGCCATCATCAGAACAAATCATGCTAACATGCGATGTGCCACGTGTCACAATCATATGGTGCCGACAATCCACGTGACACGTGTCATCTTCCTATTCGACCGCATTTACCGTGTGCCATGTGTCATCCACGTGTCTGCCACGTGTCAGCCACGTCAGCTGCATTACCGAGTCATTTGCCACATGTCGCCACGTCATCAACGGTCAATCATAGTCCGCCATGTGTCAGCATCTCAGAAGACCGAATCATACCATGTGCCACATGTCAAAATTTCATTAGGCCGACAGAATCTGCGTGCCACGTCTGCAGTCAACCGGTCAACGCGTCTTACTCTCCGTGCACACGTTGGCGTCGTGACGCGCAACCTGCGTCACGACGCGTGGCTGATCAGGATGGCTATAAATTCAGCTCATTTGCACCTCGTTTTGCTTGTGCTTTCCTTAGGGTTTTCTTAGACTTTTAAGGATTACATCTATTTTTGTAAATATTTGTAATATTTAAATTATGAATTTTTATTTTTACATTTAATTTTAGTATTTTAGTATTTTATTTACTTTTATGTTTTGTAGTTAAATTTCCGCTGGGGTAAAAGGTGAAACATTTAATATAATTATTTAGGTTAATCTCACTTAATTATAATATTGAAATTATAATTTAACCGGATTAATTAATGGCAGACTTTATTACCGCCTATATGGTCGGTTTAAATATAAATTACTTTACCGCCTATATGGCTGGTCTTTATGTGACAGATAATTACCACCTATATGGCTGGTGTAGTTGGACTAAATGGATTACCGCCTATATGGCTGGTTTTAAATGTTTACATTATTAATTCCTAAGAAAGCAGAACATAAAATAATTTATATATTATAATAAGTGAGATTCCTAGATATGAAATATTAAATGTGGATCCTCTAACCCCAACATTGTCTTTTTATTCTAGGGAAGTGATGAAACACAATATTCACATACTTAATAATTAATTTAATTATATATTGGGTAATTCTTTAGTTTGTTTATTGAATCTTAAGCTTAATGCTTCTTGTTGCCTGTTCACCAATAAGATTGATGTGGTAAACTTAAAATGAACTTGGAAAAAGGATTTTAGGTTTCAGCCTTAGATTCAATAGCCTACGATATTCCTTGAGGATAGATAACCCTTTAATAGATTTCCTTACAAGATAGGAATATACCTGTCGGGCGTGGGTAGCCATAATTGGAACTTGAACTTAATGAATTCAGGTAACTTGGTTAACATAGGCATATGATTAATTGAGTTACACTGAGTATTTGTGTCTGACCATCAACATAGGCTTTTGCATAACTTCGTGTTCCAGGTTAGCAAATTAATTTATTACACATATATAAGAGAATCAATTCATTCTTAGAATAATATTGTGTGGAGTCACAACCCTAGGTATTTTGTGTCTTTTGTTATTTTCCTTAGAATTTTCTTTTATGTTTTTATTTATTTAGCAAATCCACAATCAACCAACCAATCAAACGATCATTCTCTTCTCCCTCAATTAGATACCTGTAAATAAATAGTATCAATAACTAATAACAACAGTAGGAATTAAGTCCTCGTGGGATCGATATTTTTTATACTACTTGAACGATACGTGCGCTTGCGTTATACGCGTGTGAAAACGCCGGTCACTAGCTCTGGAACTAAACCATAATTTATTGAGGCTGCAAAAGAATAAGGTAGAGTTATGGCGGAAAGAAACATGAACTTAGTATATGGCGGTGGCGATCTTGGACTGATGGAATGTGTTTCAAAGGTCGTACAATAAGGTGGCAATCAAGGTTTGGAGATCATTCCAAAACCTTTGGGAGACAAAAACCTCATCGAAAAATCAAATGTAGAAGAATGCATTATCTCAGGTATGTCTGAAAGACTTACTGAAATGATTAATCATGATGACGCTTTTATTGGTTTACCAGGTGGGCTAGGCACACTGGAAGAAATATTCACAGTGGCATCATGGGCGAACTTGAACATTCACTAAAAACCCATTGGACTACTTAATGTTGACAATTTTTTAGATTTTCTTTTAATATTTATTACGGATGCCAAAAGACTTGGGTTCATTTTGAAATCAGTAAAAGATATCGTCCTAACTTTAAGAAAAACTGATGAATTAATTGGCTAACTCTTAGCCTATGAACCAAAAATCAACCCCATTATTTCCAAGTTGAACTAGTCTGATAAAGATCGTGGCAAGAAGCGTAGAGTGGACTTGGATCTTAATCTGTAATTTTTCTTTTAAATAGTCGTAGATTCAATTGTCAATTCCACACTAACCAGGTACTGTCTTCTAAACTCCACTTCTTCTTTTTTAGATGTTGGGGACAATGTCTCAATTTGATTTGGGGGAGATGATAGTTGACTAAATAGTTTTTATTTTCATGTTGTGTTTTTCATTCAAAAATAATAAAAAAATATTATGTTGTTTTTACTTTGTTGTTATTTTGTGTGTAAAAATAAATATTTTTTGTTGATTTTCTTTTATATTTTCCAAAAAAAAAAAAATACACACGAACTACCGATAAATTTTTGACTATCCAAGTGGAATTGTTGTTCAGAGGTGGTTGTGTAAGGAGTTTTCGCTCCTGAGACGCATCTCAAAATAATTTGTAACATGTTATTTTTGTTCCTTTCTTTTTGAATCATTTAAATTTGTGAATTCTCCATAATATTGATTAATTTTGATCTTCATATACTCATTTAACAGGTATTATCAACATACAATGTAACATATGAGCATGTGTTGTAAGTGAAAATTTTATAATATTCAGTTCTCTAATTTGTTGGAGGTAGCACCTAAAGGCATTGAAATTTGTGTTTTTATTCAAAAAAAACTAACTATGCTTTTACTTAGTAACCGGACATCTTACCTCAGCAAACAGTGATTGTTCGCGTAAAATGGTAGAGCTTGAGTTAGTTGAATTAAAAAAAATGAAAAAAAATGTGAATAAGTTCGATTTTGTAGCCTCTCTAACTCTAGCAATTAAGTCCATATGGGTGATTTAATATTTAGTGTCTTAAGGCTAACTGTTCTGTGAGTCATTGGCCCAAAGCTCGTTACATGGGTTAAAGAGAAAGCTTAAGGAAAACATACACTTTTTCTTTTTAATATCTGAAATCCGAGCAATTAAGTCCGTAGGGGTGTCTTAACACATAGTGCCCTAAAGCCAACTGGTTTGGGAGTCACCAACCCAAAGCTCGTTACAAAGATTGAAGATGTATTATTATTAATATATATATATATATATATATATTTGTATTATAAATAAACTTTCATTGCTAAAAGGTGTGAACTCTAATATAATTTTAGGACAAAAATATTATTCTCTTTTCAACAAGACATGTGAATATTGTGGGCACAATGAATTGATTGATACATTATTTTATGTGTGTATGAAAGAATTGTAAAAAGTACTGGATAATTTACTTATTTGATTATTTAGAAAGAAAGAAAACAATTATTAACTTGGATAAGAATTTTTCTTTTAAGTTTTTGGTTAAATTACAATGGACTAGTAATAAGCTAGTTGAGGGGGGGGGGTGTGATGAACACTAAAAAGTGCAAATTTATTAAAAGAAAAATTAATCATTTTACACTTGTAGTTTTATTAATCCCTTAAATTTATTACATTTGTTAAATAAAAAATATATTTATGTTTATTGTGATTTTTATCTTTATGTAGGTGAAATAATATTTTGGATGCATAACTACAAAAATAGACTTGACATTTGGATTTTGGAGGGCAGAAACTTAAAATGGCGTTATAACATTATACAAATTCAGAAATTTCAGCCCTACGTAATTTTCGTATTTTGGCCATAACTTTCGACTCTAATATTGGATTGAGACGATTCTTGTTCCAGATGAAAGAGGACTCAAATATCTACAACTTTTCTGTTGACAATATTTTCTAGTTCTGAAGGTTTCAAGACCAAAATCGATGAAAAATCTCAAGTGTGTTATATGTAATTATTAAAGTCAAATAAAAAAATATCAATTTCTCCTCCAAACATGAGCATGTTTGGTGCAGGATTTGGTGGAGGATTTTGTGGAGGATTTGGTGGAGAATACAATTGTATTCGTAAGAGGTGCTCTGCACCTCATTTTCTGAAGTCTTGATTCCATAGTTTTCTCTGAAAATTTATAGATTTCTAGCTATTGCCTTTTTATTTTTTAAAAGATTTTATTGTATTTTCTTTTTCTTTACTTATAAAATTATGTGTGTTTTTATTCAAATTATGAGTAGCTAATTTCGTTTCGTTGGGGTAAAGAATGAAGCTTTTAATATGAAAATATATATTAATCTCACTTCTATTATAATATATAAATTGTAATATAATGATTAATACTTAATTTAAATTTGGATTAATTATTGACAAAATTTGTTACCGCCTACATGACTGGTTTTATTTATTTGGCATAATTAAGTACCTAACTGGACTTTTTATAGATAAAAGTTATCACTGCCTTTATGGCTGGTTTTATATGTTTTGATATAATTAATTCCTGAAATAAATTAATTGGGTAATAATGATAATTTATATATTATAAAAAGTGAGATTTCTAAATTTAAAATATTAAAAATGGATCTCCTAATCCCAATATTTTATTTTATTATTGGAGTTTAATTTAAAAAATTACAATCACTCAAACAATTCAATCTTTTTCTTTTCTCTCAAATTATTATTTTATTTTAATAAATTTATTCCCTGTTGATAGACCCTAAAATTACCGGGTTGTTTTGTTACTTCGACACTATTATACTTAGGAGTAAAGAACCATTTTTGAGCGTATCAATCCACAGTTTTATTATAGTTAAGTCGAGCATAGCATCGGTTCTAATCATTTCCTCTGTTTATCTTGACAGATTTGACTAGAATCAGGAGTGATCGTGAGGCAAGGTAAGCATTTCATGCGTTGGATACTTGAAGTTTGGTAAATTGTTTGCACGTTTTGTGTTATAGTGGGTTAGAGTCATACTTAGACAATTCATGCATAAGTTTATCCATATCAAGCACCACGAGTTTGGGTTAGTTATAGCAATGGGTATGGGTGGTTTGTTACAACTAGGCATTGCAATTGGTAAAATATAATTTTGATACGATATGTCTATACAAATATTCTAAAGCTTATTTGTGATATAATGATAAGGTATCTCGATGTATGAGTTATTTATCAATGGCTGGTAAATACATATCTATGTAGATATACCAGTATGACTTATTTAAAACAATTATGTGATATGAGCCTGATATGTGTATGGATACTCTTGATTGTTTGTCTTTTCCAATGAGTGATTTGCATGCCAGTTTTGCAAATAAACAAAATATTTTGACTCCAATTTTGATATGAGATGATTTTGCTGTTGGACAATTATGACCCATAGCATCACTATTTGTAAAAGACATGGTGTTTTTATACAAATTAACTATGTGACAAAGGAAATTACTATTTTATCATTTTGTAATTGGATTACTTGGATATATAAATGACAAAAGTCCATATGGTTAAACTGGATTAATAAGATATGAGACAGTAATAATCCACGAACGGTTTAATCATTAAATATCCCTAGTCGTAGTATTATCGAGACTGGACATCGATAATGGGGAATAGACTAGTATTACACTTGCGTGCGTTATGGAAGCTTAACGACATAGTTCTCATATATTTAAGTATTGGATACTCATGCAAGTGTGATAAGAGGTTCTGTTAGCCGTTGGACCGGGAACAGCTTCGCTCTGGATAGACCCCTCGGAGTCCCATTAGTATTATGACTATGTGTCTATGGGAATCCAAATCAGGGTAGGTGTATGTGATCTTTAACCTGAGACTTGCATCGCTATTACTTGCGACAATCAATTTACTTTAGTTTTGGTCGACCGGAGCTTTAACAGGTTCTGTGTACGCCTCTGCTGGGTTTATTGAGAATCGTAGTGTATTGGGTATGATGTCAAGATGGGAGTATCACTTCAGTCATATGGAGATGATGATCACGCAGGATACGGTACTAGTACTCTTAAATGCTGCAGCTATCGGGATAATATGACTAGGTCATGATTATCCGATTACAGAGATTAGTTACGTGGGATCCGATATATGCTTCGTACGGGGCATACATAATTCCATCCCCAGGCCTAACATGTGACATCCGATATTGGATCGTAATACGCAATACATTGTATACTACGCCTGATACAGATTATATATTTTCCATATTGAATATATTTCTGGAGAATTGGTAGGCACAGTGCTTTTCTAGAAGCCAACAATGTCCTGTAAATCGGTGAGAACGTGGTACGAGGTACGCACGTGTCGGATAGTCCGAAAACCGTATTTACTGCCAACATATCCATATATCTCTTGGGTCGCTTCCAAAAGATTCACCAATGACATTTGACTCAAACAGAATTAATCTAGGATTAATTATGAGAGAGAAAATTAATGTGGGATTAATTGCGGTAATAATTTATCTGGGATTAAATTCGTTTAGAAGAGAGAACACGATTAATTTGGAATTAATCGATAAAATAAATTTAATAGTTAAATTATATTTTTCTATTTAATTTATTTATTTGGGCTAAAATAATATATCAGATATATTAATTGAAATTGGATTTCAATACGGAATTAAAAATGGATTTTAATTCAAGCGAACGAATTAATTTGGAATTAATTTGTAAGCGACTATCGTAATAATTTTGCTAGGCATTATTATTTAATTAAGTCGCGACAAAAAATTCATTTAATCGGATTAAAAAATCGAGGCCTGAAGTGTGTTGTTTAAGCCAACTTGAATTTGGAATTCAAAATTGGGTGGGACCCACATCACTTACATCAACTTGTCACTATTTTTGATGGAAGTGATTGAGCTTATTAATTGGATTACTTACACAACACAAATACTGACTTAAGTCAACTTTGGAAGTGAACTATTAATCCATCTCTCTCTTTCTCATTGTGGCCGATTCCTTGCTTCTCTCCATTGGAATTTTGTTGCAAAATTTCAAGCAAGCTAGCACTTCAAGAGTTAATTTAAGGTGATAGGGAAACTCACCCAAGAGTTTAGAACTCAAAAAAAGGGTTTGGAGCTTCTACATCCAAAGAAAGTTTTGATTTTTCAAAGCCGATCAATATAAGTATTCCGCAACTTATCTTGATAAATTCACACACAAATCATTATTTAGAGACCTTGGGCATGTGTAGGATACTAACAATGGTATCAGAGCCAATCGAAGCATGATTTAAAATCTAGGGTTTGTGGACTTTAATTTGGGGATTTTGCTTGGAGAATGTATTTTTCCAAATTGGTTGTTTGGTTATGGTTAGATGATGATAAATTGGATTTGTGCATCATTGGATTTGTGAAATTGATTGGATAAAAAATTTCCCTAAAATCCTAAGCTTGGCCGAATATGAACCTAGATTATCTCATGGTGATTTTTTGAAATTTGACAATTGGATGTGTTAAAAGCATGAAATAAATCTTGTATGTTGATTTAATTGGATTGAAATCAAATTGAGTTTTATTTCTTGATATTGCCGTGAGTTGAGCATGTTGCTGGAAGAATTGATTTTGCTTCAATTTGTGTTGGACATGAATTGGATAATTAAGTATGATTAATTGGATTAATTAGTATTTTGGAAACATTAGATTAATTGATTAATTGTATTAATTACACATTAAATTGAATTAATGTGATTTTGGAATATTATGTTAATTTAATTTGGTTGTAATTGGGCTAATGGGCTTGGTTGGGCCAAGTATGGTTTTGGAAAATTGGATTGGATTCAATTGTGCCTAAAACCATTTCCATAAAGTCCAAATATGAATATTGGACCTTTAATAATTTAATTGGGCCTAATAGGCCTAAATTGATTTTGGCATATGGTGATTCCTAATTGGGCCTTGACATTTTGGGTTTGATCCATAATGGCCAAAGCCCATGCCTAAAGAATTAATTGAAAGCCCATTGGACTTTAATTGAATTGGCATTGGATGCTAATTGGGCCTTTGAGACCCAATTGGATTGGATTTGCAATCCAAGTCTAAAAAGGCACTAAAATAAGTGTAATTGTTTAATTTGGAATTAAACATGAATTAGTATTGGATACAATTTAAATTGGATTTAAAATTGTAGTTCGATATAATTCAAGAATACTTACTTTGAGTATTTATTCTTAAACGAGTTGGACTCGCACAAATCAAATCGTTGTATGAACATTGGATGGTCATTAATCAAAGATTAATTAATTGGATTAGATTGATTGAACAACATGCTTTGTGTGAATACTTGGATGTATTTGAATGAATAATGTATATCAGATGGATATTAGTTGGGAGGGGGCAATTTTGGAAATTGTTGTAAATTTGGAATTTAATTAAATTGGATCTGCGTGTCCAGCCTTTCACCTCATATACTCTTTGTATTTCTCTTCTTACCAATTCCCCTCAATACAAATGAGGTTTCTTTAAGTATTATGTAATTGGGTAGAAGAATGTAAAGTTTTAGTGGGAGAGTGGAAAGAGAGAGAATTGTTCTAGGAACAAATTGTATTATATATCCATCTGTATATCATTATTAATTTATCGCGCCTTATTATGCTTTTAGAATGCATGTTTAAGGGTGTATGATGAGACCTAATCAATGATAATAAATTTCTTGCCAATTTACGGAAAAATCCTCATTTTAATATTAAGCGTTTTCCTTCTATTGAATGGTTCTTTCTCAAGATCGAAGATTGACTTTGATTTGTTGGCCAAAGTCAAGATCATTGTCCATCGCGGATGTGTTTGAACCACAAAAGCTTTGTTATATATCGTATGTCTTGGGCAGTTGTGACTTGTTGGCCAAAGTCAAGGTCACTTCTGAACATTGACGTGGATTACGAAGCTTTCCCATTGTCAATGGGTCGCGCTTAACTAGAATCATTAAGCTTGTTGAGCCAAAGCCAAGGCTTAGTTGATTCAGAGGAAAAAAGGTTAGGAAATATATTGGATATATGTTTTGGATTTGGAGGTCCACCTACCGGATCTAGGAATTGGATGGGATCCAATTGATCTTAGAGATCTACCTAGTTAAGTTTCATACAGCTTGTTGGCCAAAGTCAAGGTTGTGTGTTATTTAATGGGATCCTAGCCCACTAGGAAACTGGGTTTCCCGAGTACTCAACAGAGGGTTAGAGGCTCGCCGAAAAATAGTGGGAGGCAAGTATTAAATTTGCAATTTCGTTTAATATTTGCTAATACACGCTCTTTTATTATTATATCACGTTATATATATATTAGTTGGACTAATATCTTTTGTTGTTTTCTTTGAACAGTTAGACTGTACAAAACACTACTCTACTTGTAGCTGGTTATATGTTTGGACTATAGTAACATTACATTTTGAGTGCACTCGATATCATTGATTGGATAGTTGGACTATTGCAATCGAGATGGCTGTAAAGATTAGCGTTAGGGACATCATCATGGTTGACAATGTCTTTAACGACTCTAATTTTCCAGATTGGGAAATGAATCTCAGGATAGTCCTGAGATATGAGAAGTTACTCTATGTTATAGAGAGACCTCTCGGGCCTGAGCCTGAACATGAGCGGGTAGTCGATCATGAGCTTTGGAAGACTCATCGAGATGATAACTTTACTGCTCAGTCCGTCATGCTTGCTGCAATGACTCCTCAATTTCGTCGTCAGAACAAAGGATTAGATCCTTATAACATGATGTTGAAATTGAAGGACTTTCACAAATCCAACCTTAGATCTCAGAAGTACGAATTGCAAAAAAAAGCTCTTTCGCTCACGTATGTCAGAGGGTACATCTGTCGAGCACTATGTGTCACAGATGATTGCTGACATCGAACAACTAGGTCAACTAGGCATAACCTTCGAGGCTGAGACTTCTATAAATTTGATCTTACAGTCTATGCCCGACTATTGGGGCGGGTTCATCATGAACTATAATATGATGAACCAAGAAAAGACCATTGGAGAGTTCATGATGATGCTGAAAGAGGTAGATCCAGAGCTTCTGAATGGCAAGAAGCGCGAGGCGCATCTTAATTCGACATCCTAGAAGGCCAAGGCTTGGCCGAAAGCTTCTGGGGGTGTGAAGAAGAAAAAGAAAAAGGGCAAGGCTAAATCGTCACAGTCTTCTGGGAAGACTAAGGACAAATCCCAAGACGTCTGCCTACATTGTGGCAAACAGGGTCACTGGAAGCGTGACTGCCGTGGGTACAAGATGGACTTGAAGGAAGCAAGGGCGGGCAAGGCTCCGGCCTCATGTATGTTTGTTATTGAAATAAACATGTCCACTACTGGTTTTAAAAATTAGATTTTTTATTCTGGATGTGGTACTCACATATGTACTGATGTGCAGGATCTGCAGATTAGCAGGAGACTGACTTCAGGAGAGATTGACCTGCGAGTCAGAAACGGGACGAGAGTCGCTGTTTTGGCCGTAGGAACCTATGTTTTGAATTTTCCCTCAAGGCATGTAATTACATTAGGTGACTTTTATTTTGTACCTAGTTTGACTAGAAACATCATCTCTGTATCTTGTTTAACCCGATGCGGGTATACCTTTGTATTCCGAAACACTAGGTGTTTTGTATATAAAGATGACATTTTGATATGTGCAGCAGATGTTAATAATGGTCTGTATATTTTGAATATAAATGAATCTCAAACATATAACATGACAAACAAAAGGCTCAAATTAAGTAAATCAGATGAAACTTATATGTGGCATTGTCGTCTGAGACACATTAACAAGACTCGTATATCCACTCTTTCGAAGAATGAATACTTGGATGGATTTGATCATGATTCACATGATGTATGCGAATCCTGTTTATTAGGCAAAATGTCTAAAACACTTTTTAGTGGTAAGGGTGCACGTGCCACCGAACTGTTAGCCCTCGTTCATAGTGACGTATGTGGGCCCATGTCTAGCTAGGCTAGAGGTGGATATGAATACTTCGTAACCTCTACGGATGATGCATCGCGTTATAGTTATGTGTATCTTATGAGACACAAGTCATAAACTTTTGAGAAATTCAAAGAGTTTTGACACGAAGTAGAAAAACATACCGGTAAAAGTATTAAAACATTGCGGTCAGATCATGGTGGAGAGTACTTGAGCAATGAGTTTCTAGATTACTTGAAAGAATATGGTATTCTTTCACAGTGGACTCATCCCGGAACACCTCAATTGAACGGTGTGTCCGAACGGAGAAATCGAACTTTGTTGGACATGGTAAGGTCTATGATGAGTCGCACTGAGCTATCAATTTCTTTCTGGGGATACACATTGAATAGTGCAATACTTATTTTGAATAAGGTTCCGTCAAAGTCTGTTGGACAGACTCCATATGAAATATGGACAGGAAAGAAATCGGGTTTCTCATTCCTGAAGATTTGGGGATGCTGGGCATACATTAAACATTTGGATGGTACCAAACTAGAACCCAAATCGGATAAGTGCCTATTTATAGGGTATCATAGGGAAATCAAAGGATATTACTTCTACAAGCCACAAGAGAACAAAATATTTGTTGCTCTTCATGCAGTTTTCCTAAAAAAGGAATTCATAGATGCAGTGATAAGTGGGAGGAAAGTATAACTGAAGTGATACTGTTCCTGGCACCGACCCCCTCTCGGAATATGAACAGTCCACCAGGGATGAGACTATTCCATAATCTTCTAATGCACAAGAACCGCGTTGGTCGGAGAGAGTCAGAAAACAACTTGAGAGGTATGGGTTTCTGATCTCACCTCATGTAGATTTTAATCTTATTGAGGATAATGAACCAACTACGTATAAGGAAGCGATACAAGGTATCGAATCCGCTTTATGGCAAGAGGTCATGAAGTCCGAAATGGATTCCATGTATACCAACAAAGTTTGGACACTGGTTGATGCACCAGAAGACGTTAAGCCTATTGGTTGTAAATGGGTCTTCAAAAGGAAGACAAACATGGAAGGCAACATATAGACGTACAAAGTTAGGCTTGTAGCGAAAGGGTATCGTCAACGACATGGTGTCGATTACGATGAGACTTTTTCACATGTTGCCATGATGAAATCCATTCGGATAATGCTTGCTATTACTGCATATTTTGATTATGAAATATGGCAGATGGACGTCAAAACCGATTTCCTTAATGGAAACCTTTTGGAGGATGTTTATATGCGACAGCCTGACGGTTTTGTCGTGCCAAAACATGCAAACAAGGTTTGCAAGTTAAATCGATCCATTTATGGATTGAATCAAACATCGCATTCTTGGATCCAACGTTTTGATGTGATCATAAAATAATATGATTTCATTCAAAATGAAGATGACTCTTGTGTATATAAGAAGGTTAGTGGGAGCGCACTGACATTCATTGTCCTATATGTTGATGATGTATTGCTTTTAGGCAATGACATTCCCATGCTACAATCGGTGAAAGCTTGGCTTTCATTAAAAATCTCCATGAAAGACCTGGGAGAAGCAGCCTTTATTCTGGGAATAAGGATCTACCGGGATAGATCTAGGAAGCTACTTGGACTCTCCGAGAGCTCGTACATTGACAAAGTATTGAAGAGATTCAACATGTATCAGTCTAAGATGGGGTTGCTTCCAGTGTCACATGACGTCTCTCTATCTAAGATCATGTGTCCTAAAACTCAAGATGAGAGAGATTCAATGAGTCGGATCATGTATGCTTCTGTAGTCGGATCGATCATGTATGCCATGATATGTACGCGACCTGATGTCTCATATGCTTTGAGCATATGTAGTCACAATCAGGCCGATCCAAGTGATGGTCACTGGATTGATGATAAGAACATCCTTAAGTATCTTAGAGGAACTAAGGATGCTTTCTTAGTCTATGGGGAAAGAGAACTTGAGGTGACTGAGTTCACCGATGCAAGTTTCCAAACTGATAAAGACGACTATAAGTCGCAATCAGGGTGCATATTTTGTTTGAATAACAGAGCAGTGAGCTGGAAATCTTCCAAGCAAGATACTGTTACTGATTCAACAACAAAAGCGGAATACATTGCTCCAGCTGAGGTAGCAAAAGAAATATTTTGGATCTATAAATTCCTAATTGGATTAGGAGTAGTTCTGTTAGCAGCTGAGCTGGGCTACATCACAGGCTAAGGAACCACGGCCTCATCAATGATCCAAGTATGTACTTCGACGGTTTCATCTGATTCGTGAGATCATACATCATGACGATGTCAAGATCGAAAAGATCGCTTCAGATGATAACCTTGCATATTCGCTGACGAAAGCTATTTCTCACCAAAAGTTTGAGCGACATGTACATAGTTAAGATGTTAGATACTTGAGTGATTGGCTATGAGCCAAGTGGGAGATTTTTGGACAATTATGACCAATAGCATCACTATTTATAAAAGACATGGTGTTTTTGTACAAATTAACTATGTGACAAAGGAAATTGCTATTTTATCTTTTTGTAATTAGATTACTTGGATATATAAATGATAAAAATCCATATGGTTAAACCAGATTAATAAGACATGAGACAGTATTAATCCACAAACGGTTTAATCATTAAATATCCATAGTCGTAGTATTATCGAGACTGGACATCGATAATGCGGAATATACTAGTATTACACTTGTGCGCGTTATGGAAGCTTAACGGCATAGTTCTCATATATTTAAGTATTGGATACTCATGCAAGTGTGATAAGAGATTCTGTTAGCCGTTGGACCGGGACAGCTTTGCTCTGGATAGACCCCTCGGAGTCCCATTGGTATTATGACTATGTGTATATGGGAATCCGAATCAGGGTAGATGTATATGATCTTTAACCTGAGACTTGCATCGCTATTACTTGCGACAATCAATTTGCTTTGGTTTTGGTCCTCCGGAGCTTAAACAGGTTCTGTGTATGCCTTTGCTGGGTTTATTGAGAATCGTAGTGTATTGGGTGTGATGTCAAGATGGGAGTATCACTTCAATCATATGGAGATGATGATCACACAGGATACGGTACTAGTACTCTTAAATGCTGCAGTTATCGGGATAATATGACTAGGTCATAATTATCTGATTACAGAGACTAGTTACGCGGGATCCGATATATGCTGCATACGGGGCAGACACAGAGCCGGCCCTAGGCCTAGCATGTGGCATCCGATACTGGATCGTATTACGCAATACTTAGTATACTACGCCTGATACAGATTATATATTCTTCGTTGAATATTTCTGGAGAATTAGGTAGGCACAGTGCTTTGCTAGAAGCCAACCATGTCTTGTAAATCGGTGAGAACGTGGTACGGGGTACGCACGTGTCGGATAGTCCGAAAACCGTATTTACTGCCAACATATCCAGAGATCTCTTGGGTCGCTTCCCAAAGATTCAACAATTACATTTGACTTGAATAGAATTAATCTAGGATTAATTATGAGAGAGAAAATTAATCTGGGATTAATTGCGGCAAGAATTTATCTGGGATTAAATTCGTTTAGAAGAGAGAACGCGATTAATTTGGAATTAATCGATAAAATAAATTTAATAGTTAAATTATATTTTTCTATTTAATTTATTTATTTGGGCTAAAATAATATATCAGATATATTAATTGAAATTGGATTTCAATACGGAATTAAAATTGGATTTTAATTCAAGCGAACGAATTAATTTGGAATTAATTTATAAGCGACTATCGTAATAATTTTGCTTGGCATTATTATTTAATTAAATTTGATTTAATTAAGTCGCGACGGAAAATTCGTTTAATCGGATTAAACGAATCCGGGCCCAAAGTGTGTTGTGTAAGCCAACTTGAATTTGGAATTCAAAATTGGGTAGGACCCACATCACTTATATCAACTTGTCACTATTAGTGATGGAAGTGGTTGAGCTTATTAATTGGATTAATTACACAACATAACTACTAACTTAAGTCAAATTTGGAAGTTAACTATTCATCCATCTCTCTCTTTCTCCTTGTGGCCGATTCCTTGATTCTCTTCATTGGAATTTTGTTGCAAAATTTCAAGCAAGCTGGCACTTCAAGAGTTAATTTAAGGTGATAGGGAAACTCACCCAATAGTTTAGAACTCAACAAAAGGGCTTGGAGGTTCTACATCCAAAGAAAGTTTTGATTTTTCAAAGCCGATCAATGTAAGTATTCCGCAACTTATCTTGATAAATTCACAAACAAATCATTGTTTAGAGACCTTGCGCATGTGTAGGACACTAACATTTGCTACAGTAATTCTATGTTTTTACTGGGTTGTGCCCATCTGACTACGATCGTTTTGTTACCATATGTCAACATGGTCATGTTTCAGACAATGCATGATATGTGCGCGAGACCTAGACATTGGACGCATGATATTTTTCATCCAGCTGACTTGGTTCCTGGACTTCTGGTATACTTGTCCAGTTGGTCCCTGGACTCATGATACAGATTTTGATAACATTGGTTTGAGATTTGATTTCGCTTTCGGCAAAATATTTCTATGTTAACTTTTGAAAATGTTTGACTTATGGTTTTCCGAAGGAGATGGATTTTTGAAGAAGTTACTTTCAGTAAAACCTTTCTTATTTATATATGTTCGATTCATTTATGATATGATATGACCTGTTTCTGCTACGATGCTTATACTACGTTTTATTTGTTTGAATGATTTGGACCCGCTGTGGCGCTTGTTTAGGGTTCTATCCATCTGATAATGGCTTACCCACGACCCTATATCGACATGGTCCTGTATTCGTACATTGTCCAGTCTATTCGCGCAACTATGACAATGGATGTCTGATTAGTTTTGATGATTTCGATTTTGGAAACTTTTATTTTCATAAAGATTCATTTTTGAAGAAGTTGGGTTTTAAATAAAAATTATTACTGTGTGATTTGATTTTGAGGATGTATGAGATGACTGTATGGAGTCTGTAGTACGTTTTTTCATTTTCTGATAATGAATATGTTTGTATATAAAGAATCTGTATTGTTTTTTCTGTTTCGGATAGTGAATATGTTTGTTTGTAAGGAATCTGTATTGTGTTTTTTTTGTTTTTGATAATAAATATGCTTGTTTGTAAGGAATCCGTACTGTGTTTTCTATTTTTGATAGTAAATATGCTTGTATGTAAGGAATCTGTATTGTGTTTTCTATTTTTGATAGTGAATATGTTTATTTATAAGGAATCCGTATTATATTATTTATGATACTGAATATGTTTGTCTGTACGGAAGTCGTATTATATTTTTCGTTTCTGATAACGATTGTGAATGATGGTAAAGGAACCTGTACTATACTTTTTGATTCTGGTAAAAGAATGAGATTGAATGTATAGAATCTGCATTATGTGTTTTTCTTTTTCTTTCAGTAATAAAATTATGTGTGTTTTTTTTCAAAGCATGAGTAGCTAATTCAATCCTGTTGTGGTAAAGAGTGAAACTTTTAATATGAGAATATAAATTAATCTTAATTATATTATAATATATGAATTGTAAAATGATGACTAATATTTAATCTTCTCTTATATTTGTGGGTGTCTTGATTTGCTGTAGACAATCTCATCTTGGTTGGCACAGTTAATACTTTACCCTATATTATATGAGAGAGTAATTTAAATCTGAACTAATTATTGACAAATTGTGTTCTCCCTTTGAATACCGATTTTTTATATTTGGCATAATTGAGTACGTAACTGAACTTGTTATAAACAAATGTTAACACCACCTATATGGTTGGTTTTATAAGTTTTGGCATAATTAATTCCTAAAGTAAATTAACTTGGTAATAATGACAATTTATATATTATAAAAAGTAAGATTTCTTTATATTTAAAATATCAATAGTGGATCCCCTAGCCCCAGCAATCTGTTTTATTATTGCAGTCCAATTTAAAATTTTACATCACTTCAAACAATTCACTCTTTTTATTTTCACTCGAATTATTATTTGATTGTACTAAATCTATTCCATGTGGATCGACCCCGAACTTACTGGGTTCTTATTACTTCGACACTCTTATACTTGGAGTAAATAACCACTTTGTGGGTGTGTCAAGTTTTTGACGCCGTTGCTGAGGAATATAATTTAGTAGATAGAATAATAATTTAACATCCTTGTATTTTTTCTTTGTATTTCCTTTCTTTTTTGTAACTTCTGCATCTTATTTCTTTTTTTTTTTTCTTTGCATTTGTGTAGATACCATTGTACTGATTGATCCTAACATGTCTGAATCTAGATGTCCCACATTTAGACAAACCGAGTGCAAAATTCTTCAAGACTACAGAGAAGAGAAAATTGAATTGAAATGAGGTTTGCATGTTGCCAATGAATTTGCTGAACTATCTCCATCTAGAGATTATTTCATAAATTTTGCTGAAAACCGTATTTGAAAAATTGAGACAGCTGAACGAGAAATTCAATTGAGATCTGAATTGACAAGAATTAGAGGACTATTTTTTGATCTAATCATTACATTTGGGTTTTTTTCCTTCTGTCATATATATTTACTTTTTTTTACTTGTTTATTATTTTTCTTTTTATAAGTATTGCATTTGCATATTTAAATTTTAGCATATAGTATGCATTTAGATTGCATGAGACATTGGTCTCGATCATCTATCAGTATATTAAATAGATAGTCTCTATCCCATTCACTGTCACTTAAAATGGCCAATAACCAAAATGAAAACCCACCCAACCGAGATGAAAATCCAGGTGATCAGGTAAAATGTGAGTCTCAACATGACAATCTTAATCATCTTAGGACACTCAGAGAATTCATGAATCCTACTAGGATAGGATCAACATCTTGCATTGTTTCCCCCCCATATACATCACGTTCCAATTTCAAACAAGGTGTCATTCAAATTTTACCCCATTCCATGGTATAAAATCAGAAAATCCTTATCAACACTTAAGCGAATTCGAAGAGGTACGTAATACTTGCACGGACCAAAATTACAGCATGAATATAATTCGACTCAATTTTTTCCCTTTCCATTAAATGATAACGCTAAAATTTGGTTGTAGAACCTTAAATCCAGATTCATTAGAACATGTGATGATTTGCAAGAGCAATTTCTGAAAAATAATTCTTTCCCCCTCACATGACAAACTTCTTCAAGATGAGAATCACAACTTTCACACAATAGTCGGGGGAAACACTTTTCCAATGTTGGGAGAGATTTAAAGAAATGTTAAATATTTGTCCACATCACAGATTTGAAATATGGAGGCTGGTTTCCTACTTCTACGAGGGTTTAAAACCCTAAAGTAGACAAGTAGTGGAAATGATGTGTAACAGTGAGTTTAGGGACAAAAGTCCCGAAGATGCACTAGATTACCTAGAACACATAGCTGAGAATGCACAACACTGGGACACAGTTGGCACTTATGAGTCGTCTGTAAAACCACAGTCATTTGGTAGAGGCATGTTTAACCTTAAGGAAGACCGTGAGGTTTTTACTGAATATACATCTCTAGCTAAAAACGTTGAGGCATTAGAAATAAGGAAGATTGATCATGTCAAGTCAATTCAAGAAGTTACATGTCATATATGTAATTCAAATGAACATGTCACACAAGTTTTCCAAACTTTTCCAGCCATGCAAGAATGACTCGATGACCAAGTCATTTCCATAAATACCTTTAAGAGACCAAATCCAAACCCATACTCCCAAACTTACAATTCTGGTTGGAGAAACGATCCAAACTTCAATTGGAGGAATGATAACCAAGTACAACCATCGCAACAACCTCCTCAGGTACACCAGAATTTTTAAAATTCTCAAAATTATGCACCATATATCCCACCACATAGGAAAACCCTTGAGGATACCTTACATGCATTCATTGAGAAACAATTAGCCATCAATAATCAAAATGTACAAACATTGAGTGATTTGAAAAATAAATTTGCCAAAATCACATATACATTGAGCATTTATGAGAAATGAAAGTTTCTTGCATAACCACAGCCAAACCCCAAGAGTCATCAAAAACCTCATGAGGGCAATTCTGGTAGTCAACACATAGAGCATGTTAAATCTGTTATTACTCTTCATAGTGGTAAAGTCATTCACATACCCATTCTTAAACCTCATGAAGTTGAAAATGAGTCAGCTTTAGAGGGTAAGGAATGAGTGTTGGGTTTTCTAGGTCAAACCAAGATCAATTAAGCAATGAAATGTGCGAATAAAATAAAGTAAAGTAGCGGAAAATATTAACTTTGATCGGCTTTTGGATGCGTTGACAACAAAAATCTGCTCCTTGTTGAATTCGGCCAAGCCCTTCTTTTTGTTGATCTTCAAGCTCTAAGCTTTGAGTGTTGATTCCAAGCTCAAGGGTTGGTTTCCCTATCACATTTGAATGACTCCTTGTGTGCTAGCACTTGTGATTTTTGAAGCAAAAATCACTCAACATGAACCCTAGGTTCATGCCAAATTGAGAGGAAAAAGATGAAGGCCATTCGGCCATGGTGATAAAAGAGAGAGAATGAATGTTGTAAATTGATTTCAAAAAATCAAGTGATGATATACCAATTAGTCATTCATTTCTTACATAAATTTGGTGTGTTGGACAAGTTATCACCAACCCACCAAAACCCATCAACATAAAGTGACTAGGTGATGTGAGTTGTGATGTGACTTGTGGGCCCCACTTGATTCAAAATCCGAGTGGGCCCACAACACATCCCGGGCTCGGGTTCGCTAATTCCGAATTAACAAATTTTCCGTTGCGATGTAATTAAATCAAATTTAATTAAATAATTATGCCTAGTAAAATTACTACTCACTTCGCTAGCGAATTAATTCTAAATTAACTCGTTCGCCCGAATTAAAATCTAATTTTAATTCCGCGTCGAAATCTAATTTCGTTATGAAATCTAATTTCATATAATATATCGAATATATTATTTTATCGATTAATTCCAAATTAATCGTTCTCTCTCTTTAAATAGAATTTTATCCCAGATAAAATATCTCCGTAATTAATCCTAGATTAATTTTCTCTCTCTAATAATTAATCCCAGATTAATTATGTTCGAGTCATACGTCATCGGTGAATCTTCGGGAAGCGACCCATGAGATCCATGGATATGTTGGCAGTAAATCCAGTCGTCGGACTATCGAAAGACGTACGTATCTAGTAATACATTTTTACCGATTTACAAGACATGGTTGGCTTCTAGCAAAGCACCGTGCCTACCCAATTCTCTAGAAATATTCTTAACGGAATATATAATCTGTATCAGGCGTAGTATACGTAGTATTGCGTATTGTGATCCAGTATCGATGTCACATGGTAGCCTTGGGGCTGGAATTGTGTCTGCCCCGTACGAAGCATATATCGGATCTCTGGTAACTAGTCTCTATAATCGGATAAACATGACCTAGTCATATTATCTCGATAGTTGCAGCATACAAGAGTACCGGTTCCTTATCCTACGTGACCATCATCTCCATATGACTGAAGTGATACTCCCATCTTGACATCACACCCAATACACTACGATTCTCAATATACCCAGAAGAGGCGTACACGGAACCTGTTAAAGCCCCGGTGACCAAAACCAAAGTATATTGATTGTCGCAAGTATTAGCGATGTAAGTCTCAGGTTAAGACCAAATACACCTACCCTGATTCGGACTTCCATAGACACATAGTCATACTACTAATGGAATTCCGATGGGTCTATCCAGAGCGAAGCTGTTTCCGTACCATCGGTAAACACAACCTCCTATCACACTTGTATAAGTATCAAATACTTAAATATATGAGAACTATGCCGTTATGCTCCCACAACACACACAAGTGCAATACAAGTCTATTACGTATTATCGATATCCAATCTCGATAATACTACGACTAGGGATATTTTAATGATTAAACCTTAATGGATTAATACTTTCTCATATCTTATTAATCCGGAACTAATCATATGGACTTTTATCATTTATATATCCCGATAATCCAATTACAAATGATAAAAGATCAATTTTATTTGTCACATAGTTAATTTGTACAACAACATAATGTTCTGTACAAATAGTGATGCTATGGGTCATAATTGTCCAACAATCTCCCACTTGGCCTATAGCCAATCACTCAAGCGTCCTACACCTAAACTATGTACGGTTCGCTCAAACTTCTGCTAAGAAACTGCTTTCGTCAGCGGATTTGCAAAATTATCATCTGATGCGATTTATTCGATCATCACATCGCCACGATGTATGATCCGAACGAATCAGATGAATAGTTGAAGTATATATACTTTGATCGATGATGAAACCATTAATTCTTTAGCCTGTGTTGTAGCCTAGCTCAGCTGCTAACAGAACTATTCCTAATCCAATTAGGATTATATAGATCCAAAGTGATTCTATTGCTGCCTCAGCTGCAGCAATATTCCGCTTTTGTTGTTTATTCGGCAACAATATCTTACTTGGAGGATTTCCAGCTCACTGTTCCATTATTCAAACTATATAGTACCCTTATTCGACTTATAGTCATTTTTATCGGTTAGGAAACTTGCAACGGTGAACCCAGTCACTTCAAGTTCTCCTTCTCCATAGCTTGAGAAAGCATCCTTAGTTCATCTAAGATACTTAAGGATGTTCTTAACATCAATCCAGTGACCATCACTTGGATTAGACCGATTGCGACTCCATATGCTCAAAGCATATGAGACACTAGGTCACGTACATATTTTTCAATGTACTATTTCTCGGAGAGTGCCAACAACTTTTAGATATATCCTAGTAGATCCTTATTCCTAGAATAAAGGTTGTCTCTCCCAAGTATTCTACGGAGAATTTTCATGAAAGCCAAGCTTTCACCGATTGTATTATGGGAATGTCATTTCTAAGAAATGATATATCATCATTATGTAGGACTATCACTTTCAGTGCGCTCCCACAAACCTCCTTATATACACAAGAATCATTTTCATTTTGAATTAAATCATATACCATTATGATTACATCAAAATGCTGGTTCCAAGAACGTAATGCTTACTTCAATCCATAAATGGATTGATTTAATTTGCAAACCTTGTTTGCATGTTTTGGTACGATAAAATTGTCAGGATGTTGATAAACATCCTCCAAAAGGTTTCCGTTTAAGGAAAGCGATTTTGACGTTCAGCTGCCATATTTCATAAATGAAACATGCAGCATTAGCAAGCATTATCCAAATGGATTTAATCATGGCAACGATTAAAAGGTTTCGTCATAATTGACACAATGTTGATAACGATACCTTTTCGTTACAAGCCTAGCTTAGTACGTTGGTATGTTGCCATCCATGTTTGTCTTCCTTGAAGACTCATATAGTACCAATAGGCACAATACCTTCTGGTACAACAACCAGTGTCCAAACTTGGTTGGTATACATGGAATCCATTTCGGACGTCATGACACTTTACCATAATAGGGAGTCGATACCTTGTATCACTTCCCCATACGTAGTCGGTTCGTGTTCCTCAATAAGATTGACATCTTCATGAGGTGAGATCAGAAACCCATACCTCCCAGGTTGTTTTCTGACTCTCTCTGACTTACGTGGTTCTTATGTATTCAAAGATTATGGTACAATTTCATCCCTGATGAACTGTTTGTGTTCCATTAAGGAATCGGTGCCTGGAACAGTATTACTCCGATTTTTTTTTATCGAGTTCTACTTTCTTCCCGCTTACCACTGCATATAGGTATTCTGATTAGGAAAACCGCATGGAGAGCAACAATTAAATTGTTCTCTTGTGAGTTGTATAAGTACTATACTTTGGTTACCCTAGGATAAACTACAAATTGGCACTTATCCGATTTGGGTTTCAGTTCGGTAACATCCAAACATATGCCCAGCATTCCCAAATCATCAGGAATGAGAAAACCCGGTTTCTTTCCTGTTCATATCTAATATGAAGTCTGTCTAACAGATTTTCATGGAACCTTATTCAAAATAAGTATTGCACTGTTTAATGAGTATCCCTTGAAGGAAAATGGTAGCTCAGAGCGACTCATGATTAACCTTATTTCGATTTCTCCGTTTGGACACACCGTCAAATTGAGGTGTTCCGTGAAGAGTCCATATTGAAAGAATACTATACCCTTTCAAGTAATTGAGAAACTTATTGCTTAAGTATTTTCATCACGGTCCAATCGTGATATTTTAATACTCTTACCGATCTGTTTGTCTACTTCGTGTCGAAACTCTTTGAATTTATCAAAAGTTTCCGATTCGTATTTCAAAAGAAACACATAACCATAACGCGATGCCACATCCGTAAAGGTTACGAAATGTTCATATCCACCTCTAGCCTAGCTAGACATGGGCCCACTTACGTCACTATGAACAAGGGCTAACAGATCGGTGGCACTTGTACTTTTACCAAGTAAAAGGTGATCTAAGCACTTTTCCTAACAAACTAAATTCGTAGACATCATTTGATTAAAATCAAATCCGTCCTGGTACCCACTCTTCGAAAGTGTGGATATACGAGTCTTGTTAATGTGTCCCAGACAACAATGCCACAAATAAGTCTCATCTGATTAAATCAGTTTGAGCTATTTGTTCCTCATGTCATACGTTTGTGATTCATTTATATTCTAAATATAAACATTGTTAGTCACATCTAATGTGTTTATCTCAATATCATCTTTATAAAATAAAACACTTAGTGTTCTAGAATATAAAGGTATACCCGCAACGGGTTAAACTTAGATATAGAGATAATGTTTCTAGTCAAACTAGGTACATTATAACAGTTTCCTAATTTAGGTACATACCCAAAGGGCAGTTCCTAAACTTAGGTTTCTACGATTAAAATAACGACTGTTGTCTCGTTTCCGATTCATAGATTAATCTCATCTGAAGCCAGTCTCTTATTTATCAACAGATCCCGCACATCAGTACATATCTATGTACCACATCTAGTATCAAAAATCTAATTTTAGTGAACATGTTTATGACAAACATACTTGAAGCCGGAGCCTTGCCCCGCCTTCACATCCTTCTTGTCTGCCTTGTCCATACGGCAGTCACGCTTCCAGTGACCTCGTTTGCCACAGTTTAGGCAAACATCTTGGGATATGTCATTTGTCTTCCTAGAAGACTATGATGATTTTTCATTTGCCTATTTTAGAAGCTCTGGTTGTGCCTCCTAGAGCATAGCCATCAACTCTCCAAGAGTTTACACTTGGTTCATAATGAACCTGCCCCAGATTTCGGGTAAAGACTATAAGATCAAATATTTGGTAGTCTCAGCCACGTAGGTAATGCCCAGCTAACCTAGCTGATCGATGTCATCAATCATTTGTGACACCTAGTGCTCGACAGATGTACCCTCTGACATACGTGAGCGAAAGAGCTTCTTTTGCAATTCGTACTTCTAAAATCTAAGAATAGATTTATGAAGATCTTTGATTTCTTCATCATGGTACAAGGATCTAATCCTTAATTTTGACGACGGAATTAAAGTGTCATTGTATTAAGCATAAAGGATTGATCACTAAAGTTATCATCACATGAATATTCCAAATATCATGTTCTACTATTTGCTCAACTCCGGGCTTAGGCCCAAGAGGTTGCTCTATCAAATAGAGTAACTTCTCAGTTCCCAGGACAATCCTGAGGTTCTATTCCCAATCTAAAAATTGGAGTCGTTTAAAGACATTTTCACCCAGGATTATGTTCTAAACGCTAATCTTTCAGTTATTCTTGATTGATATAGTCTAACTATCCAATCAATGATTTCAGGTAATATTTAATATAATGATTACTATAGTCTAACTATATAATCAACTATAATTTGATTGGTTAAATCCAAATATATTGATTACTATAATCCAATTATATAATCAACTATAAATGAAATAGTTTGAATACAGTCCAACTGTTTAATTAAAATAACGATTAAATATTAGTCCAAATAATATATATTTAAATTAATGACGAAAAATTGAAATGAGCGCGTATTGGCAAAAATCTAAACGAAATTGTAAATTTAATACTTGCCTCCCACTATTTTTCGGCGAGCCTCTAACTCTCTGTTGAGTACTCGGGAAACTTAGTTTCCTAGTGGGCTAGGATCCCGTTAAATAACACACAACCTTGACTTTGGCCAACAAGCTGTATGATATTTAACTAGGTAGATCTCTAAGATCAATTGGATCTCATCCAATTCCTAGATCCAGTAGGTGGACATCCAAATCCAAAACATATATCTAATATATGCCAATATATCCTATATATTCCCTAACCTTTTTCCTCTGAATCAACTGAGCCTTAGCTTTGGCACAACAAACTTAATGATTCCAGTTAAGCGGGACCCATTGACCTTAGAAAGCTTCGTAATCGATGTCAATGGACAAGAAGTGATCTTGACTTTGTCCAACAATGTTGGGTTTCTATTAGGTCCCAAGGATCAAATCAAGCAATGAAACACATGTGCCAATACTCAAAAAAGTTACGGAATACTTACAATGATCGGTTGAGCGATGCGAAGAACACAAAAAACTTCAAGCTATCCTCCAAGGTGGCTCACGTCAATTGCAGTTTTTTGTCCTCCAAATTTTCGGCCATCACCTTCAAGTGTGCTCCAAGAGTGTCTTCAAGCTCCAAGCTTTATTTGGTGATTCCATGCTCATGAAAAAGATTCCCTATCACCTTTGTATGTCCTTTTTTGAGTGCTAGCTCTTGGTAATTTTTGCCACCAAAATCACCAAATTGCTTCTCCTTAAATTCGGCAAAACCAGAAAATGGAAGAAGAAAAATGGCCTAAAGCCGTGAGAGAGAGGAGAGGAAAGAGAGAAGAAGATGTCTTATTTTGGTTTCAAAAACCTAATGAAAAATATATACCAAAATTATTCAAAAGCTTTTCAAAAAAGCTAAGATAATTTTGGAGGCAAAATTGCAATAAATGCAATCCAATAACTCACATCACTCATGAATAGTGACTGGTTGTCAATCATTCAAAGTGACAAGACATCCATCACTTGAATGATGTGCAATGTGATTTGACGCGTGATGTGACTTGTAGGCCGCACTTGAATTCGAAATGCGAGTGCACCCGCAAACACTCCCGGGCTCGGGTTCGCTAATTCCAAATTAACGAATTTTCCGTTGCGACGTCATTAAATAATTGTGCCTAGCAAAATTACTATTCACGTCACTAACGAATTAATTCAAAATTATCTCGTTCGCCCGAATTAAAATCTAATTTCAATTCCGCGTCGAAATCCAATTTCGTATAATACATCGAATATATTATTTTATCGATTAATTCCAAATTAATCATATTCTCTCTTTAATTAATATTTTATCTCAGATAAAATATCTCTGTAATTAATCCCAAATTAATTTTCTCTCTCATCTAATTAATCCCAGATTAATAAAGTGCGAGTCATACGTCATCAGTGAATCTTCGGGAAGCGACCCATGAGATCCCCAGATATGTTGGCAGTAAATCCGGTCGTTGGACTATCCGAACACGTAAGTACCTAGTACTACGTTTTTTTAGATTTACAAGACATGGTTGGCTTCTAGCAAAGCACCGTGCCTACCCAATTCTCCAGAAATTTTCTTACTGGAATATGTGATCTATATCAGGCGTAGTATACGTAGTATTGCGTATTTCGATCCAGTATCGGATGTCACGTGCAAGGCCTGAGGCTGGAAATATGTCTGCCCCGTACGAAGCACATATCGGATCTTTGGTAACTAGTCTCTATAATCGGATAAACATGACCTAGTCATAATATCCCGATAGCTGCAGCATATAAGAGAACCAGTTCTGTATCCTACGTGATCATTATCTCCATTATGACTGGAGTGATACTTCCATCTCGACATCACACCCAATACCCTACGATTCTCAATATACCTAGAAAAGGTGTACACAGAACCGGTTAAAGTCCTGGACGACCAAAACCAAAGTATATTGATTATCGCAAGTATTAGCGGTGCAAGTCTCAGGTTAAGACCAAATACACCTACCCTGATTCGGACTTCCATAGACACACAGTCATACTACCAATGGAATTCCGAGGGGTCTATCCAAAGCGAAGCTGTTTTCCGTACCATCGGTAAAACACAACCTCCTATTACACTTGCATGAGTATCCTATACCCAAATATATGAGAACTATGCCGTTATGCTCCCATAATGCGCACAAGTGTAATACTAGTCTATTCCACATTATCGATGTCCAATCTCGATAATACTACGACTATAGATATTTAATGATTAAACCTCCGTGGATTGATACTGTCTCATATCATCTCAATCCGAAACTAATCATATGGACCTTCTATCATTTATACATCTTGGTAATCTAATTACAAATTATAGAAGAGCAATTTCCTTTGTCACATAGTTAATTTGTACAACAACACCTTGATATGTACAAATAGTGATGCTATGGGCCATAACTGTCCAACAATCTCCCACTTGGCCTATAGCCAATCATTCAAGTGTCCTACACCTGAACTATGTGCTGTTCGCTCAAACTTCTGCTGAGGAAATGCTTTCGTCAGCGGATTTGCATGATTATCATCTGATGCGATTTATTCGATCATCACATCGCCACGATGTATGATCCGAACGAATCAGATGAATAGTTGAAGTATGTATCTGGATCGTTGATGAGACCATTAATTCTTTAGCCTGCGCTGTAGCCTAGCTCAGCTGCTAACAGAACTACTCCTAATCTGATTAGGATTATTATCAATCCAGAAGGCTTCTATTACTGCCTCAGCTGCAACAATAATCCATTTTTGTTGTTTATTCGGTAACAATATCTTGCTTGGAAGATTTCCAGCTCACTGTCCCGTTATTCAAACTTTATAGTACCTTTATTACGACTTATAGTCGTTTTTATCGGTTAGGAAACTTGCAACGGTGAACCCAATCACTTCAAGTTTTCCTTCTCCATAGTTTAAGAAAGCATCCTTAGTTCATCTAATATACTAAAGGATGTTCTTAACATCAATCCAGTGACTATCACTTGGATTGGCCCGATTGTGACTCCATATGCTCAAAGCATATGAGACACCAGGTCACGTACATTTATTTCAATGTACGAGTTCTCGGAGAGTACCAACAACTCTTAGATCTATCCCAGTAGATCTTTATTCCTAGAATAAAGGTTGTTTCTCCCAAGAATTCTACGAAGAATTTTTCATGAAAGCCAAGCTTTCACCTATTGTATTATGGGAATATCATTTCCAAGAAATGACATATCATCGTTACTTAAGACATTCATTGTCAGTGCGCTCCCACTAACCTCCTCATATACACAAGAATCATTTTTGTTTTTGAATTAAATCATATACTATTATGATTACATCAAAACGATAGTTCCAAGAACCCTATGTTTGCTTCAATCCATTCATGGATCGAATAACCTGCAAACCTCGTTTGCTTTTTTTGGTACGACAAAACTGTCAGGATATTGTAAACATCCTCCAAAATATTTCCGTTAAGGAAAACGGTTTTGGCATTCAGCTGTCATATTTCATGAATGAAACTTGCAGAATTAGCAAGCATTATCCAAATGGATTTAACGTGGCAACGAGTAAAAGGTTTCATCGTAATCGACACAATGTTGATAACGATACCTTTTCGCTACAAGCCCAGCTTATTACGTTGGTATGTTGCCTTCCATGTATGTCTTCCATGAAGACTTATATAGTACCAATAGGCACAATGCCTTTTGGTACAACAACTAGTATCCAAACTTGGTTGTTCTACATGGAATCCATTTCGGATATCATGGCACTTTTCCATTATTGGGAGTCGATACCTTGTATCACTTCCTCATACGTAGTCAGTTCGTGTTCCTCAATAAGATTAACATCTTTATGAGGTGAGATCAGAAACCCATACTCCAGGTTGTTTTCTAACTCTCTCCGACTTACGTGGTTCTTATGTATTCGAAGATTATTGGTATAGTTTCATCCTTGATGAACTATATATGTTCCATTATGACTCGATGCCTGGAATAGTATTACTTCGATTTTCATCGAGTTTTACTTTCCTCCCACTTACCACTGCATATAGGTATTCCTCTTAGGAAAACCGCATGGTGAGCAACAATTACATTGTTCTCTTGTGAGATGTATAAGTACTATACTTTGGTTTCCCTAGGATAACCCACAACTTAGGCACTTATCCGATTTGGGTTCTAGTTTGGTATCATCCAAACATATGCCTAGCATTCCCAAATCTTCAGGAATGAGAAAACCCAGTTTCTTTCCAGTTCATATCTAATATGAAGTCTTTCAAACAGATTATTATGGAACCTTATTCAAAATAAGTTTTGCATTATTCAAGCGTATCCTTTGAAGGAAATGGTAGCTCAGAGCGACTCATGATTAACCTTATCATGTCCAACATAATTCGGTTTCTCCATTCGGACACACCGTCAAACTGACGTGTTCCGGGAGGAGTCCTCATTGAAAGAATACTATACTCTTTCAAGTATATGAGAAACTTATTGCTTAAGTGTTCTCCATCATGGTCTAACCGTGATGGTTTTAATACTTTAGCCGATCTGTTTGTCTACTTCGTGTCGAAACTCTTTGAATTTATCAAAAGTTTCCGATTCGGGTTTCGAAAGAAACACATAACCATTACGCGATGCCACATCCGTAAAGGTCACGAAACATTCATATCCACATCTAGCCTAGCTAGACATGGGCCCACTTACGTCACTATGAACTAGGACTAACAGATCGGTGGCACTTGCACTTTTACCAAGTAAATGTGTTTTAGGCACTTTGCCTAATAAACTAGATTCGTAGACATTATTTGAATGGAATCAAATTCGTCCTAGTATCCACTCTTTGAAAGTGTGGATATACGAGTCTTGTTAATTGTGTCCCAGACAACAATGCCACATTTAAGTTTCAACTGATTTACTCAGTTTGAGCTATTTGTTTGTCATGTAATATGTTTGAGATTTATTTATATTCAAAATAAAAATATTGTTATTCACATCTAATGTGTTTATCTCAATATCATCTTTATAAAATAAAACACTTTAGTGTTCTAGAATATAAAGGTATACCCGCAACGGGTTAAACCCTAATATAGAGATAATGTATCTAGTCAAACTAGTTACATTTTAACAGTTTCCTAATTTAAGTACAAACCCAAAGGGTAGTTCCTAAACTTAGGTTTCTACGGTTAAAACAGCGACTCTCGTCTCGTTTCCTATTCGTAGATCAATCTCATCTGAAGTCAGTATCCTGCTTACAGCAGATTCTGCACAACAGTACATATTTATGTACCACATCCAGTATCTAAAATCCAATTTTAATACTAGTAGTGAATATTTTTACGACAAACATATTTGAAGCCGGAGCCTTACACCGTCTTCAATTCCTTCATGTCTGCCTTGTCCATACGGCAGTCATGCTTCAATGACCCGGTTAGCCACAGTTTAGGCATACATCTTGGGATATGTCATTTGTCTTCCCAGAAGATTATAATGATTTTGCCTTTGCTCCTTTTCATACCCCAGAAGCCTTTGGCCAAGCCTTGGCCTTCTAGAATATCGAAGTAAGATGCGTCTTGCGCTTCTTGCCTTATTGCAAACTCTGGCTTTGTCTCATTGAGTATAGCCATTAACTCTCCAAGAGTTTTCTATTGCAATTTGTACTTCTAAGATCTAAGGATAGATCTATGAAGATCCTTCAATTTCATTATCATACTATAAGGATCTAATCCTTAGTTCTGAATAAGAAATTAAGGAGTCTTTGCGGCAAGCTTAATGGATTAAGCACTAAAGTTACCATCACATGAATATTCCAAATATCATGTTCTACTATTTGCTCAACTCCGGGCTTAGGCTCGAGACGTCACTATATCAAATAAAGTAACTTCTCAGTTTTCAGGACCATATTGATGTTTTATTCCCAATTTGAAAATTAAAGTCGTTTAAATACATTTTTCACCCAGGATTATGTTTTAAACACTAATCTTTCAATTATCTTGATTCTAACAGTCCAACTATTTAATCAACGATTTTAGGTACAATTTAATATAATGATTACTATAGTCCAACTATATAATCAACTATAATTTAATTGGTTAATTCAATTATATTGATTACTATAATCCAATTATAAAATCAACTATTAATTGAAATGGTTAATTCAAATATATTGATTACTATAATCCAATTATATAATCAACTATAATGAAATAGTTTGAATACAATCCAACTGTTTATTAAAACAACATTAAATATTAGTCCAACTAATATATTAATGTAACGACGAAAAATTGAAATGAGCGCGTATGGCAAGTAACTAAACGAATATTGCAAATTTAATACTTGCCTCCCACTATTTTTCGGCGAGCCTCTAACCCTCTGTTGAGTACTCGGGAAACCTTGTTTCCTAGTGGGCTAGGATCCCGTTAAATAACACACAATCTTGACTTTGGCCAACAAATTGTATGATAATTAACTAGGTAGATCTCTAAGATCAATTGGATCTCATCCAATTCCTGGATCCAGTAGGTGGACATCCAAGTCTGAAACATATATCTTATATATACCAATATATCCAATATATTTCCTAACCTTTTTCCTCTGAATCAAGTAAGCCTTGGCTTTGGCACAACAAACTTAGTGATCTCAGTTAAGCGGAACTCATTGACCTTGGAAAGCTTCGTAATCAATGTCGATGGACAAGAAGTGATCTTGACTTTGGGCAAAAAATCACAGCTTGGACAAGACACCAATATGGAACAAAGCTTTCATGATTCAAACACATCCGCGACGGACAAAGGTCTTGACTTTGGCCAACAAACCAATGCCAGTCTTGGATCTTGAGTAAGAATCACTCAATGGAAAGAATCACTCAATGGAAGGAAAAACGCTTAATATGATGTTGAGGGTTTTTCGCGTGCAATTGGCAACCAATTAATTATCTTTGTTAAGGTCTCATCATCATACACCCTTAAACATGCATTCTAAACACATAATAAGGGGCGTAAGTAAATAAATATAATAATGATATACGGATGGATATTTATAACATTGTTCCTAGAAAAAATCTCTCCATTTCCTCTCTCCCGCTAGCACAAGTATTACTTCTACCCGATTACATAACACTTCTAAAGAAACCTCATTTACATTGAGGGGAATGGGTGAGAAGAGAAATACAATGAGAAATAAGGTAATAGGCTAGACACGCAGGTCCAATTAATAAATTCTAAATTTATTACAACAATTTCCAAAATTGCCCTCACCCATCTAATATCCATCCGATATTCATTATTCATACATCGCATCCATGTATTCACATAAGCATGTTATCAATCAATCTAATCTAATCCAATTAATTAATCTGATAATAAATGACCATCCAATGTTCAAACAATGATTTGATTTCGCGCGAGTCAAACTTGTTTTGCGAATAAGTACTCAAAGTACGAATTCTTGAATTAAATTAAACTACAACATTAAATCCAATTTAATTTGTATTTAATACTAATTCATTTATTTAATTCCAAATTAAATAATAAACTTTTTAAAGTACCTTTACGACTTAGATTCTAAATCTAATCATTACGGATCTCAAAGCCCGATTAACATCCAATGTTAATTTAATTAAAGTCTAATGGGCTTTTAATTAGTTTCTTAAGGCGTGGACTTTTGGTCAATATGGGTCAAACCCAAATACCAAAGCCCATTTAAGGAATCACCCTTATTTGCCAATAAACCAATTTAGGCCCATTAGGCTCAATTATTATTAAAGGTCCATTAAGTCATAATTGGACTTTATGGATATGGTTTTAAGCCCAATTGGATCCAACCAATTTAGCCTAAACCTAAATTGGTACAACTAAGCCCATTAAGCCCAATTACAACTTTTCAAGCCCAATTTCCAAAATAGGCCCAATTAATTAAATTACCAAATTTCATAACTTAATTAACCTAAAGTGTATGCCATAATTAATTACCCAAATTAACATTTCCAAAACAAAAATTTGTACAATTAATTATGTTCATTATCATCAACATATGTCCAACACATTTGAATCAAAAATCAATCATTTTCTATGCAAACAAGTCTTTGCATTTTAGGGGTTTTTCAAATCGATTTAGATTTCAATCCAATTGAATCCTAAATCAACATTTCCCACATGATTTCAACTCATCCAATGATTAAAATCACAAAAATCACCATGACATTAGGGCATTGCTAGTTTCGGCCAAGCCAACATTTTTTGGAAAAAATGATCCAATCCAATTTTCACAAAATTGATCACAAATAACTCCAAGTCATTCATTTACAAGCATGCTCAAACAATTAATTTCACTCAAACATGCTCAAATTCAATTTACCCAAATTTTACCCTAATAAAGTTTCATGCTCAAAATGGCTCAAGATACCATTGTTGGGTTTCTATTAGGTCCCAAGGATCAAATCAAGCAATGAAACACATGTGCGAATACTCAAAGAAGTTGTAGAATACTTTTAATGATCGGTTGAGCGATGCGATGAACACAAAAAACTTCAAGCTATCCTCCAAGGTGGCTCACAGCAATTGCAGTTTTTTGTCCTCCAAATTTTCGGCCATCACCTCCAAGTGTGCTCCAAGAGTGTCTTCAAGCTCCAAGCTTTATTTGGTGATTCCATGCTCATGAAAAAGATTCCCTATCACCTTTTTATGTCCTCTTTTGAGTGCTAGCTCTAGGTAATTTTTGCCACCAAAATCACCATGTTGATTCTCCTTAAATTCGGCAAAACCAGAAAATGGAAGAAGAAAAATGGCCTAAAGCCGTGAGAGAGAGGAGAGGAAAGAGAGAAGAAGATGTCTTATTTTGGTTTCAAAAACCTAATGAAAAACATATACCAAAATTAGTCAAAAGCTTTTCAAAAAAGCTAAGATAATTTTGGAGGCAAAATTGCAATAAATGCAATCCAACAACTCACATCACTCATGAATAGTGACTGGTTGTCAATCACTCAAAGTGACAAGACATCCATCACTTGAATGATGTGCGATGTGATTTGACGCGTGATGTGACTTGTGGGCCGCACTTGAATTCAAAATGCGAGTGGGCCCGCAAACACTCCCGGGCTTGGGTTCACTAATTCCAAATTAACGAATTTTCGTTTGCGACGTAATTAAATAATTATGCCTAGAAAAATTATTATTCACGTCGCTAACAAATTAATTCTAAATTAACTCGTTCGCCCGAATTAAAATCTAATTTCAATTCCGCGTCGAAATCCAATTTCGTATAATATATCGAATATATTATTTTATCGATTAATTCAAAATTAATCGTATTCTCTCTTTAATTAATATTTTATCCCAGATAAAATATCTCCGTAATTAATCCCAGATTAATTTTCTCTCTCATCTAATTAATCCCAGATTAATAAAGTGCGAGTCATATGTCATCGGTGAATCTTCGGGAAGCGACCCATGAGATCCCCGGATATGTTGGCAGTAAATCCGGTCGTCGGACTATCCGAACACGTAAGTACCTAGTACTACATTTTTACCGATTTACAAGACATGGTTGGCTTCTAGTAAAGCACCGTGCCTACCCAATTCTCCAGAAATTTTCTTACTGGAATATGTGATCTATATCAGGCGTAATATACGTAGTATTACGTATTTTGATCCAGTATCGGATGTCAGGTGCAAGGCCTGGGGCTGGAAATGTGTCTGCCCCGTACGAAGCACATATCGGATCTCTGGTAACAAGTCTCTATAATCGGATAAACATGACCTAGTCATAATATCCCGATAGCTGCAGTATCTAAGAGAACCAGTTCCGTATCCTACGTGATCATAATCTCCACTATGACTGGAGTGATACTTCCATCTCGGCATCACACCCAATACACTACGATTCTCAATATACCCAGAAAAGGCGTACACAGAACCGGTTAAAGCCCTGGACGACCAAAACCAAAGTATATTGATTGTCACAAGTATTAGCTGTGCAAGTCTCAAGTTAAGACCAAATACACCAACCCTGATTCGGACTTCCATAGACACATAGTCATACTACCAATGGAATTCCGAGGGGTCTATCCAGAGCGAAGCTGTTTTCCGTACCATCGGTAAAACACAACCTCCTACTACACTTGCATGAGTATCATATACCTAAATATATGAGAACTATGTCGTTATGCTCCTACAACGCGCACAAATGTAATACTAGTCTATTCCGCATTATCGATGTCCAATTTTAATAATACTACGACTATGGATATTTAATGATTAAACCTTCGTGGATTGATACTGTCTCATATCATCTCAATCCGGAACTAATCATATGGACCTTCTATCATTTATACATCTTGGTAATCTAATTACAAATGATAGAAGAGCAATTTCCTTTGTCACATAGTTAATTTGTACAACAACACCATGATCTGTACAAATAGTGATGCTATGGGTCATAACTGTCCAACAAGCAAATCACAACTTGGACAAGACATGCGATATGGAACAAAGCCTTCTTGATTCAAACACATCCCTAATGGACAAAGGTCTTGACTTTGGCCAACAAACCAGTGCCAATCTTGGATCTTGAGAATGAATCATTCAATGGAAGGAAAAATGCTTAATATTTGTTGAGGGTTTTTCGCGTAATTGGCAACCAATTAATTATCTTTGATTAGGTCTCATCATACACCCTTAAACATGCATTCTAAAAGCATAATAAGGCGCGGTAAATAAATTAATAATGATATGCGGATGGATATTTAAAACAATTTGTTCCTAGAACAAATCTATCCATTTCCTCTCTCCCGGCTAGCACTATTCTTACTTCTACCCAATTACATAACACTTCTAAAGAAACCTCATTTACATTGAGGGGAATAGGTGAGAAGAGAAATACAAAGAGTTAAGAGGTAATAGGCTGGACACGCACGTCCAATTTAATAAATTCTAAATTTATTACAACAATTTCCAAAATTGCCCTCACCCATCTAATATCCATCCAATACATTATTCATACATCACATCCATGTATTCACACAAAGCATGTTATCAATCAATCTAATCCAATTAATTAACCTGAAATTAATGACCATCCAATGTTCAAACAACGATTTGATTTGCGCGAGTCCAACTCGTTTAAGAATAAGTACTCAAAGTACGAATTCTTGAATTATATCAAACTACAATATTAAATCCAATTTATTTTGCATTCAATACTAATTCTTTATTTAATTCCAAATTAAATAATTACACTTTATTAATGAGCCTTTGCGACTTAGATTCTAAATCTAATCTTAACGGGTCTCAAAACCCAATTAACATCCAATGTCAATTTAATTAAAGTCCAATGGGCTTTCAATTAATTTATAAGGCATGGACTTTGGCAACCAAAGCCCAATAAGGAATCACCCTTTACTAAAAATCAATTTAGGCCTATTAGGCCCAATTAAAATTTTAAAGGCCCATTATATTATATTTGGACTTTATGGAAATGGTTTTAGGCCCAATTGGATCGAACCAATTAACCTAAACCAAACTTGGCCCAACCAAGCCCAATAAGCCCAAATACAAGATTTTTAGCCCAATTCCATATTTAGCCCAACTAATTAAATTCCAATATTCTAAATATCATAATTTAATCAATTAAACTGTATTACACTAATTAATTATCTAATTAACATTTCCAAAATATCAATTAATCATGCTTTAATTTGTTCAACACATGTCCAACATTATTAAAACAAAAAATCATCTCATTTCATGCTTTGAAGCTCATGGCATTTTAGGGGTTTTTTTTAAACCGATTTCGATTTCAATCCAATTAAATCATTAATCAATTTGTCCCAATTCTTTAAACTCATCCAATGATCAAAAGAACAAAAAATACCATGACTTAGGGCATATCACATATTCGGCCAAGCTAAAATAATTGGGGAAAATTAATCCAATTCAATTTTCATCAAATTGATCACATATAACTCCAAGTTATCCATATACAAGCATACTCAAACAAACAATTTGGTTAAATCAAGCTCAAATCAAATTTACCCAAATTTTACCCTAAATTCAATTTCATGTTTAATAACCGCTCTGATACCATTGTTGGGTTTTCTAGGTCAAACCAAGATCAATTAAGCAATGAAATGTGCGAATACAACAAAGTAAAGTAGCGGAAAATACTCACTTTGATCGGCTTTTGGATGCGTTGACAACAAAAATCTGCTCCTTGTTGAATTCGGCCAAGCCCTTCTTTTTGTTGATCTTCAAGCTCCAAGCTTTGAGTGTTAATTCCAAGCTCAAGGGTTGGTTTCCCTATCACCTTTGAATGACTCCTTGTGTACTAGCACTTGTGATTTTTGAAGCAAAAATCACTCAACATGAACCCTAGGTTCACGCCAAATTGAGAGGAAAAAGATGAAGGCCATTCGGCCATGGTGATAAAAGAGAGAGAATGAATGTTGTAAATTGATTTCAAAAAATCAAGTGATGATATACCAAAATATTTGGTATTAGTCATTCATTTCTTACATAAATTTGGTGTGTTGGACAAGTTATCACCAACCCACCAAAACCCATCAACATAAAGTGACTAGGTGATGTGAGTTGTGATGTGACTTATGGGCCCCACTTGATTCAAAATCCGAGTGGGCCCGCAACACATCCCGGGCTCGGGTTCGCTAATTCTGAATTAACGAATTTTCCGTTGTGATGTAATTAAATCAAATTTAATTAAATAATTATACCTAGCACAATTATTATTCATGTCGCTAGCGAAATAATTCTAAATTAACTCGTTCGCCCGAATTAAAATCTAATTTTAATTCCGCGTCGAAATCTAATTTCATATAATATATCGAATATATTATTTTATCGATTAATTCCAAATTAATCGTTCTCTTTCTTTAAATAGAATTTTATCCCAGATAAAATATCTCTGTAATTAATCCTAGATTAATTTTCTCTCTCTAATAATTAATCCCAGATTAATTATGTTCGAGTCATACATCATCGGTGAATCTTCGGGAAGCGACCCATGAGATCCCTGGATATGTTGGCAGTAAATCCGGTCGTCGGACTATCAAAACACGTATGTACCTAGTACTACGTTTTTACCGATTTACAAGACATGGTTGGCTTCTAGCAAAGCACCGTGTCTACCCAATTCTCCAGAAATATTCTTAACGGAATATATAATCTGTATCAGGAAAAGTATACGTAGTATTGCGTATTGCGATCCAGTATCGGATGTCACATGCTAGGCCTAGGGCTGGAATTGTGTCTGCCCCGTACGAAGCATATATCGGATCTCTAGTAACTAGTCTCTATAATCGGATAAACATGACCTAGTCATATTATCCCGATAGCTGCAGCATACAAGAGTACCAGTTCCTTATCCGACGTGACCATCATCTCCATATGACTGAAGTGATACTCCTATCTTGACATCACACCCAATACACTACGATTCTCAATATACCCAGAAGAGGCGTACACGGAACCTGTTAAAGCCCCGGATGACCAAAACCAAAGTATATTGATTGTCGCAAGTATTAGCGATGTAAATCTCAAGTTAAGACCAAATACACCTACCCTGATTCGGACTTCCATAGACACATAGTCATATTACCAATGGAATTCTGAGGGGTCTATCCAGAGCGAAGCTGTTTCCGTACCATCGGTAAACACAACCTCATATCACACTTGCATAAGTATCCAATACTTAAATATATGATAACTATGCCGTTATGCTCCCACAACACGCACAAGTGCAATACTAGTCTATTCCGCATTATCGATGTCCAATCTCGATAATACTACAACTAGGGATATTTTAATGATTAACCTTAATGGATTAATACTGTCTCATATCTTATTAATCTGGAACTAATCATATGGACTTTTATCATTTATATATCCCGGTAATCCAATTACAAATGATAAAAGAGAAATTTCATTTGTCACATAGTTAATTTGTACAAAAACACAATGTTCTGTACAAATAGTGATGTTATGGGTCATAATTGTCCAACAATGAGTTGTTGAACCATTACCTATTGTTGATGATAACGATTTTTCACATGCACCTCCATTTCCTCAAGTATTGAAACAAATAAATTGAACTATTCCCAAGAAATATATCTAATATTCAAATAGGTTACGGTGAATATTCCTTTGTTAGATGCCATCAAACAGATACCATCCTATGATAAATTTCTAGAAAACGTGTACACCATTAAAAGAAAACATCAGGTCAGAAAGAAAGCTTTTCTAGCTGAACATATATGTTTCATTCTCTCAACCGATAATGCATTGAAATACAAAGACACTAGTTGTCCTACTATTTCTTGTATTATTGGAAATCATAAAATTTAACATGTATTACTTGATAGAGTTTGTACTCGACGCGCCAATTTTTTATTTATTTATTGTAAATTCGTTGTATTTTTATACTTTATTTTGAATAAAATTTAGTACTTTCATCGATATAATCTTTTGTTTAATGGTAAAGACGTAAATAGTCCCTAGAATATGTTGTTGTAATATAGTTGCAAAAAGCGTCGTAACGGACACTGAGAAATATTACAACTTGATTCTTTCTTAAAACAGTTCCTAGTCAAGATTCACATACATGGTCGGTTGGTAAACCAATGAAACTGGTACATGTTGTATATTGGAATAGTCCAATGGCTTATCTCAGTTAACCATGAGTCTTAGAGAGACTCATATAGACATGTAGATATTTATTGGATAAATACTGAACAACTCACTTGAAGATTCCTAATATATGTTACACCACCGTCAAAAGGAATCTTCTCGAGTCGAGTAGCATATTAGCTCTCTTGACTTGCGATACCACTGTAGATATGTAGGATATCCTCCACACTTTGATGACAGTCACATCAACGATATTTTAAGATCAAACCTCCGCTTGTTCATTGGATGTGGACAGATACTTACGATATCTTGTGATGTATCCAGAGAGTCCCACAATATGAAGTGTACTCGTTGAGCACTTGGGCAATTAATTATGGATAATTCAGATTATTCATAATTTACACATTCATGTTATTTTTAATGTGTATTTATATACGATACATAATTTAATTAGATACATATTAATGGCCAATTGATAATTAAACTTTAACGCTTGTTTTATTATGGTTAATTGAATTTATTAAATGTTAATTCATTATTAATCATGATAGAAAGAGAATATTCTTGGAATATTTTCTCATAACCTAATTTTATCATTTAATGAAGGAAATTCAAATTAATTAATTTTAGCTTTCTAGAAGAAAGAATATTCTCGACATATTCTTAATATTTGGCTAATTTTGATTGGCCAAATGATGTGTGTGTGACACATGGACTCCACTAACTCAAAATTGGTTAATTAATATTATTTACATGAGATAAAAGATGTGTAATTTTTTGGACTAAGTATTGGATTTGGTAAATGACCAAACGGGCTCCAAATTTCATCAATGGTGAGCTGAAAATGGAAAATATGTTTTAATTTTTTGGCTAGCTATTTTTCTCAAAGAGTTGAGAGAGAAAAAAAAGTTAGGGTTAGTTTCCAAAAGAAGAACACCAAGGAGAATGATTTGGAGACTTTGAAGCAAATTTCAGAGCTTAATTTGATTAAGGTAATACACATGCTTCTAGTCTTGAGAAACTATTCTTCATAAGCATGCTAATATGTATTAAATATATATTACATATTTACAAAAATATATTTATGGATAATATATTTATTTCCAAATACTTGGTGTTGTTGGATTTGATAGTAACCTTACTTTTCTTTTATTACCATGTGTGATTTTTATTTTAATTAAAATAATTAGATTCAAAAATTTATATGGCCATTCTAGAGTGTTGTAGCCACTCATATGATTCCTAGAATTTTTCTTGAGACTTCATTTGTGGTGACTTTAAAATATTGTAGATTAATTAGATTAATTTGGTGAGAAGTTGGATTTTTACATGAAAAATTGACAACTTGAACTTCTGGATCAGATCTGGAAAATAAAATATTTTTTGAGTAAAAATATGGTGTTTGGATGTGTTTGAATGTGTATTGGGTATTAAATAAATACCGGAAAAGGTTCCGAGTCAAAAATTCACGAAAATAGTAAAATTATGTAAAACCGGGACTACCGTGTGAGGGTTGTCCAAGCAGTGAATTTTTCACTATTTGGACAGTCCAGTGGCTGACTGGTTACTACCCAAGTGATTGGGACGATCCGGCTCGGTAGTCGGTTGACCGATTTCTTGTTTTTCGTAGTATTTATTCGGAAAGATTTATGTAAAATATTTGCCTCATTTTTGTGATTAGTTTATGTTGTTAAGTTGTTAACAAATAATATGTTTAGGTGAAATACGATCTAATTAGACAAAATATTTTGTGAGTAAAAATATGATGTTTGGATGTGTATTGGGTATTAAATAAATACCAGAAAAGGTTATGAGTCGAAAATTGGCGAAAAGAGTAAAATTATGCAAAAATGGGATTACCGCGTGAGGGCTGTCCAAGTAGTGAATTATTCACTGCTTGGACAGTCTAGGGACTGATTGGTTACTTCCCAAGTTATCAGGTCGATCCGGCTCGATAGTCGATTGACCGATTTCTCATTTTTCGTAGTATTTATTCGAAAATATTTATGTAAAATCTTTGCCTCGTTTTTGCGATTAGTTTATGTTGTTAAGTTATTAACAAATAATATGTTTAGGTGAAATACGACTAATTAGAGGTATTAGATATCAGCTAATTCGTTCTAAAAATTTAAAATATTTTAAAATTATTTTTTCCTAAAATCGCGCTTCAGCCACCAAAACTCCAACAAAAATGGTATCTGAGCGTCTGATTCCATATCCAGAAATATTGTTTATACTATTAAGTATTTGATATTTAATCCAGTTATTTTTCGCATGCTAAAATTAAATTTATTGGTAAATTTTTAACTATTTGATAGTAATTGAAAAATCCCTATAATAAGGCTTTATTTATTTATGTGTGTATTTGTACACTTTAATGGTCTGTCTTGTCAATACAGATGCGAATTGATTTTTATGTTTGTGCCTGTAATGTGCCAAAGCTGTGTGGGTGTGGTTTATAGAAATTAATTTGCACCGGTAAAACTTATTTTGATAAGAGACAAATTCGAGCGAAAAGTGCATACCAATAGATGCCAAAGCATTCAGGTAGTGCATAAATACCTTGAGCTTGTCATTAACAAGTATTATCTTGAACACGACCCATCCAATAGATGCCAAAATAGTGACGATCAGAAATAGTTAAAGACCTGAATTATGAGTCACATTTGATGCGATTGATAATTCTTATCTACTCGCGGACATACGTAGGCGCAACGTGCTAAAGCTATGTGTCGAAATATATTCTTGGGATCCACTTCCTACTATATAATTTAATTTAAGTATTGAATTCTCGTATTTTATTTGGGGATTATGAAATTACGTAAAGTTGAGGGAGGACATTTTTAGATTATAAATTAATGATTAGTTAGATGTTGTATGATATCGATGAAATTACTTGATCTGCTAATTCATGTTTTCTTTTGTTAAGTTTTGTGATGGCAGCAACCACTTCTTCTAATCCTTTTGCGCGCGTCCTTGACGCAAACAAACTGGCTGGCCTTGAAAACTTTTCTGAATGGGAATAAGATTTTAAGATTGTCTTAAGGTTAGAGAAGCTCGAATACATACTGGATAGTCCATTACCTATTGATATTGCTATGGATTCAAACTCTACGAAGAATGGGACTCTTCATAAATGGAGTGATGATGACCTTTGAGTCAGGTCACTCATTCTCTGTTCTATGGTTTCTGATCTGAAAAGGCAATATCTGGATATGCCTGACTTCTTTAGCATTATTACTCAGCTTAGCGAGTTATTCTTGAACTATGAGCAAGCTGTAGTATACAGAACTCAGTGAAATGATTCCATACTCGTCTAGTTGATGGAAAGCGAGTGAGTCCACATGTCCTACACATTATAGATCTCATCGAGCAACTCAGAAGATGTGACTTCCAACTAAATGAGACTTTGGGCCAGAATATGATTTTGGGCTCACTCTCACCACTTTATCCTCAATTTATCATGAACTTCAACATGCACGACATTCACTGTTCCTACACTCAGTTATATAGGATGTTGCAGACTGCGGAATAATATATTAAGAAAGATGTATCGACACTCATTACTAAGTCATATTTGTTTGGTTCTTCTTTTTCCCAATCTGCAAGATCGGGAAAGAAGAAGAAGAAGAAGAAGAAAAAGGCAAAGAAGACTAATTTTAGTATCTCTCCTAAAGGAAAGGTAACGAAGCGTAGCAAGTCGAAGAAGAAGACCGCTGAGGACAAATGTCTCCACTGTGGCAAGATTAGGCACTGGAGAAGGAATTACCCACTCTACATTGCTTCTGTTAGACGGGAGAGAACCTCGACATCATGTATGTTTATTTTCCCCATTATTGATATCTTTTTAGCTTGTGAAGCCATTAGTACCGGATGAGTTTTAGATTATGCTTGTCTTACTCACATCTATAATTCGTTACAGGGGCTGAAGGTCAGTATGATACTGAATCCTGGGGAGATGCAGTTGCGTTTTGGGAATGGTGATTCTCTAGCTGAAACAGTTGTTGGTGAATACGAGATTTGACTATCCCGCGATAGTATTATTTTGACAAATTGTATTTTTGTGCCCGTTTTGTGTGGAAAATATTATCTCCTTGTTTGTATTAGATAAAAAAAAGTATATCAATTACTTATAAAGAACTGTTCTTTATATATATATATATATATATATATATATGATGCCTTGTTACATAAATATTCAAATTCATATGGTCATTATGTTTTGCATGCTATTAGAGATGTTTATGAAATAGAGAATAATAAACGTAGTAGATTTCATATAACTGATATTGAATTATGGCATACGCAGCTATGATATATAGGTGTACGACGCCTAACCCAATTGGTTAAGAATAGTCTGATTGAGAATCTAACCATACAATCTTATCCAATTTTTGAATCTTGTATTCATGGTAAAATGACTAAAGCTTCATTTAATGGTGTTGGACATCGGGCCAATTGTTGGAAACTCTAAGGTCCAAGGATCATTTATCAAGCATGAAACAAGTGAATACAACAAGGAGAATGGCGGAATCATACTCACATCGAACGGATTGGATGCTACGAAGAACAAAACTTTTTCTCCCTTCCATGTTGGTCCAAGGCTCACGGCAGTGAGGTGATTTTTGAGTCTTCAAATTCGGTTTTGGCTCCATGAAATCTTCAAGCTCCAAGCTTCCAAAATGGATTCCAAGCTCACGAAATCACTTCCATATCACCTTAGGATAACTCTATGTGTGCTAGCACCTTGATTTTTTCCACAAAAAATTGCTTCTCCTCCATTTCCTCGGCAAAACAGAAGATAGAAGATAAAAGATGGCTCAAAGCCGAATGGGAGAGAAGGAGGGAAAGGTTCCCAAAAACGTGAAAGGTGGAGAGAGAGAGTAAAAAGAAATGTGTTAAGTGTATTTTCTATATATTTTCCAAAAATAAATCAAATACACAAAAACCATTTCAAATCCCAAAAGTCAAAAAGCAAAAATAATCAATGCTTTTCAACTACAAACATCACTATTCACATCAACTCACATCACTCAATCAAGTGACAACTTGTCACATCACTCAAAGTGACAATTGATTTGACGCTTGATTTGACTTGCGTGCCGTACTCGAATTCAAAATGCGAATGCGCTCACAAATAATCTCGGGCTCGGGTTCGCTAATTCCAAATTAACGAATTTTCCATTGCGACGTAATTAAATGATTACGCCTAGCGAAATCACTATTCACATCGCTAACGAATTAATTCTAAATTAACTCGCTCGCCCAAATTAAAATCTAATTTTAATTCCACGTCGAAATCCAATTTCGTTTAATATATCGAATATATTAATTAACCGATTAATTCCAAATTAATCGTTCTCTCTATTTAATTGATATTTTATCCCAGATAAAATATCTCCGTAATTAATCCCAGATTAATTTTCTCTCTCGTCTAATTAATCCCAGATTAATAAAGTGGGAGTCATACGTCATCGGTGAATCTTTGGGAAGCGACCCATGAGATCCCCAGATATATTGGTAGTAAATTCGGTTGTCGGACTATCCGAACACGTAAGTACCTTGTACTACGTTTGTACCGATTTACAAGACAAGGTTGGCTTCTAGCAAAGCGCCATGCCTACCCAATTCTTCGGAAATATCCTTACAGGAATAAAGGATCTATATCAGGCGTAGTATACGTGGTATTGTGTATATCGATCCAGTATCAGATGATCACGTGCTAGGCCTGGGGCTGGAATTGTGGCTGCCCCGTACGAAGCACATGTCGGATGTCTGGTGACTAGTCACTATAATCGGATATAAATGACCTTGTCATAATATCCCGATAGCTGCAGCATTTAAGAGAACCAGTCTCATATCCTACGTGACCATCATCTCCACTATGACTGGAGTGATACTTCTGTCTTGACATCACACCCAACACACTACGATTCTCAATATACCCAGCATTGGCGTACACAGAACCTGTTAAAGTCTTGGACGACCCCAACCAAAGTATATTGATTGTCGCAAGTATTAACGGTGCAAGTCTCAGGTTAAGATCAAATACACCTACCCTGATTTCAGACTTCCATAGACACATAGTCATACTACCAATGGAATTCCGAGGGGGTCTATCTAGAGCGAAGTTGTTTCCCATACCATCGGTAAAACACAACCTCCTACTGCACTTGCATGAGTATCCTATACCCAAATATATGAGAACTATGCCGTTGTGCCCTCACAACGTGCACAAGTGTAATACTAGTCTTTTACGCATTTATCGATGTCCAATCTCGACAATGCTCTGACTAGAGATATTTAATGATTTATCTTTCGTGGACTGATACTGTCTCATATCATTCTCAATCCAGGAACAAATCATAGGGACCTCCTATCATTTATATATCTAGGTGATCTAATCACAAATGATAAGAGTGCAATCTCCTTTGTCACATAGTTAATTTGTACAATAACACCATGATCTGTACAAATAGTGACGCTATGGGTCATAATTGTCCAACAATCTCCCACTTGGCCTATAGCCAGTCACTCGAGTGTCTTACACCAGAACTATGTATGGTTGGCTCAAATTGTTGAGAAATACTTTCGTCAGCGGATTTGCATGATTATCGTCTGATGCGATTTATATGATCATCACATCGCCACGATGTATGATCCGAACGAATCAGATGAATATCGAAGTATATATCTGGATCGTTGATGAGACCATTAATTCTTTAGCCTGTGCTCAAGCCTAGCTCAGCTGCTAACAGAACTATTCCTACTCCAATTAGGATTTATTATCGAACCAGAAGGCTTCTATTACCGCCTCAGCTGCAACAATAACCCGCATTTGTTGTTTATTCGGTAACAGTATCTTGCTTGGAAGATTTCCAGCTCACTGTTCCGTATCCAAACTGTATAGTACCGTTTGCGACTTATAGTCGTTTTATCGGTTTAGGAAACTTGCAGTAGTGATCCCAGTCACTTCAAGTTCTCCTTCTCCACAGATTAAGACATCATCCTTAGTTCTCTAAGATACTAACGAATGTTCTTAACATCATTCCAGTGACTATCACTAGGATTGGCCTGTTTGTGAATTCATATGCTCAAAACGTATAAGACACCAGGTCGCGTACATTTTTCAATGTACGAGTTCTCGGAGAGTTTTCTCGAAAGCCAAGCTTTCACCGATTATTATTATGGGATTATCATTTCCAAGAAATGACATATTATTATCATTATGATTCCTTTAGAAGGTGAGACTTTTAGGAACACATAATCTCCAACCTGAAACTCGAGATCTCTCTGCATGTGATTATCATATAATTTCTGTCTACTCTGCATAGTTTTCAACTTTTCCCTAATTGTCGTAACTTTCTCCACCGAATCTTGAAGCAAGTCTAGGCCTAACAATTTGGATTCTTCAACCTCGAACCATCCCATAGGGACCTATATTTTTGCGAATATAAGGCCTTGAAAGGTGCCATCAGTATACTAGAATGATAGCTATTGTTATAAGAAAATTCGATCAACATCAAATGCTTGTCCCACCTACCTTCGAAATCCAATGCGCAAGCCCTCAACATGTCCTCCAAGATCTGGATTGTACGCTCGGATTTTCCATATGTTTAGGGATGAAATGCCGTAATAAACCACAATTGGGTACCCAAATACTCTTGAAATGACTTCCAGAACTTAGATGTAAACTGTGTACCACGATCGGATACAATACCATGCAATGACACAATATTATCCAAGTAAATCTTAGTATAACTGTGTAGGTAGTCTTTACCGGTAGAAAATTTGCCGACTTAGTGAATCCGTCGACTATCACCCAAATCGAGTCAAAATCTTTCTGGATTTGTGGGAGGCCAAACATAAAATCCATAGTAATTTTATCCCATTTCCACTGTGGATTTTCTAAATTTTGCAGCATGCCTACAAGCATTTGATGCTTCGTTTTCACTTGTTGACAAGTAAGGCATTTGGATACAAACTCTACTACATCATTCGTCATGCATTCCCACCAATAAACCTACTTCAAGTCATGGTATATTTATGTTGAACCATGATGCATTACTATTAGGGATATGCCTTATACCCAACTTGTGGATGAGTTATATGTACATGTATTTGTAATATTTTCATTAATTAATAAAATGGCAATTTTTATTATACGTGTCTTACATAACTTATATGAATCATCAAACACTGTAATAAAGCCCTTAGAGTAATAAGATGATGGCTTCCACGCCTTATGAGAATCATTACTCTTAAGCGTTCCTAGTCATAGTTTTGTGAATAATCTGGGCGTTCACAAAGCGGAGAGACTAGCATGATGATATGATCCGCCCTTAAGTGGGGTAGCCGATCTCATAGGCTACTAGTGGAGATCCATCCGCTTGGTGTATCACATGGATGCATGAGTTGCTCGTGTCCATCGAACTGACCGCCGAAAATTTTCACATGGAGTATTTATCCCATGTGTCTGTGAGAACTTTCATGTATCGATTGTGTGACTAGTCCTTAGACTTGAGGTCTTTACAATCTTATGTGTGGATCAAATAACTTTGACATTTTCCTTCCCCGGTTCAAAAGATCCGGTCATAAGGGTATGATTGGATCATTTGTTGAAACACATGAAGTTTGTAAAGATACAACAGAGAATCGCCACTCTCTCGGATAATATTTTCTTATAAGAGTGGTATTCCAGTTCGCGGGTTGATATGTGTGATCAGTGCTTGAGACTGTGACTGCAGTGGAAGAATCATGTGAGATTCTTGGGTTAGCACGATTCATGACACTATCAACATCATACCTTTGACTATATGGGTAGACACTTTCCATACCTTAGGTCAAACGGTGGGGATACAGTGAGGCGAGGGACCGTATCATATGTAAATCGCATACAGAATGGGTATATATCTTTCCTTCTCATTTGGGGGTCTTGGCATGTTGCTAGATGTCAACCTTGGTCATTGAAATCGAACGACCATCTAATCGGAGGATAATTTATGTTCGATTAAATTATCATGATTCATTTCATGTCCAACTTAAGGGGAACCCAAAAGGTCACACACAACAAAGTCGAAATCAATGGTTAACAGTGCACAGTACAAATTTAACAGCATATATGATTGCTGTAGGAATTGTTCATAAATGGTTCAATGTGTTTAATTATTGAACATATCTTTTATGAGGTTCCATAGTGGCTTAGGGATTGGTGAATGACGATAGGGGCACTTTGGGAATTGGAATAAATAAATAAATAAATAAAAAAAATGAATAGTAAAAAAATTTGTTCTTTGTTTTGAATTCCAATTCGGCCCAAACTCTTATTAGGGTTTTATAATCTCATTAAACCACTAAATTAATATCCAATGGCTAAGATTAAATTAGCATTTATCCCACATCGGATTCTTAATTAATTTTGTTGTCTTTTGAGCACCTATATAAACCCAAAGAATTCTTTACAAATTTTTGCACCAAACCTTTCATATCTTGGGTTTATATAAGTGAGCAACTCTAAATTTTAAGAGTAAACCACTGATTTTGAGGATCCTTAAGTCTAATTGACTAGAGGAACCTAGAGTTAAAAGTTTTGAGGTATTTTCCTAGGCTAGCACCAAGGGCAAAATACCCGTGCACTCAAGGTGTAGTCTTGCCGCTGAGTTTTGGCTTTGGTGTGTGCATCTTTAGAGGCCACACACTTGGGTGGCTCTTTGGAACGTGGAAGAGCTTGCTGATTTCGAGAAAACCTTTTAGGGTGCAAGCATCTAGAGACTTTCTAAGGAAATAGAGAGTGTATTACTTATCCCTTAGCTAAGTAATTATTCTGTGATGAACTTATAGATTTATTACCTTTAAGGCTAATAAATATAAACCACTTGTTTATAATAAAATACATTATAAAAGATACAAGTGGGGTGGGACCAAGGCGTTAATAAAACTTTCCAAACTAAAGTTAATTTAACCAAAGGTATTACTAGAGTTAGATAATGATTTGGTGTCTTCCTTCACTCACTACCTTTTTATAGCCAAAAATAAAAGTTGTGAAGACATCTAGATAATCATTTACTCAAAGCTTACCTTAAAGCATATTTAAAGTGTTGGACTAATTTGGAGGATCTATTGTTTATTCCTGTCACCAAGGCAATAAGAGCTTAAGAGGTAAGGGTATTTAAGAGAGTTCGTTTCACCGTCCCTCTGGGGAATTTTCAATGGAGGAATCCATTTGACAGTTATTCACTTAAACTTGCTAAAATCCTCAATAATAATTTAAGTCTAAAATTTGCCTCCCATTGTAAAGTATAGACCCAAAGGGCTTAAACCGTATTGGCAGGACTAGGCTTTACCAGACTGGCCAATACCAATTTGTCCCTAAATCGTACTATTGACAATGGTTTGACTTTTCTGAGTCATAAGATGCAACGACCCTTAGGCGTGGTCTTATAACTTAGTGGCAAAGATTGGGTGTCCACAAGGACTAGCATAAGTTATGACATGTTTGATTGTCCAACCCAATGATCAAGGAATTGTGATTTATGTCATAAATTGGTTGGGAACCTACCTAATTATCATATTTTATAATGACCGGACCTAGTCAGAGTTGTGAAATGATGATAATGGGATCCTTGCTCACAAGAAATTCATATATTGGGGTTGATGCGATTTGTTTAAAATTTTAAAACAATTGAGTGGGAGCAACTTCATAATATTAAAAGCCCATATTATTACGAAACATTAATGAAAACATATTCCTAATTTTAACATTCTCTCTTAACAGATGGGTTAAAATATTTCACAAAAATTCAAATGGCAAACAGAATATCACTTTGTTCCATCATTGATGAGCATAAGCTCAAAGGGGACAACTACAATGACTAGTTTAAAAACCTTAAGAATTTGACTTTATCAAAAATGTAGACGAGCCTTGTGTTTACAGGAAAAGTAGTGGGAGTGCTGTTGTATTTCTTGTATTATATGTCGATGACATATTAATCACCGGGAATGATATTCCCATGATGCAAGCCACCAAGCAATGGTTATCTCAGAATTTCTCCATGAAAGATTTGGGAGAAGCAGCCTACATCCTCGGCATTAAGATCTACCGTAATAGATCTAAGAGGTTGTTAGGACTTTCTCAATCTACATACATAGATAAAGTTTTGAAAAGATTCAAAATGGAAGATTCCAAAAGAGGTAATTTACCTACTTGTAATGGAATCAAAGTATCTAAGGAGAAATGTCCACATACTCCTTCAGATAGAGAGGGTATGAGTAGAATCCCTTATGCTTCAGCAATAGGATCGATCATGTACGCCATGCTATATACAAAATCTGATGTCTCTTATGCTCTTAGCATAACGAGCAGGTATCAGGCAAATCCTGGTGAACAATACTGGGCAGCTGTCAAAACAATCCTCAAGTATCTGAGAAGAACTAAGGATGTGTTTTTGACATACGGAGATTGTTCTGAGATGAAAGTCATTGGTTACTGTGATGCAAGCTTTCAGACCGATAGGGATGACAGCAGATCGCAAACAGAATATCTGTTTACTTTGAATGGCGGAGCTGACAGTTGGAAAAGCTCAAAGCAGTCAACTACAGCAGACTCCACCACTGAAGCCGAGTATATTACAGCATCTGAGGCAGCTAAAGAAGCAGTCTGGATAAAGAAGTTCATCACAGAGCTGGAAGTGCTTCCCGCGATAAATAATGGTGTCACGATGTACTGTGACAACACGGGCGCCATTGCTCAATCAAATGAACCAAGGTCCCACCAGAAATCCAAGCATGTACTCAGGCGATTTCATCTCATCAGGGAGATTGTTGAGAGAAAAAAAGTTATTATAGAGAAAATACCCACAGAAGATAATATTGCAGATTCTCTGACTAAAGGGATGACTCAACAAAAGCATGGTAGGCACACCTGAGAGTATGGTGTTCAGATTCATACTAGTTGGCTATAGTGCAAGTGGGAGATTGTTAGGGATATGCCCTATACCCAACTTGTGGATGAGCTATATGTACATGTATTTGTAATATTTTCATTAATTAATAAAATGGTAATTTTTATTATACGTGTCTTACATAACTTATATGAATCATCAAACATGTAATAAAGCCCTTAGAGTAATAAGATGATGGCTTCTATGCCTTATGAGAATCATTACTCTTAAACGTTCCTAGTCATAGTTTTGTGAATAATCTGGGCGTTCAAAAAGCGGAGAGACTAGCATGATGATATGATTCGCACTTAAGTTGGGTAGCCGATCTCATAGGCTAATAGCGGAGATTCGTCTGCTTGGTGTATCACATGGATGCATGAGTTGCTCGTGTCCATCGAACTGACCGCCGAAAGTTTTCACATGGAGTGTTTATCCCATGTGTCTGTGAGAACTTTCATGTATCGATTGTATGACTAGTCCTTAGACTTGAGGCCTTTACAATCTTATGTGTGGATCAAATAACTTTGACATTCTCTTTCCCTGGTTCAAAAGATCTGGTCATAAGGGTATGATTGGGTCATTTCTTGAAACACATGAAGTTTGTAAAGATACAACAGAGAATCGTCACTCTCTCGGATAATATTTTCTTATAAGAGTAGTATTCCAGTTTGCGGGTTGATATATGTGATCGGTGCTTGAGACTGTGGCCACAGCGGAAGAATCATGTGAGATTCTTGGGTTAGCACGATTCATGACACTATCAACATCATACCTTTGACTATATGGGTAGATATTTTCCATACCTTAGGTCAAACGGTGGGGATACAATGAGGCGAGGGACCGTATCATATGTAAATCGCATACAAAATGGGTATATATCTTTCCTTCTCATTTGGGGGCCTTGGCATATTGCTAGATGTCAACCTTGGTCATTGAAATCGAACGACCATCTGATCGGAGGATAATTTATGTTCGATTAAATTATCACGATTCATTTCATGTCCAACTTGAGGGGAACCCAAAAGGTGACACACAACAAAGTCGAAATCAATGGTTAACAGTGCCCAGTACAAATTTAACAGCATATATGATTGCTGTAGGAATTGTTCATAAATGGTTCAATGTGTTTAATTATTGAACATATCATTTATGAGGTTCCATAGTGGCTTAGGGATTGGTGAATGACGATAGGGGCACTTTGGGAATTGGAATAAATAAATAAAATATGAATAGTAATATGAATAGTAATTTTTATTTGTTATTTGTTTTGAATTCCAATTCGGCCCAAACTCTTATTAGGGTTTATAATCTCATTAAACCACTAAATTAATATCCAATGGCTAAGATTAAATTAGCATTTATCCCACAACGGATTCTTAATTAATTTTGTTGTCTTTGGAGCACCTATATAAACCCAAAGAATTATTTACAATTTTTGCACCAAACCTTTCATATCTTGGGTTTATATAAGTGAGCAACTCTAAAGTTTAAGTATAAACCACTGATTTTGAGGATCCTTAAGTCTAATTGACTAGAGGAACCTCGAGTTAAAAGTTTTGAGGTATTTTCCTAGGCTAGCACCAGGGGCAAAATACCCGTGCACTCAAGGCGTAGTATTGCCGTTGAGTTTTGGCTTTGGTGTGTGCATCTTTGGAGGCCACACACTTGGGTGGCTCTTTGGAATGTGGAAGAGCTTGCTGAGTTCGAGAAAAGCTTGTAGATTGGAGGGAGGACTGGAGGAGTCTTCGGTTCAAGTAAGTATTTTTCTTTCTTTATTTTAATTAGAGTTTTTATGATAGTTAGCATGTTTAGGTTTATGTTCTTTGCATGTTTTATGAGTTTTTATGCTTAGAATATATAGTAACATTCCTAGGCTTGTAGAATAATCAAAACAAATGGGTCTTGGGCAAAGGGATAGCGGCATCATAATTTGATTTATTATATTTTCCGTTGCGCACTCGCGGCCGCTTCCCAACAATTACATATGAGGATGCATGAGCCACCTCCAAAATCTTCCTTTTCAATTCTACATCCGAATGAACCATAATCTAGCCACCATATCTCAAAATACCTTGATCATCAATCTGAAACCCTGTCTCTTCACCCCGCTGGATCCCATATTTCTTACTTTGTGTAAAATTATCGATTAATTGTGCCTCTCTAACTTCCTCAAGTAATACAGACCTCACTTGAATGCTTGCCACTATCACGTCTGACTTGGAGAGTTGAAGCTCCACTCCATTATGCAAGCACTGCTGCAATTCTCGAGCTTTTTTTTTCTATCAATCGATAAGTGAGCTAAGCTTCCAAATGATTTCCTACTTAAGGCGCCAGCCACCACATTCCATTTCCTTGGGAGATATAAATCGAGTAATTATAGCCTTTAAAAAATTCAACCCATCTTCTTTGTCTCAGATTTAAATCTTTTTTATTAAAGATTTATTTCAAACTCTTGTGATCAGTATAAATTTCAAACTACTCGCCATACAGATAATTTCTCTAAATCTTGAGAGCGAAGATGACGATGACCATTTCTAAGTCATGGGTAGGGTAATTATGCTTATAAGCTTTTAGCTGCCTCAATGCATAGACAATAACCCTATCTTGCTATATTAATACTCATCCCAAACCAACTATGGAAGCATCACAGAATATCACAAAACCATTGGAGTCCGATGGTAACGTCATTACATGAGTTGAGGTTAAGTGCTCCTTTAACTCTTGGAAGCTCTTTTCACATTTATAGGACCACACAAACTTCACCTTTCTGGTATAGTCGAGTTAAAGGTGTCGTGATGCTAATAGTGTTCTCTATAAGTCTCATGTAATAACCTGCCATTGCAAAAAAGCTTATGATTTTTGTGACACTAGTTAAGCACGACCAATTTTGTACTGCTTCAACTTTCATCATATCTATGCTGATACCATATTTAGACACCACAGGCTTTATGAAGACCACGTCAGATAGCCAAAATTTGCACTTAGAAAAATTAGCATAAAGGTTGTGCTCTCTCAAAGTTTGTAGGGCCATATGGAGATGATGCTCATGATCTTCCGCACTTCTTGAGTAAATCAGTATATCATCAATAAAACGATCACAAAGCGATCCAATTATGGCCTAAACACCTGGTTTATTAGGTCCATAAAAACTGTTGGGGCATTTGTGAGCCCAAAAGACATGACCAAAAATTCATAACGTCCGTAACAAGTACATAATGTTGTTTTTGGAATGTCTTCACTAATAATTTGGAGCTGATGATAGCCTGATCGGAGGTCTATCATTGAAAAGTATTGTGCCCTTTGTAACTGATCAAACAAGTCATCAATTTAGGGGGTGGGTATTTATTCTTGATGGTAACTTTATTTAGCTATCAGTAGTCAATACATTTCCAGAGTGTACCATCATTCTTCTTGACAAATAACAATGAGGCATCCCAGTCAGAGGTACTACGCTATATGAATCCCTTATCCAGGAGGTCCTGCTACTGAACTTTCAACTCTTTCAACTCAGCAAACGTCATACGGTATGGAGTGATAAAAATTGGTTGAGTTTTTGGAGTAATGTCAATACAAACCTTAATTCCCCTTTTTGGTAGCAAACCAAGTAACTCCTCTGGAAACACATTAGGATAATCTCTAACTCCAGGAACCTGGTCAAGCTCCACTTGGCACTTCTCTATGTTAAACACATTGGCCAATTACCTTTCACATCCCTTTCGAAGCATTTTACAAGCGTTTAGCGTGGAAATCAAATTATTAGGAACCTCATTTCTGTCTCATTGAAATTCAACCACTGGTTCCCCAAGAATCTGTAAAGTCGCCACTTTCTTTCTGCAATCCAAAGTGGCGTGATACTTAGATAGCCAATCCATTCCCTAAATCACATCAAAGTCAATAATTCTCACGTTAGGAGGCATATGGGTTTGTTGCTGCTTTTGAGTCAATAAGTTACCAGAGTATGCAAAGTTTGCTCGATTTATTGCATCCTTACAGGGGCATCACTAGACACTGGAGATTCAGCTACATGAGCTTCTTTAGCCTTACCTCTTCTACCAACACGACGTCCTCTTCCCCTAGGCACATGCTCGTAAGGTATCGATGAGCCTTGATTAGTGCTAATTTCTTGTGGTGACCTACAACGCGTACCTCATCTCCTTAAAAGCATATGATAAATCTACAATTAAGATTCCAAAGTATTAGATCATAAGGAGAAGATCCATAAACAAAAAAAACATATATATATATATATATTATATATATATATATATATATATATATATTCTATGAGAAATTGAATGTGCTTGGATGATACATATATCGTAAAGGTAACATCTTACATAAGAGTATCTCGGACATACTACGCATGTAAAATACCCATATAATTCGTTTACAAGTCATCGACCTCTAATCCCTAGCTCTCATAACATAACTGTAACACCCCGAGAAATTCGAAATGTTACCGGCAGGAGGACAGACTAACCTTGACTAAATTACCTACTTAGCAAAATGAAATGCTATGTGCCCACAAATACAACTCATCCCAAATACATACCCAGTTGTACATGACCATCACATAACCAAAGTATAAATCCAAAAGTACAAAAATCCCACAATATTCATATAGACATGACCCAAAAAAAACAAAAGTCCCCTAGGTGACTTACAACACAATATCCAACATTCAAAACACCATATTCGACCCGAAGTCGCGGCCTCAACAAAAGAACGATGGAGTTTTGCAAATAATTAAGAAAACTGGTGGGGGTGAATCTTTCGGAGACTCAGTGAGCTAATACCAAAATAAAATAAATCTCAACAAGTATAAAAACTATATTAAAACAAACTTTTGAAATCAAAATCCATAACTTTTTTCTTTAGATAACATAGTAAAAAACAAATCAAGCTCTCATCGCCCATGTTGCACGCAAAGACTAGACAATGAATGAAACAATACCTTATCGACAAAGGTAGCAGGTCAATCCATTTCTGATGGACGAGAATCTAAACAAGCGCTTTGGCGACTCATAAGTAAAATCATAAAATATATATGACGCAAGAGTCGAGACGGAAACATATCAATATTATACATGAACAATATCGAATTCTTTTCAATCAAATCGAAAGTTCCAAAAACATTAAACCTTTTAAAACATAAGTAGGGAACTTACAAAACATGGTATCTATTTATAGTGTGTTTGGAAGTAGAGAGTTACTGAGTGGTAGGTGGCTAGTTGGACTGACGATCTAAAATATGATAAGAATGGGTAATATTCTTTTCACAAATTCTTTAAAGTGAAAACAATCTATTATGAAAACTGACATAACAAGACTTCATCATTATTTTACCATTTATTCGACTTTACATAATACATTAAATCTTGTTGAACAACCATCTAACTAATTTATTCGTTATTTACATCGAAACTTGAAACGTATAGCCAAAGTTACCCAATTATGAAATAATGAGTAGAGGGGCTGAATTTTCCAGGTTTATAATTATGAATACATAATTTAAACAAGCTACATTATCGATCGTTAACCGAATACTACCCTTAAATAAATTTTTCCCTTGCTCGAGACAAAGAACCTTCATCCTAGCCATCATTTATTCTTCTTCTTCTTCTTCTTTTCTTTCTTCTTCTTCTTCTTCTTCGATTCGAGCCCAATACTAAATACACCCCAAATTCCCCAAACAATACCTAAAATAAGATCCAGGCCCAAGTAGCCATCTCAAGCCTACACCCATAAAGAAGGTCCAATATCCTGCAATCATAAGACCCAAGACTCTCAAAGGAAGCCCAACTTTAGAAGTGAATATCGGCCCAAAGATATTACACAAGCCCATGCCCAGTAAAACAACATACCCAAACCGCAACCAAGACTCACCATATGCCAGCCCATGAAACGCCTAGACTCATGAATATCCCTCATGAATTGGCCGTTTCCAGCATCCAACAAACAAGCATAACTACCCTTCATGAATCAGCCGTTACCAGCATCCAACGAACGAGCAATCAAATGCAATAAATACACATGTTTCCCGAGAGTGTATATAAAAGAGAAGAAAGTCTACGATAAAGGACACACAAGCTCTACTACTCCTAGCTTAACAATATTCACTCCAGAACTTTCAGAACCCCCTACCTACCGCCCTTACGGCAGCTCACGGGGGTCAAGGTAATATCTGACCTTGCTCATCCTTCTATGGTATTTACAGCTCATTTCCACTACTAACTTGGGCGTTAGAGTACCTTCAGCATCCACCACACCGGTGGCCAGTACTCCCTGCTCACTCTACCTTCTTTTTTTGTAGGATCGCTAGTGCCCCAACCAAATTCTCGATTGTGGACCTCGGCTGAAAACCAGTGTCTACAATTTGGCACCCACCGTCGGGCCCTAGCGATTTATAATAAACAAACCTCTATTCAGTCTACGAGACTTGCGAACATAACAACGACTTCGAGCAGCGAGCCTTTGGATCTCCTAGCAAACCAATTGGCCATCCTCTAGGAGCGATTACGGGTTTTGGAAGAAGAGAATTCAGCCATGAAGAGTTCTAATAGCGACCTCCAAAGACAGTTGGAGCATATTTCATCCACTTCTAGACGAGGAGGATTCCCAGATCCTTCCAATTGACCTGACCACCAGCTCAACTTCATAGAGACACCCGGCAATGAAACGAGCGACATTCCCCCACTCGAAGACCATCCAACAAGTCACGAGAGGAATCGGCAAATACCACCAGCCGAACAGACTCCAAAAAAGGCCTCCTCCATGTGCAGGGAGATTGAGGAATTCAATGAGGTAATTCGGTCCCACCTACCCTGCGCCAGGCTACCACTGAAAAGAAGCAGAGCATGTGCCATTTCGGACACCCTTTTCATCGAGGCGATCAACTCAGTTGAACTCTCGTGAAAATTCAATCCACCCAATATGTAGTTGTACGATGGATCAACCGACCCAGACGATCATATAATCCATTACAAGTATAAAATGATGTCCACAGGCCTATCTTCGCACCAGAGGGAGGCCGGTATGTGTAGGGGATTCGGTGAGACACTGGCCGGCCCAACCCTTACATGGTTTATCAATCTACCGTACCGATTAATTGGATCCTACAAAGAATTGGCAGACAAGTTCGTGGAACATTTTGCTAGTTCTTGCAAATTTGAGAAGACCACAGATGAACTCAACGCCATACAACAACGGAAGGGAGAATCTCTGCGAAGCTACGTGTCACGCTTCAATAAGGAAAGAATCGATATCCCAGATCTCCACCAAACAAAGGATGTGGAAGCATTTAGGAATAAGTTGTTGGCTGACAGCGGGCTCTACAAAAAGCTGACAAAGAACCGATGCTACACTATGGACCAGGCAATGGCCAGAGCCCGAACAGAAATTAGATTGGAATAAGATAAAAGGAATAAAAAGGGGGAGAGCTCATCCAGTCTACAAGAGAAGTCGATATATCCATCTAGACGATTGAAAGAATTCGGTAAGAAGGGCCAACCATCAACCGACCAGAGAACTTATCATGGTAGGGATATCCGTCCCTACGACAGATCTCCAAATCACATACCAACTTCATTCGAAAATAGGGAGAAAACTCCTTATAGCGCCCCCAGACTCCCAGACTAAAACTTTATCATATCACTGAGTGAACTAGTTTCAGTCCTTAGGAAAATGGGAAGTGAAGTAAAGTGGTCTCCACGCTCCAAGGAAGGCTCCGAGAGGAAAGACACTAGTAGGTGGTGCGAATTCCACCGAGACTACGGCCACACGACAGCCAATTACATAGCACTGAGATTGAAAGTCCTGGAGGTACTAAACAAGGGGCACCTGAAAGACCTGCTCACGGAGAAATAGAAAGCGGTGATTGCGAGGAGAGACGACAAAGGAGAGCAAAAATATGGACCATTATCGCCCCCTCCGATCAATAACACTTTCAATTTCATCTCAAGAGGATCAGAAGTCAGTGGGATCTCATATTCCACGGTGAAGCAACATACTAGGATGGTAACGACTGTCGCCTCGGGTCACTCAATGATGGTGGCGGGAGACTACACCAGTTTTGCAATTGAGTTCGTGGACGATAGAGTATCCAGTCATAAGAATCCCCACTATGACGCATTGGTGATATCCTTGCAAGTGGTCAACTTCATGATCTAGAGAGTGTTAGTCGACACAGGGTTATCAGCCAACATCATCTTCATAACCGCCCTTGATGGCATGGGAGGAGGATTGGAGAAAATAAATCGTCGATCTACGGCTTTGATAGGCTTCAGTGGGGAACAAAAATTCACTATGGGGGAAATCTCACTCCCAGTATTCGCAGGCGGGGTCAATAAAATAACCACATTCCTGGTCCTGGACTGTCCTTCAGCCTACAACCTGATAATGGGACGACCGTGGATTCACGACATGAGAGTTGTCTCGTCTACTTATCACCAGGTACTGAAGTTTCCTACTAAATGGGGTGTCCAAGAAATCAAAGGAGACCAACTTACTTCCAGAAATTGCTATCAAACGACCCTCAAGGTAAAAACCAGTCGGCATAGCAATTTCAGGAGGGATCTTGTCGAGACTACACAAACACTCCCAAAGTGGAGGAGCTCGATGAGGTCCAGATTCATCCGCTCTACCCAGATAATAAAACCCAAGTTGGAGCTGACCTCGATCCCGCACTACGCACCGAATTGGTTGATTTCCTCAAGAAGCAACACGACTGCTTCGCTTGGTCGCTTGAAGATATGACAGGAATAGACCCAGAGTTGATGACACACGAACTATGTGTGGATCCAGACTACCCTCTTATCAGGCAAAAGAGGAGGAAGTTTGCCCCAGAGAGGAACCGAGTCATCGATGAAGAAGTCCAAAAGCTGTTGGAGAATGGGGCCATTAGAGAAGTATAGTATCCGGAATGGCTCGCTAATGTCATTGTAGTACAGAAGAAGAATGGGAAATGGCGAGTCTGCATTGATTTCATGGACTTGAACAAAGCGTTTCCGAAGGATTCTTTCCCACTCCCTCATATTAACTCAATGGTCGACGCCATAGCTCGACTTGAACTACTGAGTTTCATGGATGTATACTCAGGTTGCAACCAAATCCTCATGCTTTCAGACGACTAGGAGAAGATGGCCTTCTTCACCAATAGAGGAATCTATTGTTATAAAGTGATGCCATTCGGACTAAAGAATACCGAGGCTACCTACCAACGCCTCGTCAATAAAATGTTTTCCCATCAGATTGGGAAAACCATAGAAGTCTACATTGATGACATGTTGGTGAAATCATTACAAGCCAAGCAATATTTGGCCCACCTAGAGGAGGCATTCGACGTGATGAGGAAGTATGGGATGAAGTTAAACCCCACCAAGTGTGCCTTCGGGGTAGCCTCAGGGAAATTTCTTGGGTACCTGGTCACTCGACGCGATATAGAAGCTAACCTAGAGCAGATAAAATACATCCTCGACATTCCAAACCCAACAAACCCCAAAGAAGTCATGCGACTTACGGGGAGGATCGCCGCTCTTAATAGGTTCATTTCCAAGTCTACAGACAAAAGTTTCATATTTTATCCACCTTTGGTAAGGCAAAGAAATTCGAATGGACCCCAGCCTGCGAAGAGGCCTTAAAAAGACTAAAAGAATACTTGACCACACCTCTACTCATGTCTAAACCAGTCGACGGTGAAAGGTTATTCCTCTACCTTAGAGTTTCACCGCAAGCGGTCAACACAGTTTTGATTAGGGAAGAGAAATGGCAACAACTCCCAGTCTACTATGTAAGCAAAACACTGCTCAACACGGAGACTCGGTATACTCAAATGGAGAAACTGGTTCTCGCCCTAGTAATGGTGGCACGTAAACTATGTCCCTACTTTCAAGGCCATCCAGTCACCGTTTATACCTCATACCCTTTGAGGACCATTCTTCACAAGCCTGAACTCTCCAGTAGACTGACCAAATGGGCTGTTGAACTCGGAGAGTATGACATCACCTACCAGCTGTGAACCGCCATCAAGTCCCAAGCACTCGCAGATTTCGTGGCGGACTTCAGTCCCAACCCACAAGCCGATGTGGAAAAAGAGGTACATTGTGTCCAGTCGACTAATGTATGGAGACTTGAAATAGATGGTTCATCCAGCAGACGTGGTTCCAGATTTAGAGTTGTGATCACTACTCCCTCAGGCGACATTATACAGCAGGCGTTTAAATGTGGCTTCCAAACTACCAACAATGAGGCCGAGTACGAAGCCTTGATAGCCGGATTAACACTGCTTAAAGAATTTGGAGCGAAGAGAGTTGAGGCGACGTCAGATTCTCAACTAATTGTCAACCAAATCCAAGGATCTTACCAAGCTCACGGAGCTCAAATGGTAGCCTACTTATCAAAGGTAACAGAAATCTAGTCTTCATTAGAATCATTTGTAATCTCACAAATTCCCAGAACTGAGAACATTCATGCGGATGCCCTGGCTACTCTCGGGTCCACCCTACAAGAAGAAAATATTCATGCCATACCGATAGCATATCTACAATGGCCGGCCATTGCTAAAGTAGAAGGTGCACCTGTCTCCCACATCGAACAAGTCGACTCGTGGATGTCGCTTTTGATCAAGTACCTGGAAGAAGGCATACTACCAACAGACAAGGTGGTCGCTCAAAAGATACAGCGACAAGCTGAGTGGTTCACTTTTTATGACAACCAGCTCCTGAGAATATCCCTCTACGGGCCCTACCTCAATTGTCTTACTCCTGAAGAATCGAAATATGTGTTAGCCGAATTATATGAAAGGGAATGTGGAAATCACTCAGGAGGAAGAAGTCTTGCAAGTCAAGCACACACGGCCAGATACTACTGGCCAACAATGCGAGCCGACGCAGTAGACTATGCTCGTAAATGTGAGAAATGCCAAAGGTTCACCCCAGTCTCTCATCTCCCACCGGAGAAACTCAGTCATACTTTATCCCCTTGGCCATTTATGAAATTGGGAATGGACATCGTTGAGAAACTACCAGCCGCATCGGGACAACGAGTCTATATGCTGGCATTGACAAACTACTACTCCAAATGGATTGAAGCAGATGCCTTCACGAGGGTAAGAGACAAGGAAGTATAGAGCTTTATATGGAAGAATGTCATTTGTCATTTCGGTTTATCTAGGGAGATCGTTACTAACAATGGATCTCAATTCATCAGTCACCGCTTCCAAGACTTTTGCAGAAATTAGGGAATCAAATTAAGCTTCTCCACCTCGCGCTAACCGCAAGCCAACGGTCAAGCCGAGTCTTCCAATAAAACCATAATGAACACTTTGAAGAAGAGACTGGAGAAAGCAAAATGAGCGTGGGCGATCGAACTCTCATGAGTTTTGTGGTCGTACCGGACGAGTGTAAGATCATCTACTGGCGAAACTCCATTCTCCTTGACTTTTGGCGCCGAGGCGATCATTCCAACCGACTATAGTGTGCCTTCACCACGATACCAGTAGATTGACGAGAATACGAACAGGCAACTCTTGACCAACGCTCTCGACACCATTGATGAGCTTAGGGAGAACGCATCTATACGACTGGAAACCTACCGACAGAGGATGTCCAAACACTTCAATAAAAACATGCGGAGTAGAACTTTCAAAGAAGGGGATTGGGTCTTACGGAAAGTCTTTCAAAATACTAAAGAAGTTAAGGATGGGAAACTAGGCCCTACTTGGGAAGGTCCATACATCATCACGAAAGTTATAGGTCACGGAGCCTAAAAGCTAAAAGAAGAGGATGGTAGGCATATCCATAACAATTGGAATGCCATTCACCTCAAGAAGTTCTACAGATAATCACGTTTGGAGGTCACTCGACAAATCACAATCTTATCACAAGGGGATGACCTAATCATTTGATTTTTGTTTCAGTTTACTTTTATGTAATTTTGCTTAAAGTTTTTAATTGAACGAGTTATTAACAATTCGATTTCATTCAGATGACAGAAAATAAATGTACCCTCATCCAAATGACAATTGGAATTTATATACCAAAGGAAAATATTGTATTTACAAAAAGGCCAGAGCCAGTATTACAAAAAAATCGAAACGACATAACTGCATCAATCTTCTTGCATTTCGACAGGCTCAACTGAAACAACATAGCAGCATCAATCTTCTTGCCTTTCGACAGGCTCAACTGAATCAACCGGCTGAGAAAGAGGGTCAGTCTCCATAGGCTGTATCTGTTGGACAAAATGACCCATAGCGTCACTATTTGCACAGATCATTGTGTTGTTGTAGCAAATTAACTATGTGACAAGGAAATTGCACTCTCATCATTTGTGATTAGATCACCATAGATATATAAATGAAGAGAGGTCCCTGTGATTAGTTCATGGACTGAGAATGATATGAGACAGTATCAGTCCCCGAAGGATTAATCATTAAATATCCCTAGCCGGAGTATTATCGAGACTGGACATCGATAATGTGGAATAGGCTAGTATTGCACTTGTGTGCGTTGTGAGGGCACAACGGCATAGTTCTCATATATATAAGTATCGGATACTTATGCAAGTGCGATAGAAGGTCGTGTTTCACCGATGGTACGGGAAACAGCTTCGCTCTGGATAGACCCCTCAGAATCCCATTGGTATTATGACTATGTGTCTATGGGAGGCCGAAATCAAGGTAGGTGTGTATAGTCTTAACCTGAGACTTACATCGCTAATACTTACGATAATCGATAGACTTTGGTCTTTGTGGTACAGGGCTTTAACCGGTTCTGCGTACACCACTTCTGGGTTTATCAGAGAGTCGTAGTGTATTGGGTTGTGATGTCAAGACGGAAGTATCACTTCAGTCATAGTGGAGATGATGTCACGCAGGATGTCGGTACTAGTGCTCTTGAGTGTTGCGCAACCAATCGGATATTGTGACCAGGTCATGAATATCCGATTATAGAGACTATGTTACCAGACATCCGACATGTGCTTCGGACGGGGCAGACACTTATCCAACCACAGCACTGGCACGTGACTATCCGATACTGGGCCGATATACACAATACAATTGGTATACTACGCTTGATATAGATCCTTGAATATTCTTATAAGAATATGTCCGGAGAATTGGGAAGACTTGGTGCTTTGCTAGAAGCCAACCTTGTCTAGCAAATCGGTAAAACGTAGTACTTGGTACTTACGTGTTCGGATAGTCCGATGACCGATTTGACTGCCAACATATCCGGGGATCTCATGGGTCGCTTCCCAAAGATTCACCGATGACGTATGACTCGCACTTTTTTTAATCTAGGATTAATATGATGAGAGAGAAAATTAATCTGGGATTAATTACAGAGATATTTTATCTGGGATAAAATAACAATTAAAGAGAGAGAATGATTATTTGGAATTAATCGATTAATTAATATATTTGATATATTAAACGAAATTGGATTTCGACGCGGAATAAAATTAGATTTAATTCGGGCGAGCGGATTAATTTAGAATTAATTCGTTAGCGACGTGAATAGTGATTTCGCTAGGCGTAATCATTTAATTACGACGCGACGGAAAATTCGTTAATTTAGAATTAGCGAATCTGAGCCCCGAGATTATTTGCGAGCGCATTCGCATTTCGAATTCGAGTGCGGCACGCAAGTCAATCAGCGTCAAATCATTAGTCGCATCTAGCGTCAATCACTTGTCACTTTGAGTGATGTGACTTGACAACTTGATTGAGTTGACTTGATGTAATGAGTGATGTGTGTGGTTGGCAATTAAAGCCAAATGTGTGTGAAATGAATTTCAAATGAAATTCATGTGTATTAAGATACACAAAAGACACACACAAAACCGTAAACCATACGTTTCCTCCTCTCTCTCTTCTTCTTCTTCTTCCTCTCTTCACTTCACCACATTTCTGGTTTTGCTGGGCAGGGACCGAAATGGAGGGAACCAAGTGCGTTTTTGGATGCAAAACAAGAGTGCTAGCACACTCCGGATCAATGCGAAGGTGATAGGGAAGCTTACCCATGAGCCGGGAACCTAAATGATGAAGCTTGGAGCTTCAAATCTTGAAGATAAGGGCCGAAATTCACTGTTCACAGCAGCCCACTGCCGCCAAACCAGTGTGCAGTCCACTGCCAAGGCAGTTCATTTTGTTGCCCAAATCGTCGCTCAACCGCTCGATGTTAAGTATTCCGCAACTTTCGTCGTTGTATTCACTTGTGTATCATGCTTGAGTTTTGATCTTGGGACCTATAGAAACTCCAACAATGGCATCAAGAGCTTAGGTTAAAAGCATGAAATAGTTAAGGCTAAAATTTGGGCAAACTTGATTTTGGGCATGATAAATTAAATTGGATGGATTTGTATGCTTAATTGTGTTTGAATTGAAGATTGATTGGGTCAATTTAACAAATTGTGATTGGATCATTTTTTCCCCAAATTACTACCTTGGCCGAAAATTGATGATGATTTAATGTCTTGGGATTTTTGATTTTTGACAATTGGATGTGTTTGGAAATCATTCGGGAATATGATTTGATGTCGATTGCGGAATCAATTGGATTGAATTCGAATCGGACGAAAAATCCCCAAATTGCCAAGTATGTCATAAAGCTTGAAATTGGGTAAAATTGATTTAAGCATGCAATTATGAAATTGGATGATAAAGTATGCTTGAATGTATTTTAATTGATGATTGGTTGGATCAATTTGATTAAATATTGTTTGGAACAAATTTCCCCAAAATGCTTATGTTGGCCGAATAGTAACTTAGCCCTAAAGTCTTGGAATTTTGATTTTTAATTCATTGGATGAGTTAGAATCAATTAGGATGTTGATTTAATGTCGATTGTGGGATTAATTGGATTGAAACCAAATCGGATATAAAATCCTCTCCTTGGCCGAGACTTAAAGAGCATGTAATGGGTTTGATTTTAATCAAAATGTGTTGGACATATGATGATGATAATGTGCATGATTAATTGCCTAATTTTTGTTTTGGAAATAAATGATTTGGGTGATTAATTATGTTATGCACTTTAGTTAATTAAGCATGAAATTTGGATTTTTGTGTTTAATAATTAATTGGGCCAATTTTGTGAAATTGGGCTTGAATGTTGTTAGTGGGCTTATTGGGCTTTGTTGTACAAAGTTTGGGTTAGGGCAAATTGGATTGGATCCAATTGGGCCCAAAACCACTTCCATAAAGCCCAAATGCGACATAATGGACCTTTGTAATTTAATTGGGCCTAATGGGCCAAAATTAATTTAAAGGCTTATGGGGTAAATCCCGGATTGGACTTTGGTTGCGGGTTTGACCCGAGTTGACCAAAAGACCACGCCTTAAGAAATTAATTAAAAGCCCATTAGACTTTAATTAAATTAATATTGGATATTAATCGGGCTTTGAGACCCGTAGCGATTAAATTTGGAATTTAAGTCGAAAAGGGTTTATTATTAAAGTGTGTTATTTAATTTGGAATTAAATAGTGAATTAGAATTAAATACAAATTGAATTGGATTTAATTGTGTAGTTTAATTTAATTCGGGAATTCGTACTTTAAGTACTTATTCGCAAAAACGAGTTTGACTCGAACAAAATCAAATCGTTGTTTGAACATTGGATGATCACTAATTATCAAGATTAATTAATTGGATTAGATTGATTGATAACATGCTTGAGTGAATACATGGTTGTGATGCATGAATAATGTATATCGGATGGATATTAGATGGGTGGGGCAATTTTAGAAATTGTTGTAATAAATTTGATTTATTAATTGGACCTGCGTGTCCAGCCTTATCACCTCCTATTCTTTGTATTCTCTTCTCACCTATTCCCCTCAATGTAAATGAGGTTTCTTTAGAAGTGTAGTGTAACGGGTAGAAGAAAATTTTGTGCTAGCGGGAGAGAGAAAGTGAGAGATTTGATCTAGGATCAATGTGTAAAATATCCATCCGCATATCATTATTATTTTATCATATGCGCTTATTATGCTTTGTTTAGAATGCATGTTTAAGGGTGTATGATGAGAGACCTTAACAAAATAATAAATTGGTTGCCAATTTGCACACGAAAAACCCTCATCAATATCATGCGTTTTTCCTTCCATTGAGTGATTCTCACTCAAGATCCGAGACGGCATTGGGTTGTTGGCCAAAGTCAAGCCCTTTGTCTGTCGAAGATGTGTTTGAATCACGAGGCTTTGTTCCATATTGGTGTCTTGTCCAAGTTGTGGTTTGTTGGCCAAAGTCAAGACCACTTCTTGTCCATCGACATTGATTACGAAGCTTCCATGGTCAATGGGTCCACGCTTGACTGGGATCACTAGGTTTGTTGTGGCCAAAGCCAAGGCCTAGTTGATTCAGAGGAAATAGGTTAGGGTATATATTAGATATATAGGCATATATATGATATATGTTTAGGACTTGGATGTCCACCTACTGGATCTAGGAATTGGATTGGATCCAATTGATCTTAGAGATCTACCTAGTTAATTATCATACAATTTGTTGGCCAAAGTCAAGATTGTGTGATATTTAACGGGATCCTAGCCCACTAGGAAACACGGTTTCCCGAGTACTCGACAGAGGGTTAGAGGCTCGCCGAAAAATAGTGGGAGGCAAGAATTGAATTTGCAATATTCGTTCAATTACTCGCCATACGCGCTCATTCAAATTATTTCGTCGTATATTAAATGTTAGTTGGACTAATATTTAAATTGTTGTTTTTAATAAACAGTTGGACTGTATTATACTTGATTATATATAATTGGATTATATTAATCAATATATTTGAATTAATTAATTTCAGTTTACAGTTGATTTTATAATTGGATTATAGTAATCAATGTAATTGAGGTTAATTAATTTGGATTATATTTGATTATATAGTTGGACTATTATAATCATTATAATATATATAGTACCACTAATCGTTGATTAAATAGTTGGACTATTGTAATCAAGATAAAATTGAAAAGTTGGATATTTAAAAATATAATCTGGGATTAAAATATTTTAAATGATTTAATTTTCAAATTGGGAATAAATAATAGGTTACTTTATTTGATAAAATAACTTATTATACCTTACGCCCAAAATTAAGCAAAATAAGTAGAGCATAAAATCTTTGGAAGATTTATGTGATGATGACTTTAATGCTTAATTTAATATACTTGTCATAAATCTAATTTTAGATTTAAGAAGTATTAAAATTGCAATTTATAATTCTTGGAGAATTAATTGACTATTCTAGAGGAGATAAAGTCAAAGTTTGCAATTGGGCATGTAGCACGAGATGCACATCGTTTCGATATTCTAAAAACCCAAGGCTTGGCCTAAGGTTCCTAAAATATTGAAAAGGATAATTGACATATACCAAAGTGACTACCATTTGGATATGGCAACAGACGAAGGAATTAAAGAAAGGGCAAGGCTCTAACTTTAAAAATGTTTGTCAAAGTTATGTTCACAACTAGTATTGAAATTAGATTTTAAATACTTAGTGTGGTACATAAAATATATGTATTGATGTTCAGAATCTGCTATGAGGGCTATGAGCAGGATGAGAGAACTGTTATAATGTAACTAGTTTGACTAGACAGTATCTCTTTTATCAGTGTTTAACCCACTGCGGGTGAACCTTTATATTTTGGAACACTAAAATAGTTTATTATATAAGGATGATACTGAGATAAACAAATTAGATGTGAATAACAAAGATATTTATATTTTGAATATAAATAAATCTCAAATATATAATGACAAACAAATAGCTCAAAGTGATTTGATCAGAAGAACTATTATGGCATTATTGTCTGGGACACAATTGAACAAGACTCGTATATCCGCACTTTCGAAGAGTGGGTACTCGGACTGTTTTGATTCCAATCAAATAAAGTCTACGAATCTAGTTTAATGGGCAATGTGCCTAAAACACTATTTACTTAGTAAAGTGTGTAAATGCCACCGATCTATTAGCCCTAGTTCATAATGAAGCAAGTGGGCCCATGTCTAGCTAGGCTAGATGTAGATGAATATTTCGTGACCTATACAGATGTGGCATCGCGTAATGGTTTGTGTTTCTTTTGAAGAACACAAATCGGAAACTTTTGAGTTTCGACACGAAATAGACAAACAGATCGGCTATAGTATTATACCGTCACGGTAAGACCGTAATGGAAAATACTTAAGCAATAATTTTCTTATATACTTGAAAGAGTATAGTATTCTTTCAAATGAGGACTCCTCCCGGAACACGTCAAAGTGACGGTGTGTCCGAACAGATTAACCGAATCATGTTAGACATGATAAGGCTAATCATGAGTCGCTCTGAGCTACCATTTCCTTCAACGGATAAGTTTTAACAGTGCAATAACTTATTTAGAATAAAGTTCTATTAATAATTTGTTTGACAAATATCATATTAGATATGAACAGGAAAGAAACCGGGTTTCTCATTCCTGACCATTTGGGATGCTAGGCATATGTTTGGATAATACCAAACTAAAACCTAAATTGGATAAGTGCCAAATTGGTTATCCTAAAGGAAACCATAAGTATAGTACTTATAAATCTCACATGAGAACAATATGATTGTTGCTCACCATGCGGTTTTCCAAAGAGGAATACCGATATGCAGTGGTCAGTGGAGGATGGTGATACTCGATGAAAATTGGAGTAATACTGTTCGAGGCACGAAATCCTTAATAGAACAAAATAGTTCATCAATGATGAATTATACCATTAATCTTAGAATACACAAGAACCGCGTAGATCGGAGAGAGTCAAAAACAACCTAGGGTATGGGTTTCTGATCTCACCTCATAAAGATGTTAATCTTTTAAGGTATACCAAATGACTACGTATGAGGTAGTGATACAAGGTATCGACTCCCTATTATGACAAAGTGTCATGAGTCCGAAATGGATTCCATGTATATCAACAAGTTTGGATACTAGTTGATGTACCATAAGTCATTGTGCCTATTGGTACTTTATAAGTCTTCAAGGAAGACATACATGGAAGGCAATATACCAACGTATTAAGCTAGGCTTGTAAAGAAAAGGTAGAGTTATCAACATTGTGTTGATTCCGACGAAACATTTTACTTGTTGCCATTGTAAATCCATTTGGATAATGCTTGCTAAAGCTGTGTATTTCATTTATGAAATATGACAGCTTAACCGGAAAATCGCTTTCCTGAAAAGGAAACCTTTCGGAGGATGTTTATAACATCCTGTCGGTTTGTTCGTACCATAACAAGCACAAGGTTTGCAGGTTATTCGATCCATGTTTGGATTGAAGCAAGCATAGGTTCTAGGAATTGTCGTTTTGATGTAATCATAATGGTTTATGACTTAATTCAAAATGAAATGATTCTTGTGTATATAAGGAGGTTAGTGGGAGCGCACTGACAGTGAAATTCCCAATAAAACAATTGGTGAAAGCTTGGTTTTCATAGATATTCTTTCATAGAAATTCTCTGTAGAATTCTTGGGAGTAACAACCTTTATTCAAGGAATAAAGATCTACTGGGCTATTTGGAGTTGTTAACACTCTCTGAGAAATTGTACATTGAATAATGTACGTAACCTGGTGTCTCATATGCTTTGAGCATATGGAGTCACAATCAGGTCAAGATATGATAACTGTTGCCGAATAAACGGGACAGTAAGCTGGAAATATTCCGAGCAAGATAACTGTTGCCGAATAAAAACAAACGGATTATTGCTGCTGCAGCTGAGGCAGCAATAGAAGCCATTTGGATCGATAATAAATCTAATTAGATTAGATATAGTTCTTTTAGCAGCTGAGCTAGGCGTCAGCACAGGCTAAGGAATTAAAGGTCTCATCGACGATCCAGATATATACTTCTATATTCATCTGATTCGTTCGGATCATACATCGTGGCGATGTGATGATCGTATAAATCGCGTCAAACGATATAAAACAAATCCGCTGACGAAACCCTTTCCTCAGCAATTTGAGCGAACCGTACATAGTTCGGGTGTGGGACACTTGAGTGACTCGCTACGTGCCAAGTGGGAGATTGTTGACAAAATGACCCATAGCGTCACTATTTGCACAGATCATTGTGTTGTTGTAGCAAATTAACTATGTGACAAGGAAATTGCACTCTCATCATTTGTGATTAGATCACCATAGATATATAAATGAAGAGAGGTCCCTGTGATTAGTTCATGGACTGAGAATGATATGAGACAGTATCAGTCCCCCAAGGATTAATCATTAAATATCCCTAGCCGGAGTATTATCGAGACTGGACATCGATAATGCGGAATAGTCTAGTATTGCACTTGTGTGCGTTGTGAGGGCACAACGGCATAGTTCTCATATATATAAGTATCGGATACTTATGCAAGTGCGATAGGAGGTCGTGTTTCACCGATGGTACGGGAAACAGCTTCGCTCTGGATAGACCCCTCGGAATCCCATTGGTATTATGACTATGTGTCTATGGGAGGCCGAAATCAAGGTAGGTGTGTATAGTCTTAACCTGAGACTTACATCGCTAATACTTACGATAATCGATAGACTTTGGTCTTTGTGGTACAGGGCTTTAACCGTTCTGCGTACACCACTTCTGGGTTTATCAGAGAGTCGTAGTGTATTGGGTGTGATGTCAAGACGGAAGTATCACTTCAGTCATAGTGGAGATGATGTCACGCAGGATGCGGTACTAGTGCTCTTGAGTGTTGCGCAACCAATCGGGATATTGTGACCAGGTTATGAATATCCGATTATAGAGACTATGTTACCAGACATCCGACATGTGCTTCGGACGGGGCAGACACTTATCCAGCCCCAGCCCTAGCACGTGATTATCCGATACTGGGCCTATATACACAATACGATTGGTATACTACGCTTGATATAGATCCTTGAATATTCTTATAAGAATATGTCCAGAGAATTGGGAAGACTTGGTGCTTTGCTAGAAGCCAACCTTGTCTAGTAAATCGGTAAAACGTAGTACTTGGTACTTATTTTTTCGAATAGTCCGATGACCGATTTGACTGCCAACATATCCGGGGATCTCATGAGTCGCTTCCCAAAGATTCACCGATGACGTATGACTCGCACTTTTATTAATCTGGGATTAATATGATGAGAGAGAAAATTAATATGGGATTAATTACAGAGATATTTTATCTGGGATAAAATATCAATTTAAAGAGAGAGAATGATTAATTTGGAATTAATCAATAATTAATATATTTGATATATTAAACGAAATTGGATTTCGACGCGGAATTAAAATTAGATTTTAATTCGGGCGAGCGGATTAATTTAGAATTAATTCGTTAGCGATGTGAATAGTAATTTCGCTAGGCGTAATCATTTAATTACGACGCGACGAAAAATTCGTTAATTTAGAATTAGCGAATCCGAGCCCGAGATTATTTGCGAGTGCATTCACATTTCGATTTCGAGTGCGGCACGTAAGTCAAATCAAGCGTCAAATCATTAGTCGCATCAAGCGTCAAATCACTTGTCACTTTGAGTGATGTGACTTGACAACTTGATTGAGTTGACTTGATGTGATGAGTGATGTGTGTGGTTGGCAATTAAAGCCAAATGTGTGTGAAATGAATTTGAAATGAAATTCATGTGTATTAGATACACAAAAGACACACACAAAACCGTAAGACATACTTTTCCCTCCTCTCTCTCTTCTTCTTCTTCTTCCTCTCTTCACGCCATTTCTGGTTTTGCTGGGCAGTGACCAAAAATGGAGGGAAGCCAAGTGCATTTTTGATGCAAAAACAAGAGTGCTAGCACACTCCGGGATCAATGCAAAGGTGATAGGGAAGCTTACCCATGAGCCGGGAACCTAAATGATGAAGCCTGGAGCTTCAAATCTTGAAGATAAGGGCCGAAATTCACTGTTCACAGCAGCCCACTGCCGCTCAAACCAGTGTGCAGTCCACTGCCAAGACAGTTCGTTTTGTTGCCCAAATCATCGCTCAACCGCTCGATGTAAGTATTCCGCAACTTTCGTCGTTGTATTCACTTGTGTATCATGCTTGAGTTTTGATCTTGGGACCTATAGAAACTCCAACAGTATCGGTCCAGACGCTTCCGTGACGGCTTCTGCAACCTCATCAACGGTGTCACCAGTCATCAGAACCTCTTCAATTCTCTCGATAATAGTTCCTTCAGTCACTTCGGCAGCTACTTCCTTGGAACTGAACTTCGGCCCTCCTTCGACCCCAGTGTCTTCGATTGACAAAGAAAGCCCAGCCTCTAATCTTTCCCTAGTATTATCCATTTTTTTGGATTCTGGGAGCTGTGCTCTCCAGATAAGTATTCCTTCATTAGGAGGCTCATGTCATTTATGATGGCTTCCATGGCCACTCCCTCTAATCTATCTAGCAACTCCGCCTTCTATCCCTCTAACTCATTGACGTTCTCCTTAGAAGTCTCCAATTCAGTCGACGTCATCTCTAGTTTAGTCTTCATGGCCTTGGCCTCGTTCTCGGCTTCCCTTGTTTTATTCTTGGAATCATCTAAAGCAGCTTTAGCTTCAGCCAGTTCCCTCCGTAGTGCCGCATTCGACTTTTCCAAGTCTCTCGACTTCCTCATACTGGCCTCCACGTACTTTTACTGGAAGATGGCACACTCAAGTGTCTGAAAAAAGAATATCTGATGTTAGTGATGGAAATGAAAGAGATGAGGAAATGCTCAATAAGCGGTTACCTCATAACTCCGAGCGATAACCCTCTTCACCGCTTCGAGTGGTCCCAATGTCAGGAGTCGACACTCGTCCTCCTCTAGTAGCAAGCCCTCAGCAAATCCGGACACACCGGATGGTCCGACATCATAGTTGCGCTCCACGGGATTTTGATGACTACATTCTCTAAGTCTTCTTCTGGATCAACCAGCTGCTTCCTCTTCTTTGTAGGAAGTCCTGACCCAGCCGACGCCTTATGAGAAACTTCCAACGAAATATTGGGTGAGGCACCCTTTTTTCAATTGTGGAGGCTCGGGAACCACTTCGACCTCATTTCCCTTAGTCTTTTTCTTTTTTCTTCTTTCGATCATTTATTCAACCGACGGGATCCTGAATTGACTCGACATCCTTTCTGTTGAGCACAAATTTTCTTCAGGAGTTAGGGTCCGTAAAAAACAAGTTTCCTCCAAGATGATCCGACATGCCCAAGTAATGAGAAGGACAGCCAAAATATGTTTTGTCAGAGGCAATGGGATACCTTTTGGATAGAACACTTCCTTCCATAGCGGAGTCAACCTCAACATCTTTTCCTCTAATATCACCCTCCAATTCCTCTCAGACGGAGGAATACTCAACAAATAATTCGTATTTGCTACGACATCGGGTGTCACGTCGAAGCTGTGATTGCGATTCGAGCCTACAAGAGAAACAATCAAACGACGATAAGAATTTAATGAGTCTTGGAGAGAATAAAGAGGATGAGAGAAACACTCACTTGTTATATCTCAATACTCACGGATTCGACCAGACCTAGTCGACCCAAATACACCATCTCCTCTCACAAAGAAATAGACCTTTTTCCATCCCTCTCGATCATTCGTAGTCACTCTGTGATCAAATGCTCCCTCTTATGTCGAAGGAACATGTGGTACCTTCCCTTCTCGACTACATGCTCCTTCAAATAATATGTATACAAGATAACTTTTACTCCAAATCTAACCCCCAATTCGAACGACAAAACCACAACCGACATCAACACCCTCCATGTGTTTGGCATTATTTGGGAAGGAGCTATCCCGTAGTGATCTAATACTTCCCACACGAGGTTAGGAATGGGAAACCTAAACCCATCCACGAAGGGGCGCTCGTAGAATCCAGTCCACCTAAGGATTTTAAAGTCAATTCGTTCACTCGAGGAGGCCAATCTCACATGAACCGACTCGGGGAAAAGTATTTTATCTTCATTTCCCTCATGAACTTTTCGGTCACTCGACTAGGTGGATTTTTGGTCAGTATATTGGTGGGCTCACTTGTACTGGGTTGTCCACTCGACTCTGTTGGAATTACTCGAAGTGGTGGCACGTCTTTGGGAATACCTAAGAGGGGTTCAACTGAGGCGACAGTCAAAACATCTTCATCAACACTAATTCCACCTTCATACATCCTATATGGGGAGATAACCCGCTAGGGCGAATCTACATACATCTCCCCCACTGTTTCACTTAAACTCGTGCAGCCCTCAAACGACATATCGAATCACTCTACAAACAATTAATCAACCTAAAACCAATATGACAGAAGATCAAAACCCAAAAATTCTCACAAAAAAAACCTCGAAAAACCCTAAACCGTTTTCAGATTAAAACTCATATTCTAGCCAAGAACAATTTGAATCTACCCTATGAACCACTTGAAGAATTGAAGAACACAAAGAGGGATATGAAGAATACCTTGAAACTTGAAGAGAGAGCTTCAACCTTTCGACTTGAGAGGGAGATTTAGCAAATGAGGCAAGTGAACCCCATTTATTGCGATTTGGGAAATCGAGAAACACAAGGCTCGTTCAAAGGCCGATGAGAATTCAGTTGACTGAGTACTTCCTCAATGATGTCACATGGGGTACCTTGTCCAGCTGACATGTAGACTCGATTTGGTCTCAATTCGGTACCAATCGAGTGAATGATTTCCTGGCCTTCATCAGGTCTAGTCGACGGGAAGACTCCCCAGTTGGCTTATGATCGAGTCAAGTTCAGTAAATTTACCTTCTTCTGGTCCAGCCGACTTGTTGACTCGATTTGGTCCTTATTCGGTACCAAACGAGTGAATGATTTCCTGGCCTACATCAGGTCCAGTCAACGGGAACACTCCCCAATTGGCTCATGATCGAGTCAAGTTTAGTAAATGGACCTTCTTCTGATCCAGCCGACATGTAGACTCGATTTGGTCTCTATTCGGTAACAAATGAGTGAATGATTTCATGTCCTTCATCAGGTCCAGTCGACGGGAACACTCCCCCATTGGCTCATGATCGAGTCAAGTTCAGTAAATGGATATTCTTCTGGTCCAGCCGACATGTAGACTCGATTCGGTCCCTATTCGGTACCAAGCGAGTGAATGATTTCCTGGCCTTCATCGGGTCCAGTCGACGGGAACGCTCCCCAATTGGCTCGTGATCAAGTCAAGTTCAGTGAATGGACCTTCTTTTGGCCCAACCGACATATAGACTCGATTCGGTCCATATTCGGCACCAAACGAGTAAATGGGTATTGGCCTTCATCAGGTCCAGCCGACGGGAACACTCCCCAATTAGCTCGTGGTTGAGTCTGGTATAATACTTGGATCTTCTTCTGGTCCAGCTGACCTGTAGACTTGATTCGGTCTCTGTTGAGTACCAAGCGAGTGAATGATTTCCTGGCCTTCATCAGGTCCAGTCGACGGGAACGCTCCCTAATTGGCTCGTGATCGAGTCAAGTTTAGTGAATGGACCTTATTCTAGCCCATCCGACATATAGACTCGATTCGGTCCATATAAGGTATCAAACGAGTAAATGAGTATTGGCCTTCATCAGGTCCAGCCGATAGGAACACTCCCCAATTGGCTCGTGGTTGAGTCTGGTACAATACCTGGATCTTCTCCTGGTTCAGACGACACGTAGACTCGATTTGGTCATTGTCTGGTACCAAACGATTGAGTCGACAAACTCCCTCCTCAAGAGGCTCATTAATCGAGTCAAGTGCTGATACAAACCTTCATCAGGTACTAGACGACGTGCAACTTAACTAGGTCTCTATACCACACCAGCCGATAGAATGACATCACTGCCATCATCAGGTGAGTTGAAGACTTTGACTACATTCAGTCTAGATATGTAGGCTCCATTGTCCTCTGACCAATCGATTGGAGTTCTTCAAATAACACTACTCGGTTATGTCGACTGGGACATGACTAAACCAAGTAGAAGACTTGGACTACATTCAATCCAGACATGAAGACTCCATTGGTCCTAAGCCTAGTTGTATGGATTATGATCGGGATCAACGTCCAATTCGATCGACTGGGGACATCTCCCCTAAACTCCTGACGAGTCAAATTCGAGACTTTAGCCACACTGTCCAGGCAACATTGAAGACACTCAATCGCGTCCTAGTCCAGACAACAAAGACTTTCCCGTTTTGGTTCAGACGACACGACCAACGAGTACTCTCCAAGCCAATGACTCATTGACTTAGAGAGTAGGTGACAAACAGTATGGGCCAATGACAATTTTGACTTTTCGCTTCGAGCCCAATACTAAATACTAGAGGTGGTCATAGTTCGGTTCCGATTCCGAACCGAAACCAAACCGTATGGTTTCGGTTCCACACATAAGTGGAACAGAAATCGTAACCGAAATCGGAACCGAACCGTACGGTTCCAGTTCCGGTTCCCTTCATTTCTTTTTTTTTTTACTTTTTTGAAAAAAAAAATGAGATTTAAACATTAATTGGGGATTAGGATTCGTCTTGGAACCGTTGGAACCACCGGAACCGTTCGGTTCCAGCAGTTCCAACCCTTACCCTGACCGAACAGGTTCTGGTTCGGTTCCGAAATCGAAACCGGAACCGATTGGAACCAGAACCGTCCGGTTCCAACCGGTTCGGTTCCGGTTCCGAACTGGAACCTTGACCGGGTCTACTAAATACACCCCAAATTCCCCAAACAATACCCAAAATAATATCCAGACCCAAGTAGCCATCTCAAGCCTACACCCATAAGTATGGTCAAATATAATGTGATCATAGGACCCAAGACTCTCAAAGGAAGCCCAACTTTAGAAGTGAATATCGGCCCAAAGATATTACACAAGCCCATGCCCAGTAAAACACCATACCCAAACCGCAACCAAAACTTGACAAGCGTAAACACACACGTATAACGCAAGCGCACGTATCGTTCAAGTAGTATAAAAATATCGATCCCACGAGGACTTAATATCTAATCTATTAATTTTATGAGGTCAAATGATTACTAGTTCTAACAGGTTGTTTGATTGATTTGAAATGGTGACGATTCTAAATTTAAAAACAAGTAAATAAAATTGTTCGAAAGTAGGTTTTAAGAAAATTCAATATTAAAAACTATCTAGGGTTGTGATTTCTTCCAATATCATTTTAAAGATGAAATGGTTATTTTATGTTTGTGTAATAAATCGGTTTACTAATCTGAAACACTAAATTATGCAAAAGCCTCTGTCGATGGTCAGACGCAAATACCCAGTTTAACCCAATTGAACCATATGTCTATGTCAACCAAATTATATGGATTCATTAAGTTTAAGTTCCAATTATGGCTACCCCCGCCCGACAGGTATATGTCTATCCTGTAAGGAAATCTATTAAAGGGTTATCTATCCTCAAGGAAGATCGTGGGCTATTAAGTCTAAGGCTGAAACCTAAAATTCCTTTGTCAAGTTTATTTTAGATTTACCACATCAATCTTATAAGTGGCCAATTAACAAGACGCATTAAGCTTAAGACTTAATAAGTAAACCTTTAAATTACCCAAACTATAATTTAACCCCTTATAAACCGATGATATTGGATTTCATCACAACCCCAGATAACTGGCTTAGTTACGACACATATTTACGGGTAGTTAAAAAAACTTAAATAAAATAAAATACATAAAGTAAAATACCTAAAATTAAATACTGAAAATTAAATGACGGAAAGTAAATGCTGAAATTAAATACTAAAAAATAAATGCTGAAAAATAAATGCTGAAAAGTAAATGCTGAAAGTAAATTGCTGAAAGTAAATTGCTGAAAAGTAAATGGTGAAAGTAAATTGCTGAAAAGTAAATGCTGAAAGTAAATTTCTGAAAAGTAAATGCTGAAAGTAAATTGCTGAAAATTAAAGAAATAAAAGTATTGTGCGTAAAAGTAAATTACGTAAAGTAAAAACTGAAAAGTAAAGAAAAGAAAGTGCGAAAGCGGAAATTAATTACTGAAAGCTGTAAATAAACAAATAAGATACAATCTTCTTAGTATTCTTAAGGAATTCCTTAGAAGAAAGTATGAATTTTACAAATGAAATGGCTTGGTATTTATAGGCAAAATTTTGCCTCCATCAAATCATCCACCAAATCAATTATTAATTGCTCCACTAATTGCTCCACCAAATCCATTATTAATTGCTCCACTAATCTCTTATCATGTTTGGTGATGATTTGATAATTTTTATTATTTATTTATTAATTTATTTTTTGCTTTGAAAATTATTGAAAGTGACTTTAATAATTACACACAACACACTTCTGGATAGTTCATCAATGTCGGGCATGAAATCGTCAGAATTCGAAATTATTTTATCTTTGCAAGTTGTAGATATTTGAGTCTTCTTTAATCTGGAACTTGAATCAGATCAATCCGATATCAGAGTAAAAAGTTATACCCAAAATAAGACAGATGCGCAAAACTGGAATTTCCAAAACTGCACTTCGTCAAAAACGCCCTTTCAAGTTTCCAATCTCCAAAATTAAAATATCAAGTCCAATAATTGCCCTTATTTGACCCATATTTCATCCTAAATGATTTCATTGAGATCCGATATTATTTTATCTGCAAAATAAACTAAAACACATCAAAATGTTCATCAAACCCGAGAAACTAAACAAAATATTAAGTTAAAGGGGCGGTAAATATTGATATATTTTCCGCTCATCAAGACTCACCATATGCCAGCCCACGAAACGCCCAGACTCATGAATATTTCTCATGAATCGGCTGTTTCCAGCATCCAATGGACATGCATAACTACCCTTCATGAATCAGCTGTTACCAGCATCCAACGGACGAGCAATCAAATGCAATAAATACACACGTTTCCCGAGAGTGTATATAAAAGAGAAAAAAAGTCTACGAGAAAGGACCACAAACTCTACTACTCATAACTTAACAATATTCACTCCAGAACTCTCAGAACCCCCTACCTACCGCCCTCACGGCAGCTCATGGGGATCAAGGTAATATCTGACCTTACTCCTCCTACGGTATTTACAGCTCATTTCCGCTACTGACTTGGGCGTCGGAGTGCCTTCGGCATCCACCACACCGGTGGCCAGTACTCCCCGCTCACTCTACCTTCTTGTTTTGCAGGATCACTAGTGCCCCAACCAAATTCTCGATTGTGGACCTCGATCGAAAACCAGCGTCTACACACACTATCCTAAATAAAAATAGCTCATCACCATTTTCTCATCAAAATTGAAAATTTCCTGCTCCCCCTAAGGTTCAAAATTCCTACATTACAACATAATAACCACTCGATACAATCACAACAAACTTCCAACATCCATAGGCATAGGGACTAACAATTCCCAAAATACAGGCATAGGGACTAACAATTCCCAAAATACAGACACCATTACCACAAAGCTCAACAAACCCAACAATCAGATGACAAGAGAGCAAAAAAAAAAAAAAAAAAAAGAGGCATGGTCACACATCTAAACACAATATCTTAGGCAAAAGTTCAAAGAGGAGTGATAGGTGAGCTTTCTTACCTTCAAAATTGAAGAAACCAAAACCCTCAAATACTACTATTTTCGACACAACTTTATGCACCTAAGAGGTTAATACACGAGCTAGAGAGTCAAATGAATTAAAATAGTGATGAAAATAATTTCAAAGCAAGAAGGGGGTTTGCTATTGTCTGGAATCGGTGAGAAGAAGAGAGTGGGGAGGGCCAAATTTCGTGGTGAGAAGAGAGAGAAATGGGTTAAGTGTGTTTTAAATGGTTAATAAGAAATATCTAAAAAAAAGTGAAAGGAAGATAAAAACAATGTCATAATTAGTTACATATTTTATTTTTCATTTTCCTATTAAATTTACACCACATATTACTCTACAAAGAATTATCCATAGAATATATGACCACAAAATTTTAAAAAATTTCGGTCGGATTAACTTGGAAAAATTCAAATTAAAACCAGTTAAGATTTCACGGGTTATTACACCAACTCATTGCACGTATTGTTGGTTGCTAGGAAGCTGCGCCGAAAGCAAAGGAAGCTGGCAACAAGCTTCCAGAGTTGTTGCAAGCTGTGTGCAACAAGTTGGCCTGCAAGCTGGAGAAAGAAAAGAAAACGTGTGTAGCTGGCAACCAAGTAAACAGTGCACACGTTTTCTAAACCTATAAAATGAGCCCTTCACCCATTGTAAAAATATATCCCAAAGTGTGTATAAGCTCCAAGTAGAGAGCTTGAGAGTGTGTGAGGTTTTTTTTGTTAAGTTTCTAATTGTAAACTTGTAGTATTTATTCTTGAGAGTAATAAATACAATTCGGTTTTTCTTCAAATACACTCTAAAGTGATCGGTGAATCACAACAAGTGGTATCAGAGCTTTGGTTCTTCATTGGGATCGAAAAACCGAAGAACGGAGTTTGGTTCGGAAAATTCGAGTTCTGGAAAAGTTGTCAAAAATTCCTTTTGAGGGTACCAACAGCTAGTTCACGTCGAGACGAGCACGGTGGTATTTTCCGGCAACCGAACCGACGTCCACAGCCTCCGTACGCGCCAGGCAGAGATATCTTCACGCGCCTCACTCGCAGACACGCTCCGCCCGTGTGGCTAAAGGTTGAAGAAGATCCGTGTGGCCGCCACGTCAGCGCCACGTCACGCCCAGTCAGCGCCCAGTCAGCAGACACGTCAGCCGCCACGTCAGCGCCACGTCAGCCGCCACGTGTCTACCATGTCAGCAAACCGGTCCCACCTTGCCATGTCAGCACTGCCACGTCAGCAGCCTGGTAAATTTCATTTTGCCCCCTGAAGTTTTGAAATTTACAGTTTGCCCCAGAACTTTTAGGAATTTACAAATCAGCCCCTGTGTCGGATTTAGACCAAAAAAGTATCTATTCCACCATTTCCGACCGTTCCGGACGCAACGGTGACCTCCGATTTGTGAAATTCAGACCCAATTTTAGTGTATTCTCATTTTAAACTTTAAAACTTAAAATTGAGATGGAGGATTCTCATTCTGGTGCAATGATTAAACTGGCTTCACTAATTACTCCCTCTGGAGACCTCGGATGATAGATTTCTTGCACTGTAAAGATTTGTTTGATGTCATCGAGTTGAAGGGAGTGAAACCAGAGTCTGTTAAGGAGTATGACTGTAATAAACTCAACAACAGAACTTTGGGTCAGATAAGGCAGTGGATCGGTCACAGTGTCTTCCACCACGTAGCACAGGATTCAGATGCTTACGGGATGTGGATAAAGCTGGAAGACATGTTCCAGGCCAAGACAGCTCGGAATAAAGCCCTGTTAATGAGGCGTTTGGTGAACCTGAAGCTACGGAGTGGAACTTCCGTTGCGGAACACACCAATGAGTTCCAGAGCCTGGTGAACCAGTTGTCTGCAGTAGACATGCAGCTGGGAGATGAAGTTCAAGCCCTCTTACTACTCAGTTCCCTTCCTGATAGCTGGGAGACATTGGTAGTTACTCTCAGCAATTCTGCTCCAGGAGGTAAAGTTACCATGCCTATGGTAAAAGATGTCATGTCGAATGAGGAGTCCAGGAGAAAAGATGTTGGCTCAGAACAGACATAAGCCTTCGTCACAAAGACTCGAGGAAGACATCAAGGAAGAGACAGAGAGGGAGGTAGAAGCACAACCAGGGGTAGATCCTCAGATAGAATGAAGCCTACCTATAAGTGCTACCATTGTGGCATTATAGGCCACCTAAAGAAGAATTGCCGAAAACTGCAACGAGAGCAGAGAGAAGGCAATCACCAGCAGAAGAATGACGAAGGAGAGACACTGGTCGCTGTCCAAGCAGATGTAGCAATATGCTCCATACAGGAAGAGACATGCCTTCACAACGCAACCCAAGATGTTGAGTGGGTGGTAGATACTGCAGCATCCTACCACGTCACTCCTCACAGGGATTTCTTCACAACATACAAAGCAGGAGACTTTGGAGCAGTGAAGATGGGAAATATCAGTTCCTCTAGGATAGTAGGAATGGGTGATATTCAGTTGTGGACAAATTTCGGGTGTACATTGACATTGAAGGATGTCCTGCATGTTCCAGAACTTCGGCTGAATGTACTCTCGGGGATAGCTCTTGACACAAACAGGGCTATGAAAATCACTTCAGAAATGGCACATGGAGAATGACGAAAGGTGTCATGGTTGTCGCCCGAGGACATGCTTGCGGCGCACTATACAAGACTCATGTGAAGATTGTGCAGACAGCCTCAAAGTAGCTGAAAAATAGGCTTCTCAAAATCTGTCGAACCGGAGACTCAAACACATGAGTGAGAGAGGGTTGTCTACCCTGAACAAGAATGAGCTTACCAGGAGGATGCTGCACGAGGTCCTTGCAACCACTACTTGATTGGTAAGCAACACATAGTCTCATTTGATTTCTCTTCAGAGAGAAGATCAGAGTTGCTCAGTCTGGTGCACTCTGATGTTTGTGGTCCCTTGGAGGTGATTCATGGGCGGTAACAAGTATTTTCTGACTTTCATTGATGATGCTTCACGGAAAATCTGGGTATATTTCCTCAAGACGAAGGATCAGGTCCTAGATCAGTTCAAGCTGTTCCACGCCATGGTAGAGCATGAAACAGGGAAGAAGCTGAAGTGTCTTCGCATAGACGATAGAGGCAAGTACAGTTCCAGAGAGTTCAAAGCCTACTGCTGGAGACACGGGATTCGACATGAGAGAACTGTTACACACACACCACAACATAATAGTGTCGCTGCAAGCATAAACCGCACCATTATGGAGAAATTCAGAGGAATGATCAGTATGGCTAAGCTGCCAAAGCCATTCTGGGGAGAAGCTGTTTGTGCTGCCTGTTACCTGATCAACAGATCACCAACTGAACCGTTGAACATGGAGATTCCGGAGAAAGTGTGGTCTGGTAAGAATCCCTCCTACACTCACCCTAGAGTATTCGGTTGTTTAGCCGTTGTACATGTATCCAATGAGCTCAGGGAGAAGCTCGATGCAAGGAAAACTTCATGTATATTCCTAGGCCATGGAGATGAAGAATTTGGATACAGACTATGGGATCCGAAGGTGAAGATGGTCATCAGAAGCCAGAAAGTAGAGTTTCTTGAAGACCAAACAATTGAAGACATTGAAATTCCCAGAATGTCTTCCAATACCAGTGCCAACAGAAATCCAGACTCAGCACTAGCACGATTGGCCACAGATATGGTGCACGAGGAAATTCCAGAAGCAGAACCAGATGAGGCAGATAGAGATGTTGAGCAGGGGGAGACACAACCTGTTCCATCGGAGATTACAGAAGAAAGTATTGAGCAGGGGGAGCCGCAACCCACTCCACTAGAAGCTGCAAGATCATTCACAAAGATGGATGATGATAGACCTCCTGAAACCAGTGGACCTCAGACAAGAAGATCTGAGCGAGGCAGGATTCCATCAACCAGATATCCGGGATCCGAATATATTCTGCTTACTGATGTGGGGGAGCCAGAGAGTTTCCCAAAGGCAAGAAGGCACTGAGGAAGTGAAGAAACATGACATCAAAACTGTGCAGAGACACAACAGAATATTACTGTGCAGAGACACAGTGGATTGTACTATGCAGAGACATAGCTGGAGAATATTGTACAGAGATGCAGTGAAGTGTGCTGTGCAGAGACACCGCCGACATGTCAACAAAGGAACGATGATCGAGACAAGCTAGAGTTGTGCAGAGACATAACCGGGATAGCTGTCAGATGATGATTGTTTTCAGATATAGAGAACTACGATTGGCTTGATCCCAACTCAGGGTACGTAGGCAGTCATACAGATACAACCAGGGGAGGATCCTTTTGAAGGATCCGATTTTGGGTGATTGATGATCGGCTCAGATTTGGAAAATCTTCACCGAGGGGGAGATTTGTTGGTTGCCAGGAAGCTGCGCCGAAAGCAAAGGAAGCTGGCAACAAGCTTCCAGAGTTGTTGCAAGCTGTGTGCAACAAGTTGGCCTGCAAGCTGGAGAAAGAAAAGAAAACGTGTGTAGCTGGCAACCTAGTAAACAGTGCACACGTTTTCTAAACCTATAAAATGAGCCCTTCACCCATTGTAAAAATATATCCCAAAGTGTGTATAAGCTCCAAGTAGAGAGCTTGAGAGTGTGTGAGGTTTTTTTTGTTAAGTTTCTAGTTGTAAACTTGTAGTATTTATTCTTGAGAGTAATAAATACAATTCGGTTTTTCTTCAAATACACTCTAAAGTGATTGGTGAATCACAACACGTATCCCTCATGATGTGTTGTTTGCACTCGAGTGACCACTTATATATGTACTCTAGAGTACTCTCCCTCGACGAATGTCAAACTCTGTTCCTCGACAAAAAAGGTGTTATCTCTTTTCCATTAGTGCATCCTCGCAGCTCCTGAGGCTTTCCTATTTAGCCCTTAATGGCTTACTCTCGATAACATTTGTCCTATTTATAGACATTCCCACACCGTAATTTGGAGCTCTAATACCAATTATCATGAACCTACTTTTCGAGTAGCAGAAAGTCGGGCTCGTTCAGCACTTGACGAGGTTCACATTTCACAGGTCACCCGTCCTGACGCCCATGAGCATAAAACTCGATATTTGGAATGTAACGTACAAATAATAAAGCAGCAAGTTACGAAAGTTAATAAACATCCACAAGATAAAATAAACTGTACAAAAGTGTAAATATGCACCCACACAATGATTTGAGACAAAAAGCAACTATACGAGACAATCAGGTATAAAAACTCAAGTATTTTATTAATATAATGTTTGTTATATGTATATCATTACATAAACGTCATATCTAAGGGCATGAGGGTTCATAGCTAAGGTCCATATGTCATCGATACCGAAGGCCATTGTATATATGTGGATTGTCCTGGCACCCGCACTCTGTATTATCAATATCTTGAAGTAAAGCCTTTTAAGGACCCGAAAGATCACCAAAACCATGCTTTTGCTTGCCATGTAAATATATATTATCAAGCAGCTAATTAACTTAAGAATAAGACGAATAACGTAAGTGGGAGCATATGTGCTTTAATTAAAATGTTGTCCTTGCATTTGCTTTAATATTAATTGATTTATTGATTTTATGATGAAGAAAACACGTATCTATACAGAATGAATTATATACTCGAAAAATCTTTGTTGGTTTATGGAAACAAAATGGCTTAGCTGATATGCGTGGCTCACATACACAAGAAGTAATTAATTGAGTAATTCAACGAGTAAATAATAATTGATTTAAGCAATGAAATGAAGAATAAACGGGAACAAGATATGAATAAAATCACCATTAAAATAATATTATTTTGATCCTTTTTTTAATATTTGTTTCAACAATAATATATACACTATGTGAGTACATTACGAGTATAGAATGATTGCAGAAAGTAATTTCAAATTAATAACAGTTTTGTTTGGTATTGTAATTAAAAAAAGTATGGCGAACAAATAAGGATTCACAAATGACGTTTATGTAATTTTATTTTATACTAAAAAATAATTGTGGCGCTCTTTTCTTATTTTGATGGTGGATAAAAACTAAAAATTTCATTTTTTTTGAAAAACTTAAAAATCAAGATTAGTAATCATAATTTTATATCATTAACCAAATACTTAAAAATAATATCTTGACCAAAATATAATTTTATCATCTCACCACAAGTCAAACCACAATACCAAATATAACTAACATCTGTAATAATATAGGTTGTGTATGTGAAGGAGTACATATATCTGTTAACAGAGGAAATTCTAGTCACCCTGGAACGAAATCGCCATAAGACGAAGGAAATAACGAAGGGAGGAAGGACGATGGAGCGAAGAGCGACGAAGAGCTTGAGACGACCGAATTAGTGGTTAGGACGAAAATGCATGATGTAGTTGCTTCCACGATCGCAGCAGTTAGACGGTTTTCCCTCCACAACCAAGCAGTTGAGACATGCAGCTCAACGGTTACAGGCATGATCCAGCAACTGCAGGGAGATACTGGGACCGCCCAAGCAGTTTACAAGCTTCACTATAAAAGCTCAACCCACAATCAAGCAGTTGAGACGCACAACCCAACGGTTGAAGGCACGATCCAGCAGCTGTAGGGAGATACTGGGACCGCCCAAGCAGTTTACAAGTTTCACTATAAAAGCTCACTCGTACAGAGAGAAAACCCCAATCAAAATGAAGACTCAAACGAGCATATTTTTTATCTTTTAGCTTTTATAACCTTTAGGACTGTAATTTGTGTGCTTGTGCCCCTTGGAGGCTCATTCACTTAATCAAACACCCCTTGCTGGGACTTTGTCTCAGGAGGTTTGAACCTTACACGCTCTTCTTTCTTCACGCATAAAAAGCGGGACGAAACAGATGACGAAGAACCTCCTATCTTCATTCAGTTCGGCATTATGCCACCGGTTGTGTCCAACCATTACTTGTTGCCCGTAAAATTCAAGAGGGATAACAGCTGAGAAGCTGGAACAAGCGAAGACGTCTATGAGGGCAACGAAACTGAATTTGCAGCGCTCTCAATAACAGATAGGGAGGCTTCAGATGAGGAAATGACCGACATAGAAGAAGATATAGACATCAAAACCGAAGCAAGTAAAAAAGGAATTTCATAAAATCGGCTTCTCAAAGAATTGTATGAGGCCGACAATCCTGCAGTCGGGACATTGGGAGAAGATTTGGGACGATATCCATTCCTCGTTTTGTATGGGACACCTAAGATAAAGCGGACCATCACCAGAGCCGAAAAACGGAGATTGGCCGTCAATAACGTCTCTCAAGGTGCACCAGCCACGTTGCTACCATCTGGATGGGACATGGAAGAAAAACCGCCTCAAGCTAACAATGAGGGCGATCAAGCAATGGAGATAGGTATGTCAGGGAAGGTGATACTCCCAAAGCCACCACCACAAATGACAAAGCATCTGCGGCCGCTGTACGTAAAAGCAAAGGCTAATGGGATACCTATCACCAAAGTGTTGATTGATAATGGGGCGGCCATTAATGCAATACTAGTTAGGATGCTAGGACGTTTGGAAAAGTCAGAAGAAGACCTCCTCCCTACGGAAGTGGTTCTTACCAGCTTTAATGGAGGGGGGACGACGGCCAAAGGGGTTATTCCGTTGGACTTGCAAGTGGGAAGTATTACGAAAACAGTAGTATTTTTCGTCATAGATGGGCCGACAACATACAATATGCTCCTAGGACGATACTGGATACACGGCAGCCGATGCATCCCTTCATCCATTCATCAATGCCTAGTTTTCTGGAACCAGAGGGACGAGGTGGAGATAGTGCATGCCGACAACAAGCCTTTCGCTGCAGAGACAAATTCGGCCGAGTACTTCATGTATGAAGGGAATTATGGGCCGACCAAAGTTCTGAATGAAGGGGAAAGCCCGACCATTGTGGCTCAAAATGATGAGCTGTACCCCGCGGGACTGTTGAATGATTTGTTCGCACAGACGAGACCAACCATAGTGGTTTTTGGAGAGCCAACGCACATCAATTTAAATGAAGAACAAACAGAATAAGGAGCAAGCCGCCCTTGCGGCCTCCAAGGCCAATTTAATGGCCTATGTAGCAGAGAGAAAAAATGAGGCCGAAGCACAGGCCGCGATTTCGGCTTTAAGAGGCAAACTGCTGGTGCATCAGACGGAGGACAAGATAATAGAACTATGCGGAGTGGACTGCTTGATAGAAGGAGGTGAATCAATGGAAGAAGAAAAATACGCTCTGAATGGACAACGAAAGACAAATATCTCAAGAGGACAAGATGCATTGGACGAGGTAAATCTGGGGAGCGAGCATGATAGACGCATCACTTACGTCAGCAAGGAGCTGGAGTCCCAGGTACGCGAAAAGCTAATTTGTTTACAGCGAGAGTACAAAGATTGTTTTGCATGGGACTACAATGAGATGCTTGGTTTAGATAGGAAGTTGGTGGAGCATAGGTTGCCAATCATGCCAAGCCATATGCCTCATAAGCAGCATCCCCGGAGGTTTACGCCCAATGTCATGCCTGATATTAAGAAATAAGTTGAACGCCTTTTAGAGGCGAAGTTCATTAGGACGACAAGATATGTGGAATGGTTGTCAAATATCATCCCAGTCAGGAAAAATAATGGAAAAATAAGGATCTGTATAGACTTCAGAAATTTAAACTTAGCGACACCAAAAGATCAATACCCAATGCCGACAGTAGATTCCCTAGTGGACTCCACGGCGGGGTACCAAGTCTGCTCTGTTGTGGATGGGCTGCGTCCGTTAGCGATAATTGTCCTGGGTCCTCTTTGTGGAAGGTACTGCACCTCCCGGTTGCGGATGGGTTACGCTCGTTGACGGCGGCTGGCCTCAGCTTCTCTACGCGGGGAGTGTAGAGAGCCTGATTCCACAGATTCTCTGGACTAAGGGATTGGCCGAGTGATGGGCCGGTCGAGGGCGAAGAGGAATAACCATACAAGTTTCTATCATTCCGATCCATACGCCTTTTCGTCGATGGAAGACCGAAAAATTTACCTCGATCTTCACTTCCGGTTCAATCAAGGTAAATTTGGGGGACAATTGTTGACAGAGGAAATTCTAGTCACCTTGGAACGAAATCGCCCTAAGACGAAGGAAAGAACGAATGGAGGAAGGACGATGGAGCGAAGAGCGACGAAGAGCTTGAGACGACCGAATTAGCGGTTAGGACGAAAATTCATGATGCAGTTGCTTCCACGATCGCAGCAGTTGGACGGTTTTCCCTCCACAACCGAGCAGTTGAGACACGCAGCTCAACGGTTACAGGCACGATCCAGCAACTGCAAGGAGATACTGGGACCGCCCAAGCAGTTTACAAGCTTCACTATAAAAGCTCAACCCACCATCAAGCAGTTGAGACGCACAGCCCAACGGTTGAAGGCACGATCCAGCAGCTGCAGGGAAATACTGGGACCGCCTAAGCAGTTTACAAGTTTCACTATAAAAGCTCACTCGTACAGAGAGAAAACCTCAATCAAAATGAAGACTCAAACGAGCATATTTTTTATCTTTTAGTTTTATAACCTTTAGGACTGTAATTTGAGCGATTGTGCCACTTAGAGACTCATTCACTTAAACAAACACTCATTGCTGGGACTTTGTCTCAGGAGGTTTGAACCTTACACGCTCTTCTTTCTTCACGCATAAAAATCGCGCAAAAAATATTATTGTTGTTGTTTTTTTTATTTACCACCAAAACATCAGTCATTTTAATGATAATTTTGTACTTGTTTTATCATGATTTAGTGTTGATAACATTTTTCTAAATTATAACAAGCAGTCATCAATACATAATTCTTTCAAGTACTTTCTTTGTATTAGCGAAACACGAAATAATTATATAATCTTGAATAACCACCAAATTGTTTGTGGCTTTTTATTGTATTTAGAATAAATCACTCAATCCACCGTATATGAATATAATTAATTAATGAATAATTAATTAATTAATTAAGCGTAATCACACATACCATACACACAATACTGCCCCGTCTCACAATGATTGTTGCATTTCCCACAATGCCTCTTATCAAAAGCCAAATTCACACACTGGCCTCTGCAGCAAGCCTCAGTAAACTTGCACTTCTTCTTACAGGCGCCGCAGTTCTTGTTATCAGTAGACAAATCCATGCACTTGTTGTTGCAGCAGGTCGAGTTTCTGCCGTACAAGTAGCAAACTTCATTATCCTTGTGGCAGTGATCCGCGGCTCTAGGGTTTCTCACTTCCGCGAGGAACCGGCTACCCATCTTCTTTGAGGGAATAAACACTAGATCCTGATGACTGTGCAGCTCGAATGGCATTGCCTTGTCTTCTGCTTCGCCGATGCGTTTCATTGTCAGAGTGATTGTTATCGCCATTGTTATAGCTATTGTGAAGATAATTTTCATCATATACATGGTTGCTTTGTAAGTTTTGGGTCTTTTTGTAGGTAGAATTTAGGGTTTGTAGAGAGAGAAAGAGAGAGAGAGATAAGGGTTGGAGTGATGTGGGAGATTTGTGGAGGAATGGGGAGGGAAGTATTAGGGTTTATATATAGTAGGAGGAGGAAAGGGGAGGGAGTTGACGCGGGAAAAGTGGTTAAAAGGTGGGAGCTCTTTGGGATTTGCTGAGAAGAGTGTGTTTGAATTTTATTTTATTTTTTTTAGGGTTCATTTCTTATTATAAAATTTTCATATTTTATGGCATGCACTGGCCTATTTATTCGTAAACATGGTGCTTTCTTGGTGAAATGACATTGCTATCCAATATTTTGTGTCTTTTTCATTTTTTATTTTATATATAAATTCTCCTTAGATATATATATATATATCAACCAACAAATAGCTAATAGAAGAAGTGCAACTTAATAGCTTATTATCTACTCTTACCCTTCCTAGATCTTCATGTTCCAAAGGACTAAATGAGGGTATTTGTTGATGGATGTTGGTTCAAGATCAATGTTTATGAAAATCTTATATTTTCTCAGGAGGTTAGAAACGCTCTTTAATGAAATTTTAATTGTAGTAGATTGTGATCATGAAACCATCGGTTTCACTTGGTAGGCCGGAATATCCGACTTATTAAAATTTTTTCTCAAATATTTATAATGTTACAATAACTTCATTGATATATGTTAATTTTCTCAAGCATCAATTTTTACAAATAAAATTTACACAACAGTTTGTATTAGCAGCATTTCTCCTCAAAACATAAAATGTAAATGGAAACAATTTCATCGGATCCGATTTCTTGAATGATTTTTTACATCAATTAAATTAGCTACTTTTGAAATTTAAAAACCATAAGTCCATAATTACTTTCCATCATATAATCAAAGGGCTATAATGTCTTTTCACCACCTTTGACTTGTGAAGAAAATATAAACATGGGAGCACAAACAGGGACGAAACCCATGGGTTGACCAAATGACCGACCTGAGGAAATCTAGGCATGCTGTTAGGAGAAGCAAAGGGAATTTGCCACTTAAGAAAACTTGTAGAGCCATTTTTTTTTAGCAAACTTAGCACTAAACATCCTGCTCGGTGACCAATTATAATTCCTAGACCAAAAACTTAAGCTCAAAGCTTGGTCATTGTGCAATTATTAATTTTTTTTATTTTATTAATATTAATAAGCAAAAAATGCAAGTTAACTAGGATTAATTTTTAAAATAATGAAATGATAATAACCCTATTATATAAATAAAGGTCAACTCTTTTTTACATGTTCACATACGGCCTCCTCTCACCATTGCATAGGCTTACACGTAGCAGGGCCGGTCCTGAATTTTTGGGTGCCCGGTGCAAAAGCTCAAAATGTGCCATTTTTCATTACGAAAATATATGTTTAAAAAAAATAATATTTAACGAGGGCTGGAACCCAGGCGAAGCTGGGGGCTAGGCCATCATGCCCAAATTATATTACTTGAGAAAATATATAAAGAGGGGGCATAATACCTAAACCCCGACAATAAAAAATATAATCATATACAACTATTCCTATCATTTTTTGAAGCAAAATCATCAATTATATCATCATACTCCAAGTCTTCAATCTCATCATTTTCAATGCATAAAATTGCTAATTCATTTAGTCTATCTTGAGTCATAGTGATCCGCAAGTAAGATTTTAATAATTTCAATTTATAAATTGTAAAAACAAATTTCAATTTAGTCTATTTAGTGCCCCTTAATTTTTGGGCCCTGGACAGTCGCCCTTGTGGCTCCTGCCCAAGGCCGGCCCTGACACGTAGACAAATGCTTAATTTTACATTTGGGACCATAATAATTGTATTTGATTAACGTCAATAATGCAAATTAAAATAAAAAAAAATGTAGTCAAATATGTGTTATTTAAGAGCCTGATTAATCGAGCCGATTTTGATCGATTAATTGACTAATTTTTGGTTTTCTAAAAATCATCTAATTGTTGGACACAACAATCATTGTGTTAAGGAATATAAACAAACATCAATACAAATTGTATATAGAACTTAATACAATTATAGAAAAAAAAAACGAAAAAATATATGTAATATGATTCTAATTTGAAGGAAATGAAGAATTTAGAACAATATTCTAAGATGAATTTCTCCTCTTTTCGGTGATTGAAAATCAACAGGAGTTTATTGATCCTCAAGATACAATAATTTATATATATTCTAAGTTTTAATATCACCCAAACTCAGAATCTGGCAAAATAATTTAATTGTTTCTCCCAAAAATGCAAAAGTGAAAAATGTAAGAAATTTTTAAGTATGTGAAAACATCCAAGACATGCCTTTATTTATAAACAACAAATATCTCTTCAGGTGTTTTTACAAAGGGTCGTAACTCTTAAAATTTAATTTAAATTAAAACTTTTATGAAACAATACAACCTTACATTACACCTGTTCATTTTAAATATTAATGTTTTTATTTAAACAAAAACGAATAAAAAATTAATTTATAAATATTAAAAGATTATAAGATAATACGAAAGGTCAAGAGCCCCAAGACTCAATTTTTATTTTTTGATATTTAATGTGTGTGAGAACCCAATCCCAAGCCCAATAACAATATAAGCCCATTCAATTAATTAAATTGATTTATGGGAGTGGAATTTCTCCCCATATTTAACGGGAGTAAATAACTCGTTTCCGATAAATGTATAATTATGGGTGTGGTATAAATATTCAATAATTCAGTAGATTTAAATTTATACTAAAAAAAATTAATTAAATTTACACTACTCAAGTTTATATAAGGAATTATTAAATGACTTTCCTTTGAGATCATTAATGTTTTTCCAATTCAAACAGATCTAACACTAATTTCATTTTTCTAATCTATTTTTAATTTTAATTTTTTTTAAGATTTTGAAGTTCTGATTATTGATTTTGTGTTAAAAATAATGATTCTTTTATAAACGATGGAAAAGAGTGAGAATATTATGGGAATAATAATACTAATATTCCTAATTTGTTATATTTTTTTAAATAAGAATAAAATTTTCTACTTATATCAAAATGATATATATTTATATTGACTTAACTAAATACTCTTAAACTATTAATTTTTAGTCTTTTTTTTTTTTAATGAATGGTTTTTAGTTTTTTTTTGTTTGTTTGTTTTTTTTTTTTAATGAATGGTTTTTAGTTTTTTTAAGTTTTTTTTTTCTCAACCATGCAAAAATTCAACTTTACCATTCTCAATTAATTTTTTTTTATTAATCTCCAATTATTTTTAATTAATTACAAATTGCTCAAGTCATTTTTAAAAAGATTTGCTACTAATTTCTGATTAATCTGCACAGGTCAATACAACTTTGTTTATTATTATGGTCTTGTGGCAACTGATGTTAAATATAAGTTTTTCAGTAAATATAGTTTTTAAATGATAATTTTGACACAAATAGTAAAGGTATTATAATTTTTCAATGAACAACCGACCAATAAAATTATCTTAATTTACAAACCACCACAAGTGTTTATCAACACCCTACGAATTTATAACTACGGCGTTAAAGTCACAACTCCCAAATAATAGTATCAAATGGAAAACTTAAGTAATGTAATTGATTGGTAAATTTAGAATGTCAAATAGATGATAACAAAATAAAAGGATAAATATCACTTGGAACCCCAACATTTTAAGAAATGGATAAAAAACAATTCTAATTGTTTTAGAAAAAGACTAAAAGACCGCTTTCAATGGTAAAAATTATCGGATAGTCCGATCCAACATTATCTAGGTCTGTATCTTCCCATCTGCTCCCCTCTTTCTGTTGTTGATCCAATTGCAATCTATGGGTTTGACCTTATCAGGTTGGTCTACAAGATCCCAGACTGAGTTGGAGTACATCGACTCCATCTCAAGGTTCATGGCTTCGAGCTATTCCTTTTTATCAGAATCATCTATTAGACTACGATAGGTCAATGGATCATCTACACCATCAATGGATGCAAAAACTTAGGCCTCTCCAACTCATAGATAGTGATCAGGTTGTCGTACAACCCTCCCATTGTGTTTAGGTGATAGATCATTTTGATGTACTTACATCTGAAGCTCAGATGTCGAAGGTGCTATATTTCTGTCAACTATTGTCGACGATGGCGTGCTGGTCGAACCAACAAGTAACTCCTCGTGTAACACTTTACTTCGAGGTTTGAACTCATTCATATAGTCCTCATTAAGAAATGTAGCATTTGTCGATACAAACACTTTGTTATCTTCTGAACTATAGAAGAATCCACCCTAGTCTCTTGAGGATAGCCTACAAATAGGCACACCTGAGAATGTGGCTCCAACTTTATAGTCTTGTTATTCAGCATATGTGTTGGACACCCTCATATGCGGAAATGTCATAAACTAGCTTTACGATTTCTCCACAGCTCTAAGGGACTCTTAGGAACAGGCTTGGATGGAACTACATTAAGGATATACCTTGTTGTTTGTAAGGCATATCCCCATAATGAATTAGACATTGAACTGTAACTAAACTTAGATCTCATCATGTTTAGTAGGATCTAATTTCTCCTCTCTGCAACACCATTCTGATGTGGTGTTCCAGGCGCTGTGAGTTGGGATACTATCATATGCTCAACCAAGAAATCCTCGAAATCACTATCAAAGTATTTTGTTCAACGATCTATTCAAAGAGTTTTAATTTTTTTACCTAATTAGTTCTCAACCTCAGCACGATACTCTTTGAACTTTTCAAAGGTATCTGACTTGTGCTGCATTAAGTAAACATACCCATATCTTGAATAATCGTCAATAATTGTGATAAAGCATTCATAACCACCTCGGGCTCTTACATTAATCAGTCCGCAAATATCTGAATGTACTAACTCAAGAGGTTCACTGGCTCATATACCTTTTTCCAGTAAAAGGTCTCTTGGTCATTTTTCCTTCCAAACAAGAGTCGTATACTGGTAAAGTACAAAGCTTTAACTGGTTTAAAGCCCCGTTCTTTATTAACCTATCTATTCGGTCAAGTATAATATGACTAAGTCTAAGATGCCACATATATGTGTCATCGTGAGAAATCTTTTGCCCATTGTTTTAAGTTTTTCAACCTTGAATGTTTCAGTGTTGAGCAGTGAACTATGTGTTAACATTCTTAACACATATAAGTTGTTCTTCGCGTTTCCTTGTCACATCCAGGTATTTCCGGGCATATGATAGGTACGAGACGGCTTAGCTATCACCCAAACCCCTAATATACACTGCTAGCTGTACTGAAATGACTGACTCATAATATGAAATCATATACACATATACATCATGAACCTGAAAAACTTATCTATTTCATATTACAAATCCGTACACACATAAAAATTCACATACAATTGATATAATATTTGACACATATACATGGCCTTATAGTCTATCTTGACATCATCTGACACTGACGAATGAGCCCGACTTTAAACTGACAACCGAGGTGTGTAATAACTGTCGCTGGGTTCTGTCTCCTCCAAGCAATGCCTGAACCTGTGGCCTGTAAAACAACTGGAAATTAGGGTGGGTCTGGTCTTTTGGAAGCCTGATGAGTGAATACTAGAGGGCTTATAAAATAATCTGAAGTGAAATACATGATTAAACTGAAACATAGTATAAGAGACTGTTAAAATACTAAATCACGACAACATAAATAAGCTGAAGATCCAATGAGGTAATTGAAATTTGAATACATAACATCAAGATTTGGAACTTAATCTAACTGATAACTGGGTACATTACTTAACCTAGCTTTACTATTCTAAGATGTTTCCCTGAATATGATCTGGAGCTATCGTAGAGTAAATAATATGCTTTCTGCCATGGCCTAAATGCTGTATGCCGACTTGAGTCTGCATGAAATATACTGAGTTGTCTGCACTAAAAACTAACTATTGACATCATAATCTGCTAACGTGGGCTGATTGACATGATCTGACCTAAAACTATATGAACTGAACCTGTTTCTGAAATCTACATGACATGTACTGGATCTACATGAACTGAAAGCTGCCTACTGAACATGACTTAATCCTAACTAATTTTTCTTGAATTACCTGAACTAAAAGTGCATGTACTGAATATGTAAATTAAAATGAGCCCACACGACTAAGCGTTGAACACTTAAACTGAATATGCTTGAGCTAAACCCGAATGATAAACTGAGATGCATGAACTGAACATGAAATGCATAAACCACATCTGCCTCCCTGATTTGTAAAAATATGAGCTGAATCTGAATATTAATATACATGTGTTATTCTTGATTACCTAACTGAGGGTGTATGGATTCACTTGAATATCTAACATGAACATACATATGTCATGAATGTCTAAGGTGAATAGACATGAACTGTGCCTAACTACTTGAGCTGAAATGCAGGTCTAACTACTTGAACTGGGAATGGATGGACCTAAAAAATGAACTAGACATGTATAGACTGATATGATTATCCGACCTGGAATGCATGATCTGACCTGGATATCTAACTGAATGTATAAGCTACACTTAACTATCTGAACTACAAATATATGAGCTAATATGCTAGATATATGAAGTGAAAACTGCATGTGGACTATGATCATGAAATTAATACATGCTATAACCAAACCACACATATCCATGGCAAAAGACATCCAAAATCCGTGATGTCTTGGTTCTAATCTAGCCCGTGCATGATTTATAGTTGAGCTATGGAATTTCGAGTCATTACAATTCTCTCATCCTTAAAATGATTCATCCTCGAAAAATATTAACCTGTAACTTCCTATTGGATAGGCAACCAAAGAGGGATCAATCCTTTAATAATTTATCAAATTCTTAAATCGTCTCGAACATTCGTGATGCTGTCATATTACTAAAATTGAGTAGCCTATCGAAGAACAATCCTTAATCATTCAGTCATGAGTTGTTACCGTGTTATTGACCCGAGAAATCTATAAAACTATATCCCTTACTCCTCAATCTAATGTTACTTTGATTTATTTCATATATAACAGATCTCACAATGAAGTCTTGTTGTAGCTAGGAAAACGTAATTCCATATCACTTCCTTTCCAATCCTTGCAAACCTTCTCAATGACATAATAAATACAGAATTAGGCTCGTCTTTTACTAAAACTGTTTATTTCCCATAACATTTACCATATAGACACTTCCTTGTTATAAACTATGTATGATTCCTGCTAGCTAGATGTTGTCCCATATTTCCTTCCTTTCATTATCCTTCTTTCATTTCCTTTAATACCAATCACGTTTTAATGACCTGGTTCATTTGCTTGCTCCTGGCCTTTGTTCTGTTTCTGTTGGAATCTGGGTGGTGGATAATTCTTTTGCCCTGAATTGTTGCTCCATGAGAAATTGGGATAATTCCTCAACCCTGGGTTGTAGGTGTTGGAATATGGATTGTTCCCCTGTCTGTTGAAATTGTTGACATAATTCACCGTCTATTCTTGTTGGTTTGGTTCTGGTGCTCCTCCATATGGTGAACTTGTGGCTCCAATATTGCATTGCATACTTAGAGTCTCCATGAATTTGCATATCTGATCTAGCTTGGCATTGACTACTGAGTTGGCTCCAACTTCATAAATTCCAGCAATTCTTTGAATCATGCTCCTTTCTATTGGCCACAAAGAATTGTTGTTAGCCATTTCTTCGATTAAGTCTCAGGCTTGATCTTCTCCTTTTTCCATCAAAGCTCCTCCAGCAGCAGCATCAATTGTGGTTCTCATCAGTCCAGAAAGTCCATTATAGAAGGTTTGGACTTGAAGCTATTTTGGAATTTCATGGTGAGGACATTTCCGGAGCAAATTTTTGTATCTTTCCCAAGCTTCGTAGAGAGTTTCTGAGTCAAGTTGTACAAAGGATGTGATGTCATTCCTCAGTTTTGTTGTTCTGGCTGGTGGAAAATACTTTGCAAGGAATTTGGTGGCTAGAGTGTTCCAAGTTGTAATGGAACCAGCTGGTAGTGAATGTAGCCAAGCTTTTGCTCTGTCTTTCAAGGAATATGGAAAAACCTGCAGTCTCATTTCTTCTTCAGCTCCTGGGTTGTAATTGAAAGTGCCGTAAACTTCCAGGAAGTTGCTGATATGGGTATTAGGATCTTCAGTTGCATTCCCCATAAACTGCACTGACTGCTGAATCATCTGAATACATGTTTTGATGTCACACGCATTTGCTGGTAAAGGAGGAAGTACAATACAAGAATGAAGTCGTCAACCACTAGAATGGTTCTATCTCGAATGGGAATTGGTGGTGCAACTTCTAAAGGTTCAGGTTCCATGTTAACAATTGCTTATTGGCCTTCTCAACTGTCTGATGATTCTTTCAATTTTTGGGTCAAGCGGTCGGAGTGCAAAGCTTCTGGTTCGTCTCATGTAGTGTCTGAGAACCTGAAACACAAGAAAACATAAATAATAAGTAAAAAGAAATTAGATACAAGTAACGTATCTAACCCCAAAACTAATAGTGAAAGATAAATAAGTCCCCGGCAACGGCGCCAAAAACTTGACCGGTGCGAAATCACACGAGTATAACGCAAGCGCACGTATCGTTCAAGTAGTATAAAAAGTATCGATCCCACGAGGACTTAAAACCTAAGCTATTAATTTTATGAGGCTAAATTATTACTAGTATCTAACAGATTGATTGATTGACTGGGTGATGACTTTAAACTTAAAAACAAGTAAATAAAATTGCGCGAAAGTAGTTTGAGGAAAATTCAAATTTATAAAATTATTCAGGGTTGTGATTTCTTCCAATATCTTTTTAAAGATGTTTTAGTGGTGATAAAAGTAAATCCTCTAGCCCTAGCATTTTCTTTTATTGTATTTTTCTTTATTTACTTTCCAGCATTTTAATTTTCAATATTTTACTTTATGTCTTTTATTTTTAAGTTTTTACTAGCCCTAGTTATGTGTCGTAACTAAGTTAGTTATCTAAGGTTGTGATGAATTTCAATATCACCGGTTTATAAGGGGTTATTTTGGGTAATATAAAGGTTTACTTATTAAGTCTTAAGCTTAATACTTCTTGTTAACTGACCATTAATAAGATTGATCTGGTAAACTTAAAATAAATTTGACAAAGGAATTTTAGGGTTTAGCCTTAGACTTAATAGCCCACGATCTTCCTTGATGATAGATAACACTTTAATAGATTTCCTTACAGGATAGACATATACCTGTCAGGAGGGGGTAGCCATAATTGAAACTTAATCTTAATAAATCCAGGTAATTTGGTTGACATAGACATATGGTTCAATTGGGTTATACTGGGTATTTGCATCTGACCATCGACAGAGGCTTTTGCATAATTTCGTGTTACAGGTTAGTAAACCAATATATTACACAAACATGAAATAACCACTTCATCTTTAAAAAGATATTGGAAGAAATCACAACCCTGGATAATTTTATAAATTTGAATTTTCCTCAACCTACTTTCGCGCAATTTTATTTACTTGTTTTTAAGTTTAAAGTCATCACCCAGTCAATCAATCAATTTGTTAGATACTAGTAATCATTTGGCCTCATAAAAATTAATAGCTTAGGTTTTAAGACCTCGTGGGATCGATACTTTTTATACTACTTGAACGATACGTGCGCTTGCGTTATATGCGTGTGATTTCACACCGGTCATGTTGTTACATATAGATTTCTTTTTGACATTATTCCCATTTTTTTACGGGTTCCTAGGACAAAAAGGGTTCGTTCGACCGAACTAGCCCGGACAGTACCATCTCTTATCGTCCAAAAGCTGACGATCTTGTTATCAGGCAGGCTTCACAAAGTCCAGAAGATACTTAAGTAAATGTAGTTCTAGGGAGTAATGACTCTAATTAAGGAGATTTATAGGCATAACCCATTCATTGAATACCATCCTCTATATGCTCATACTCTTGTTGTGCAACAACCCGATAAGGATGAGCTCCCTGACCGAATTAACCTTGAATGAGTTGTCTCTTTATTTAATAAGAGTATGGGTTTTGGGTTTACAGGTTCCCTTAGGGAAGTGGCCAACATCTCTAGCTATGCCAAAATTACGATTCTAGAACGGGCTAGGTATTTCTTTAATTATGACCTGGTTAAGAAAATTTATGCAGAGATTTGAAGTTATCAACATCTCTAACTCTTTTGAATCTAATTCTTGTACAGATGTCTCGGCCTCTGATCCTCAATTTTCTCTACCAAGGGACGAGCCCGATCTTGCCCAATAAGATTCTTCATCTTTTTCAACTCCTCCCCTGAGTCCTCCAATTTTTTTCTCTCCCGAGGTAGACTGTAGCATCCCCAATCTGGGAAGCTACTGACATGTGACGGATTTCACTGCCACCTAAGCCACTAACTATTAACTAGAAATATTGTCACTTTTTTTTTTATCTAAAATAACTTTTACCTTAACAATTTACAGGCACACACATTTATAAATCTGAATTAACACATAGATCATAAGTACATACATAGTCCGAGTACTTTGTACAAGCAACAAACATGCCATGCAACAACAGGAAACAAAACGAAACTACATTATGAGTGAATGTATATCTGACATGATGAACCCTTGAGACTTGTGACTGCAGTGCTGCTTTTGTCCCCGATCCATGTCCCCAAAATATGGTCGTGGCTCACCAGTGAAATAGTCCTAGAAAAACTAGAGAGTTGGGGGGTTACTCCTAAAGAACTCAGTGAGTGGAGCTATAAAAACCGAAAAGAAACAGAGTATTAAAGAAACCTTATAAATAGAGAATCAATATCTGAATTTATAAAACATAATTCGATTTTCCTTTCAAAACTGTAGTGATAAAGTATTTAAAAAAAAAAATCTATTTGTTTGTGAATCTGCTGATAATCTGGCGCTCATGAGCATCCCCCCTTACGCATAATCTGGTGGTCTTAGGGAGCTACGTCTCGCTGTCCCCCAAGCCACAAATCTGGAGTCAGGGTGTGGATCTATGCTACCCTTCTGGCTCACAAATCTGAGATCTAGGGGTATCAACCATCCCTAGTCCGAATCTGCGTGTACACACGATATATATCTGTCAATTCTATAGCTGTACAAAGTTACATCTGAGGTGGGTTTTTCCCCTATACCTCCCGAAAATCATGAAAACGATGTCTAGAAATTATTTCATATTCAAAACATTCATCTGATAGAAAACTGTATTAAATCTGTTTCTATTTTATTCATAACTCTCATTTCAATATAAACATTTTCTCAAGGAAAATGAAACCAAAGTTCAATAAGCTTTAATGAAAGTCCATTTAAAATCACAATAAATTATGAATAAATACTCCACTCACAGTGCTAAGGCAGGTCGGGTGCGGTGCACGACTTAGGTGATATCCGAGTATTTTGATGTCGATCTATGGCCAAAGAAATTGTAAGTTTTCTTATAATAAATAGAAAAGCATATGCAACATATGGTTGATGTTCTATGCTTATGCTACGACTTATTGTGTGTTTACACATTTATACGAGACCTTTAGAGTGCCCCATAACATCTTAGGATAAAACTAGAATTGATAAAAACTGATCCTGGAAATCTGGTCACGTGTCACGACACTGGCCATAGGCGTCGCGACGCTCACCTCATCAGGTGAGGCAGTAAGCAACCTCTGTTCTTCGCATCGTGACGCAAGGGTTGGGTGTCGTGACTCTGTCACGCTTCGCTATGCTAAGAGCTGAGCGTCGCGACTTCCACCAGACAACACCGAGGCAGTTAGCCTCCTCTATTTTCTACGTCGCGACGCTTGTCCTTCGACGTCGCGACGTCTTAAAACCATATCCATATCAGGGGAAATTCCCCAGTATGCTTCGCGACGCCGGGTGTGCGCGTCGCGACACCGGGCTATTTTCAGGACCCAACACCCAGTGTCGCGACGCTAGACTGTTTTCAGGACCCAATTTTTAATTTGATCTTCACTCTTGGCTTCCACAACACCACTCAAGTTATACTCGTAACAAACACTCAAATTATCATCAATTACACCCTCCAACTCCATCTCATATTCATTCTCTAGGTTCTATCTTAGTTTTATTTTTAGAGATTATAAAATTTGGGGTTCCACTAAACCTTAGTTCCCTTAACTCAATAACCATTTATATATCAATAACTCAAGCTAACAACACCCCTCAAACATCAAACCATCAAAATAACAACATCCCAAGATTTGGGTCAAGATCTTCTTACCTCAAATTCAATTCGATTTCACCAATAGAGTCTCCATGCTCATTTTTCTCCTTCCTAGGTTTGATTTTTGGTGGGCTAGCCTAGGTTATTCTTAAGTATTGACTAGCAAAAATAAAATTCTTTATCTTCCTTTCTTTTTGGAGCTCACGGCAAGGGGGGAATGTAAAGCTTATTCCTTTCTTATTATCTTTTGAATGATTTAAATGAATTAAAGAAAATTCTTGAGATTTTTAGGTTTTTCTAGAAATGGAGGACTTGGGCAAAAATATAGAATTCTAGTTGGGCCTAGACTTGGGTTAATCTTACTCCAATTTTGTTTATAGCCCACTTATGTAATAAAATTAGTTGGCCTTGAATTGAGATTGGGGCCCACTAAGTCGTCTCGATAAGTTCCGCTAATGTTTGGAGAAAAATCATCTAGGTCACCAGATTACTATTCTAGTTGAGTTATGTAATTTCATGTCATTACATAGACATCCCTCCATCTTCTCCGTGGGATGGTCAGCCTGCAACTCCAATGTCCACCACCACTTCTTTTTTGGCACCGTCAACTGATGAACTGTTATCATCCATTTCTACCCCTAATGATGTAAGTTCTATTCTTTCATTTCATTTTTACATAGATATCATAATAGGTTCCAACTCTTTCGGTCCATCTAGGGCGCTTTTGCTAATTGGGATTGTCTCAAGTCTACTTCTCCTTCTCAGCCTAGAGCTTCAATAAGCACGAGCTCAGAGCTAGGAGCCCTAAGGAAATTCCTCAACAAATGTTCAACCTTTATAAGTCTAGACATATGCTAGGCCGTTCTGTCGATAAATTTAGCAAAATTGGAAATAATTTTGGCAGAATATACCAGGCTCATGTCTTCTCTCACTCTGCCAATCGCTGTGTCCAACCGAATTTTCCTTCAAGAGCTCAAGGATGAAATCCAGTCCATCCTTTCGCGCTATCAATAATTACATAGCCAAATAGTGAACTTCTGGTCTTCATTTATGAGATAAGATGACTTGGCCAAATCTATCGACAAGATTCAAACATCTATAAGGGAAATACTAATGAGATCATGACAGCAGACTCCTTGGTCATGAACTTTGAATAAAAATTTAGGGATATTTAAAGACAGATCGACTAGTTTCGGATGTTGAAAGAGGCCAAACTAATAACCACGGCCAAGGACTTGGATGAGTTAAACACCTATCTGAATGAGTTCCAAGACCTCACTGAGCTTGATGTAGATACAAATTTGACTGATCTCAACACCGTTACTAAGGAGGTACAAAAGAAGTGGCATCGGCTGAGGGAGTCATTTAAGGTGGTAAATGACAAACCCCTATCGAAGGATTTTGGAGCCGTGCGCCCTTGAGCACGAGAGTTTTTTTGTAAATTATGGCGCACATCCATTTAATTCGGCTTCTATTTGTTTATTCTTTGTACACCAGGATATTTTATCATGCCATTATTAAAACATCATTTTTTCATGTTCCCATAGTGAAGATATATATTTCTTAAGATATTTTCCATTTATCGTTCTAACATGTAACTTTCCACCCAAATTATATAAATGATGAGCCCTGTTGGGCAGTACAACTTCTACCTTATAAGGCTAATTCCAATTGGGCCTCCATTTGCCATATTTTGGGTTGTTTGCATCGATAAGTAGTATCACTTTACATAAAAATTCACTCCTTACGAATGACTTAGCCATAAATTTCTTATTATACTATCTTGCTATTTTTAATTTCTACACCTCTAACTGATTAAGGATGTTTAATTTGAATTCAGCCAAGTCTAGTAAATTCTGCATTAGGATTTCACCGTAGTTTTCTTGACTTAGTTTGTTTTGCAAAGCCATTCTAAATGACTGGACATTGATTTCCATAGGCAGTAATTGTTGGGGTTTTCACAATGAAAGCACGGTCTAGGAAAAATCATAATTTTAAAAAAAATTAAACTTATCGAATATATTATTCAGTATTGTATACCAATTATTTATTCATATTTCACTTAAATAAATTTTTTTGCTATCAAATAACGACATAATAAATTACGAAAGTACTGCGAAATTTTTACGAAAATGATTTTTCATAAAACCACGTAAAATGTTTTTCTGGCCAAACCGACTAACTGGGACGCTACTAGGGCTGCCTTAGTCAGTCCAACAAGGTATGGTCAGTTTATGGCCTGACCGAACAATGACCATTTCACTATTTGTCAGTCCATACCTGGTAACATCGTTATTCACCCAGGAAAGCCGTGTTTTGTTGTTTTCGCGTATTTTCGCTTCACAATAAATTCTGAAAATTATTCCTACACCTAATACACATCAACCGCATCCAAACAACATATTTTTACACATAAAAATTATATAATTTTTAGATCTGATCTAAACAGTAAGTGGATTAATTTTTCATGCCAGAAATCTAATTTTTCTCAAGATTAATAAAATTAATCCAACACCAATCAAAGCTACCCCACATGAATCGCTCAAGAACAATTCTAGGTATTACAAGAGTGGTCATAACACTCTAGAATGTCAACAAATCATTATATGACCAAATTGAGCTAATATTACACTAATATTACTCAATATTACTTCACACATGCATCTCCAAATCCATCAACCAAAATAAAAAGTCCCAAATTTTAGAGTGAAAAAGAATCTATACAGCATTTACAAATCACAAGAACAATAAAAATATTTTCTCTAAGTTAAAGAATATTAAAGACTACTTTTAATCTGCAAGTTTTCTTCAAACCTTGTTCTTGTTTGGATTCTTTTTCTCCACTTTCTTTTAGTGTATTTTGTAAGCATGAAGATGGCTAGGGTTTCAAGCAAAATGAAACAAATGAAACATTTTGCTTTATATATTGAAGTGGCTGAAAGTTTAAGACTATTTTGGTCATTTTTAATTTCAATTTTTTATCAAATATAAAACTTGGTAAATAAGCAATACACTTGGCATAATATTTAATCATATTATGTATGACCTAACTCTTATATCATCATCTTTCCATTCTTGGAATGTCTTAACCGTCTCAAAAGTTGAATATAGCAAGGGGTAACGGGTCATGCTGCACGTACCATAGTTTTTCAGAATCGAGAGCAATCCTCAAATCCATTTCCCAGTCTGTAAACTTCTAAAGGCCTCTTAGCTTGTTCGTATCAAGTATATGAGAAAACGGATTAGTCGAGGAAGAAGCCACCATCACAAATCAATCATATAGATAGCGAAAAATGATTAGCGGAAAATAGTTTCATATAATATCAGACAAAAATTAAATTGATCATGGCTTTTTAATTTAAAAGATGTCCTCCCAGTATTTAATGTAAACCTGTAATCTTTAAAGGGAATACAAAAATTCAACAGTTAAATTAAATTCCATAGTGAGAAGTGAATCTCATTAATATATTTCAACCCACAGCTTTGGCATTTTCTTGCCTACGTATATTCATTAGGTAGACAACACATTGTCAATCATAGACTTGTGACTCCTGGGTTTCGGTCCTAGTAGTTTCTCATTGTGATAACTTTGGCATATTCACAAGGAGGCGTATAAAGGCTTTACTTGTCAAAGATAAATTCAAGATACCGATGTAGTCCTGAAAGGTTTGGCAAGTTTAGGATTTCCACTTTCACTTGAATTTATCTAATATCAAACCTATAAAATTCTCATCAACTATACCCTCACAGCTTTGACACATTCTCGGATATATCCAAAAAAATATATTTATAACCGTATTGATAAGATAGACCTAGAAATGTGCGTTCTCACACACGTTACTATTCAAGTCTTATCAATTAGGGATTTTTCGTAAATTAATAAACAATTCAAAATTAATCAAACTAATTTAACATGCATGTGCAAATATTAAATTGGATTAAAAATCACATATCAAGCATGAAACATGTAATGGATGTCGGGTCAGACCTGCTCTGATATCAATTTTGTTGGATTTCTCGCTATAGAAGCACGATTTAGGTGAAATCGTAGTTTAAAAAAAAATTAAACTTACTGAATAAATGTTTAGTATCGTATACCAATAATTTATTCATATTTCACCTAAACATATTTTTCTTTATCAAATAATGACATAATAAATTATGAAAACACTACGAAATTTTTACGAAAACAATTTTCCGTAAAATATATATCTGGCTGAACCAACTAACCAGGACCCCACCGGTACTGTCCTGGTCAGTCCAACAATGTCTGATCAGTCTATGGACTGACCGAACAATGACGTTTCCCTATCTTTTGTGCACACCATGTATTTCTTCACCTCATGTTACAATATAGACTCTTTAATGATCTCTCTAGTAAATAACATTGTATACGTTCAATAAATGGCCAAGGTTTCTCTACTACTCTTTGAATCTATTGTGCAAACTTCGGTATTAGTTATAAACCTCAATTATTGGAGAAATTATTGCATTACTAACTCCCTCAGAAGACTGCAATACTTAAAATAGTATCATTGCGTCGCATTCTACCATACATAATCCTTAACTTATCTTACCTTGTTCTTAGTTTCTGGTATCACATTACTCATATTGTTAGGAGTTAGCTTTTTTCATTCTTTGTCATTATTACTTTATAATATTCCACCTACAGTACTTTCATCAATCAATTCACACATATTCGATCATTGTTTTCTTCTCACTATATCGTTACCTTAAAGATTTAACACATTCCTTCTCTTGGAATCATGTGCCCACTGTTATTACTAATGACACTTAAAACCTACCATTGCAGCTTATTTGTTACAAAAACTTAGTAAGATATTAATGGTGGTTTTTGATATGTTGTTATCATGAATTTGGCTGAGAGGGAAATACGCTATTTGGGAAAACATATCAATTATATTCTAAGTGAAATCCTACTCATTTGGTCATTGGTAAATTATCGTGAAGTCTTCAGTTACTCTATCTGGCTTAGAACCTAAAATACCTGAGCTCTGAAGTGTTCATATGGTTCCTATACTATTATGTCCTAATTCACTGTCTGGTAAAACATGTGGGTTGTTTACAGTCATGTTTTGTCTTGTTCATACCTGGATGGATCACGTGAGGAAGCATACGGGTTGTACTAACTATTTTTCCTACAAGTCTTTACTTGATGGAATTTCGGCCCTATTTTGACACCTAGGGAGCTCACTGTCATACCTTCTATAATCATTCTCCTGCTGTATTTTTTTTATTTCATAAATGGGAAAGTCTGGTATTCTAACGTCCTTAATTATGTCTATCGCTGCAAGCTAGATTCATACAAAGTCATGTAGTACTATTGAACCTGAAACTGAAAGTACATCTTACTGCTCATGTACTTTTATCACTATTTGATTAGTGCTCTCTTGTTCGTTGTATCTTCTCGATAATTCCATTTCTACCTTATTGCCTAGAGTCTCTATCTTCTTCTTATGCTATGTATTATATCCGAGGCCCTATTGATTTCTATGCCTCATATAACTTATCCTAAGGGTAATGCCTCGTTCTTTAGGATAAAATGACTCCGGAGGTGCCTTGAATGTGTTACACTACATCTTGAGTCTATCTATTCCTGATAACACCATTAGGACGGTGTAGTGGTCTACTGCTACTGGGCTATCTAAATAGGATTAGGAATGGGGTCGAGCAATTAACATCTATTTCAAGTTATCGTGTAGAGGTACTAATGCTAAAGGGTCTCTTAAATGTAACGCCTAGCCTCTCTTCTAGTTTGGCCTTTTACCGATACTCGCACTATCTTTTACTGGGAATTCTCCAAAACATAAACTTACTCCAAGTCTTATTGTACTCTATTGATTACCTATTTCTAGATAGTTTCTCTTATATTTTTTCTTAGTTTCCTTTTTGGCTCAACTGAAAGGTCTCATAAAATGTACATTTTACTCCTTTGAATGTTATATGTTGTACTTTCTTTAGGTACTCGAATTCCTTGAGTCCTTACTTCATCGAATATTTTTGATTTTGTAACAAACTAATATAACTTTACTAAATTTAGCTAAACTTAAGACATATTGAAAACGGTTCCATTATTCAGGAAATGTAAGCTTACATGCCTCATCTGGATTCTCATATACCCAACTGAGCTGGCTAGTATGCTGTTAAATACTATATATGTTTTGTTGGGTTATTAACTATACTCATCCGAGGCTATATTGAATTTTCGTATTTATGAGGTGGATATGTGCACCTTATAGTGATCTGGGGAAAATATACCGTTACTACTTGTCAAGGCTCAACAGTAGTATGTGTGAGTGTCTAAATACTTACTGGGTTCGGTACTGTGGTATGGGAGATTTGTTTATGTACTACTGAGGTTCATATGGGTCTTACTATGGCTTGAGGTTACACAACTCTATCAACTATTTTGTGGTTTCTGCTTGTGCTGTAATCTTCGAGCTGCATTATCTACGTCACGACCTATACTGTACTTTCTTACCGTTCCTTGGGTTTCAACTTTTCTCATTTACTTGATCTGTTTCTTATTACTATGGCTGGACTACTTTGTGGACTTCTGTTGGTGTTGTAAGCTTCAGATGAGCTTGTCTACGTCATGTGCTATACTAGGCTCTCTTACTATTTTCTACAGTTTCGATGGATCTCTATCTGATAGCTTGTCTCTTAAGATTTCCTATTTCTATTTCATGGTATACAGCGGTGGGTATTGGGTATTCTTACAGTTACATTTACCTATTCTAATCAATCAGGTCTGAATGTCAAACGGTGTTTGATATTTTTGTATTGGTTTCATTTATCGATTGCCCTGACTTTATTCATTACCTATTTTAGAATAGGTATGAGGTGGACCCTGCTAGGACGTTTTCCTATCCAGTACTTCTACGGGGTCAGACAATGGTCAAGTTACGATTTTACCTACTTTGGACTCCTTTGCTAATATAACCAATTTGCTCATTTTCATGATATCGATTTTACTTAGTCTTGATTCTATACTAGGGTATCTGAAATCCTTACATTCTTCTAGATATCTGAAACCTATTAGAATCTTCACAACTAGATAGGATTTCTTGGTTCTTTTACTATTTTAACTACCTTTCGTCATTCGGAAAGTTTTTTAATCATACATGGATCTCGAAAGTTACTAGGCCTACTCTATGAGATCTTATGAAGAGGGAAGTAACCTTACTTGAGTCTAACTGACATTCTTATTTATGTTTATACTCATTCTTTTCTCCTCACTATTACAAGCTCATGTAATTTTTTACTATCAATTATGTTTCTATTCAATCTATTATCTTGGATTACTCTAAGCATATACGTCTTTCTTTACTCCCTAGTCCTGTAATTTCTTCTAGCTTTCTCTCTTTTTAAACCTTTAGGTATTTATATTCTTGAAAACTTCACTAGTTGTTCTTATCACTTAACATGTCTGAACTTCGGGTGGCATATTTGAACGATTACAGAAGAATTCAACTATAATAAGGATTCAAGTTTCAGATTATTGGAGAGATAATCAAATGATTCTTGGAAATCTTACTGATATTTTTATAGGGCTCGGATACTGTAAAAGATGTACCTTGTATACGAGTACCTCAGATATACTACGTATACAAGATCCCAACACTCTACCTACTGTAGTCACTGACTCCCTAGACCATACTCTGATACCAAATTTATAACATCCCACTCTCGGAGATGCTACCGGCAGACGATATGTTAACCTATCACCCTTAGCCTCTAACTAACTGACTGACAGCCTCTAACTAACTGACTGACTGTTTGAACTCTGCTACTTTTCTAGTTATTTGACAAACACGAATCACACACTTACAGTGGAGGGCTACTTGCCCAATTTAATTTCATTAAAAAATCTTTGTTCTTTACAACTCTGAACTTGCAATGCTAAACTCTAGTATCTTTGACTCTGACAACCTTAAGTAATGACTCTCATGCAACTTATACATGACTTGTACTTTAATTCTTACAACATTGACTTTGACTGATCCTTATACCTCAGACCTGACTGATGTGTGGACCCAATAACCCTAGTGACTGTCATTAGTATCCATCATCCCAAGCTTGTCCTCTGAGTAGACCTGCAAAACAGAAAACACTGGAGAGTTGGGGGATTAGATCGTTTGAACGATCTAGTGAGTTGACAGTTTAAAACTGGAACTAAAATACTTTATAAATAAATTTATTTCCTGAAATCGAAATCATCTCATTCTACAAGAAAACTAATCTTCTATGAAAACTCCTTTTTGTCTGAAAATAAATATATTTTTACAAAACGTTTCTGGAAACTTCTTTCTTTTGTAAAACTATAAGATCTCTTGTAAAATTAGATCTTTATGAAACTCTTTAAAAAATAGTTGTTTCTGAAAATATCATCTGGAAAACAACATACATATGGGGGAATTACGTATCGCGGCCCCCACACACCTAACCAGTGCCTTGGGCATTACGTCTCGCCATCCCCCAAGTCATTGAACTCGAGACATGAGCGTTAATCAATGCCGTCATCCTGGCCCTGAAACTAGGATTTAGGGGCGTCATATAGCACCGTCCCCTTAGTCTTGAAACTATATTTTCAAATGTCTGTTGTATCCGTCAATTCCATAATCAGTCATTTCCATTAATCTGTCAATTCCAAAAGTCTATAAGATTGAGTTTTTCCACCAATCTATAAGAAGTCATAAAAGAAATCATCTCAAAATATCAAAAGCATGATAACATTTCTCAACTGGTCCAAATATATTTTTAACTCATCAAATCATTTTGGCAACTTGGTCTCATTTCAAATTATAACTTGAATATAAATAAATTCATATAACCTTATAAAATCAATAAAATATTATGAAAATAAAATATCCACTCACAAATTTGGAAACTGACTGGCACTACTTCATTGTATTAAAGAAAATCACGGTTCCTGACGATAATTTATAATCGATAAATTTTATTAGAATATAAGTTGTGAGATATGCTTGTGATCAATAAATAAAATATGCAATGCATGAATACTTGACTTCACTGAGTTACTAACATATAAATGTGGTATACGAAATTTTTACAGGATAAGGTTTGGAGTTACACAATGATAAAAACCTCTATAGAACAAGCCAATCAAACCTCTCCACATGTTTTAAGCCCCAATAACCGCGAATCTTGATTTTTGTAAGAAAAAATCCTTCCAAGATCAAGTTCAACCCTTAAGGAACCTTGCCCTTAAGAACCTTTCTTTATTTCTTTGGAGAATCTTAAACAGCGATACATCGCCACAATGCGTTCCACACGTTGATAAGCTTTTGTTCCGTAGAACCAAGGAAGAATCCCCTCTCTCAAGATAACACAAGTCAATTTGTTTTGTAAAAACATATGTTATTAATTAATTATCAATTACAATGAATAATGCCCCTAGAAACAGATGGCTAACCTTAATTCTACCTAAATATAATAAAATCCTAGTAAACTAAATCCAATAACATATAAAATACTTTAAAATTTCGTGCATGGGCTTTCTAATTTAATTAAATTTTATCCCGGCACTTAAACATCACATAACCTTAAAAATATGAAACATAAAAGCTGTAGAGATAGCTTGCTTCTGTATTTTGACCTCGAAGGCTTCTGAATTGGACTTTGATGTAAACTACAAAGTTGTAGATCCAAGAGTCCTCTTTCGAATGCTACATGAATCACTAAAATTGGATATCGAAAGAGAAAGGCACATCGAAAACATGAAAACTGCGCAAATCCAGCCACTACTAATGCACCATTAAGAAATTAAGCCCAAAATCAATCAAGGCAGCCCATAAACGTCCAAAACCCATTTCATTTTTGCCTTAGACATAATAAAACCTTCATATAAAGTCTCATACATGGAACAAACTCCAGAACCCAAGGAATCTTCCAAATCCACCAAAAAAGCCCAAATACACCAATCTGACCAAGCCATGCAATCAACCACAACTTCAAGTTAACTTGGCCCAACAAACAGAGCTCATTCTGGATCACATCATTCTCACTCTTTTGTAAAAGATTCGACCTCGAATCCGAACCCGGATCATAGATAAAAATGACAAGATCAATATGACGACAATCATAAAATAAAATAAAATCACATGGAAAAGAATGGTTAAGGTGAGCAAAAGCCAATAAAGCCAATGAATGACTTCTTTTCAATATTTTCCCCCTCTCAGTCTCTCTATTGCTACTTGCATTCTTAACTCCACTTGCAACCCCAAAGAGATTCCCATCTGGATTCACGTTTGAAACCTCATTTAAAACAAACTCAATATGCAAATGTCGTTTCCTTAAACAATCAACACATTCATCCACGATCTGATTACATTCTACATATTCGACCACATGCACTTTTTGCACCTCATAAATCAATGCCTCACAACCAAAATCAGAATGCTCCATATGATATTCACCCATAATAGTAACTTCAAACACCACATTGTCATAATGAACAACCAAATCGGCATTACTAATGTTATTGCTCACATCAATATCATCATTGTCATCAACATCATTAACCACATCACGCTTAATAATAAAAACGTCAACCTGTTTCATTTCATTACTCAAGGCTACGCTCATATCCTTATTGACTTCACAGTTTTCTAACAACATTTTCTCTATCAATTCTGGAAGCTCTCCTAGTAACATTCTAAGCTCAGCAATCTCACTTTTCCTTTTAGCTGACTTTTCTTCACTCCTCTGCATGTACAACTCTTCCTTATAGACCTCTTGTAGGGTTAAAGGAGCAAGCTTGATAATTTTTCCACCTTACCAAAATTTATATATATTCATATCCATATCATAAACTATTTTATTGAATTTATACCAAGGCTTACCAAATAAAACATGTGTATGACACATAGGAACCACGTCACACACTACTTGGTCAACATACTTCCCAATTGAAGAACTTACCACAACATGCTTATCAACCTTGAACTCTCCAAAATCACTCATCCACTTATAAGGTCTATCAAGAGGTATTAATGGTAATCCCAATTTTTCCACAAGGGTAGTGCTGGCTAAATTTATGTGATTCCCTATATTAATAATCATATTACATACTTTATTATTGATAAGGCATCTCGTGCGAAAGATAAATACCATTTTATCCATCAGATTATGTAGATAAATCAACCCCTTACTTAAAAGACACTAATAATGGTTAAAAACTCAAAGAATCGCTAAGAAAATATGAAAACAAATACAAAGAAAATGACTAAAAAAAACACCAAAAGTAAAATAAGAACACAAACTGAACTGAAACTGGACAGAATTTGTAACTATTGTTTGAAAGCGATTTTGAGACTTGAAATGTAAATGGACAGAGTGCAGCCAACTACTAACAAATTCCTATGCTCGAGTACGTATAAATCGATATATTACGGGTCTCGTAACTCTTTATAGGTCAAATGTTACAACTGTTTTAAAATCAGTGCACGTCTGAAACGTTCTGACCGAACTGATCCAAAAATTACAGACAAATCCGACCCTAATTGACTCAAAAACTCCAATAATTGAATCCTATACGCTATTACCATGCAAGAACATTCAAGATTCAGTCATAGACATGAAAAATACAAAGGAAAAAATAAAAAAAAATGAAATTAGAAGAGAAAAAGGAATATGAAGACTTCATAAAATGATAAAGATAGAGAAAATCTTGACCTTGGAACCCTGAGCTCCTGATTCCAAATGATAAAAACCTGCCTGGAACAAGCCAAGCAAACCCCTCCACGTGTTCTAAGTGTTGGGGTTGGTGCTCACAGCGCCAATTCCCGGTTGTATTTCTTTATGAATACTTCTGTAAAACATTATTATTTTGAATAATATATGCAATTTCTATAATATAATGTATCTTTTAATATGGTAAAGACGTAATGACCTTAGAATGACTAGTCATGGTACAGTTGCAAAAGCGTCGCAACTGACATTGAGTTGCATCATGACGTTGTCATTCTCAGACAGTTCCTGGTCAAGGTTTACACTACTTGGTCAGTATAGTAAACCTGTTGAGACCGGTACATGTCGTATACTGGAATATATGATTCCAATGGTTTCTCAATGAACCATAAGTCTTGGAGACTAGTATAGACGTGTAGGTGTTTATAGTAGATAAACACTGAACGACTCACCGAAGATTCTTAATAGATGGTACACCAACGTCAATAAGAATCTTGTTGGGTTGAGTAGCACTTGTGATTCTTAGACTTGAGATGCCACTGTGTGCACACGAGACATCTTCTACACTTAGATGGCAGTCACGTCACCGATCTATTAAGATCAGACCTCCGTCTGTTCGTTGGGTGTAGATAGATCCTCAAGGTGTTCTGTGTGTATCAAGATAGGATCCGTCAGTTCTGTGTAACAGAGCATAGGTAGTCCATATGATTAGCAATCAGATAAAATCCATGGGCCCGTGGTAAATTTTAGAAGTTAGTTCTAAATGTTCTTTTTGAGATTGCAAATAGAATAGTTGACTTGATAATCCCCATAGAGATTTGACGTTTACATCTATATCTCTGGGATATATCCGGATACCTGTGACAGAGGAATTATACATTTGCCATGACCTCGACCTGTATGATTTAGCGAGTTTATCCGTGATCGTCATAATTTACGGGTGGATAGATTATGGACACGAAATTGGATTTCGTGACGGATATGCCTGAATCTAGAGAGTCTCAATAATGAAATATACTCCTAGAGCACTAGAGCAACAGTTATAAATAATATTGATTATTTATAAAGTCGTTTAAAGGTTAAACGCAAAATACATGTTTAGGGACCCGATAGTCATTTCCTTAATTTTTGTGTATTTACATTTAATACTTGATTAATTAAATACACATTAATTAATAGTGAAATTGAGATATTTGACTAATATCATAAATGTATATATGTATTTAATATTTAATGTAAATATAATACATATATTTAATATATTTGTATTTAATTAATTAATTAATTATTTAATTATTAAATGATTAAATTAATTAAAATATAAATATCTTAAGATTTAGATATTTATTTTAATGACTTAGTTGTCATTGTTGACTTGTTGAAAATTATCATTAAAGTGTAATGATCATTTTATCAACTTGGCTTAATGAAATTCAAATGAAATTGAAATTAATATATCATGTTTTTGCTATAGCCAAATTCGGCCAAGGACATTTTGGTAGAAATTATATATTGTTTTGTTTCATTTAGGGTTTGGATAACCTAATACACTTTATCAAACTCCATTAAAAGAAAGAAAAGAAGCTAGAGAGAAAGAAAAGGAAAAATCAAAGAAAGCTTGGATTTAAGTAAGTATTTCCAACTTGCTATTAGAGAGAAAATTGTTCCTCTTGTTCTTGGAAACATCTTGTGATGTTATTAAGTTTTTCTATTCTTTATTCTTTTTACTTTTGATGGATGAAAGTTTGATGAAGGTGTTATGCATGTATGATGTTGGAAGATTGTTACTAGTGTAGTAATAAGCATCCTTTTTTGGTTTTTAGAACCTTGTTGCTAATCTAGAGTTTTAACCCACTCTTAAATGACCTAGATTTGATCTATAGTTATTTCATTGTGTTGAGACTTGATTTGGATGGAAGAAACATGATTGAAGTAATTGATTTAACCAATTTGGTCCAATTTGTCCAATTTGAAGAAATTGAAAAATTAGGATTTAAGAACACTTCCAAATTTGGGGCTTTTCATTTATATGGTGTATTTGGATTTATATATGATGCATGTAAAATATTGGGTTGATTGGATTTTTCCTTGATGTGTTTTGAACCATGAAAGTGCAAAATGCACATTTGCCCACCAAATGGAGGCTCTCGGCCAAACACAAAAAATGGGGGTTTTTTGTTGCTCTTGGTGTTTTGACATTTAGGACATGTTAAATTCATCTTAGAAATGATTTAGAATCATCCAAAATTGATTTGAACAATTTCGGACTAAAATGAACAAAATGCAAAGTGTAAGGGCATTTCGGTAAATTCACATAAATTTGATTTATTGAATTTTATTTCATAATTTAATTATTGGGTAATTAAATAAATATGTTTATTTAATTAATTCGAGAAAATTTTTGAAATCGAAAACTTGATTTTCCACCGTTTCCGCTGCGTTACCGGATTCTGCCCCTAAAACCCCTACAAAATGGTATCAGAGCGAGTCTGATTCTAGGCCCCCTAAAATGATTAGCTTGTTTGATTCAATGTTTAATCATGTTTTCTTAACTTATGCATGCATGTTATAATCTAATTTGATTAGATTTAGGGTGTATGACACTTAGCGGAAAATCCCTAATTAATAAGGTTTAAATATAATTATGTATTTGATGCATGTTATGTGGCCTTTCTTGTCAATACGGTTTATAAATATTTCTCCGTGACTACATCCGAGACCGTGCCTCTGCTGTGAGGGTGTAACCGATAGAGATTTATTTATACCGGATGTATATCAGATACTAGATAAATTCAAGCGAAAGCGGAATCCTGAACATGCCCTAGCTGTCAGGATTACGCAAATAACTCGAGTTTATCATTGACAAGTTTAACCTTGGTAAGTCTCCTTGTGGGCCTGCCTTAGCAGCGACAACGAGAAACGGCCAGGACCGGAGATATAGGAGTCATTAGTGAGTGATCGACAAATGAGTTGTCTACCTGATGAATATACGTAGGCGAGACCGTGCCTCTGCTGTGAGCTGAAATATATTCACGGGATCCACTTTTCACTATTTGTATTTAATTTAATTATTAAATCTTTGTATTCTGTTTGGGGATTACAATATTGCATGATTTAGTGGGAAGGGCATTTTTAGATTAAATATCCATGATCTAGTTTATGCTTTTGATATTATACGAAACTACTTAAATTTCTGCTAACCGTTTTTCGTGATCTATATGATAGATTTGCGATGGCGGCACCATCCACAAATCAGTTTGCGCGTATGCTTGATGCGAACAACCTAAAAGACGCTGAGAACTTCGCTGACTGGGAATTGGATTTGAGGATTGTCCTCGATTCCGAGAAATTGGGATATGTTCTTGAGGGTCTGTTGCCCATTGCTGTTGGTACGGATGCTACGGAGGAGGAACACCAAGTTTTTGAAACTTGGAAGAATGATGATTTAAGAGTTAAATCATACATCCTTAGTTCACTGTCTCCGGGACTCAAGAAACAATACTATGGCATGTTAGATGCGTAGAGTATGATGACGCGATTGAGACAATCGTTTGAGAACCAAGAACAAGTAATTGTTCATAAGGTCGCAATGGAATTGTTCCATGAGCGATTGGATGAGGGGCAAGCTGTTAGCTCACATGTTCTTCAGATGATCGATTTGATCGATCAACTAAGGCAACATAATCTCATTCTGAATGACATTCTCGGTAGGAGTGTCATTCTTGGTTCACTCCCAGCTTCATATCGCCAGTTCGTGATGTATTTCAACATGAACGGGACTATCTGTACCTACCATGAGTTACATAGGATGTTGCTCACGGTGGAGGAAGACCTTAAGAAGGGAGTACCGACTCGCCCTCTAATACCTACTTCTCTTTCCGCTCCTTCCCAGGCCTGGCCAAAGGGAAAGAAGAAGAAAGGGAAGAAGAAGAAGGGTTTTGGTCCTCAACCACAGGCAAAGATAACTAAGCCCAAAAGGGCTTCTGAAGACAAGTGCCATCACTGCAGCAAAGTCGGGCACTGGAAAAGAAATTGCCCTGACTACATCGCCCAGCTGAGGAGGGAGAGAGCATCTACATCAGGTACATTTATTTTTCCAGTTATTGATATATCTTTGGCTTGTGAAGCCGTTACATCCAACTGGATTTTAGATTCTGCTTGTCCCATTCACATTTGCAATTCGTTGCAAGTGCTGAAGGAAAGTAGAAAACTGAAGACTGGAGAGATGCAGTTGCGATTCGGGAGTGGAGACTCTCTAGATGAAGTTGCAGTGGGAGTATGCGAGATCTCATTGCCGAATGAGACACTTTTGTTAAATGACTGCCATTTGTGCCTGGATGTGTAGCTAATATTATATCACTTTTTGTATTAGATACATAGGGCTTTTTTATTAATATTAAGAATTACTCTTTATATTTATATGATAAAAGTAATATTCAGATCATTTAATGTCCAAACCAGCATGGTCATTATACATTGCAAACTTCAAAAGATATTTTAAATACTGGAGTTAATAAACGTAGTTTACCTGTAATTAATATTACTGAACTTTGGCATATGCGGCTGGGTCACATAGGCGTTAAACGCCTTACCCAATTGGTTAGGAATGGTTTGATATCAGATCTTACCATTGAATCCTATCCAACTTGTGAATCTTGTATTCAGGGTAAGATGACCAAAGCCTCATTTTCTGATGTTGGACACCGCACCGATAACTTACTGGAACTCGTACATTCTGATGTATGTGGTCCACTAAGTCAGACTGCTCACAGTGGTTATTCGTACTTCGTTACCTTTACCGATGATTTGTCACGGTACGGTTATGTGTATTTGATGCGACATAAATCGGAAACCTTTGAAAAGTTCTAAGAATTCCGAAATGAAGTAGAAAAAAAAACTGGACAATATATTAAATGCCTTCGATCTAATCGAGGCGGTGAATATATGAGTGGTGAGTTCATGGATTATATGAAGGAGAATGAGATTCTCGCTCAATATACTCCTCCAGGTACTCCACAACACAATGGAGTGTCTGAGAGGAGAAATCAGACTTTATTGGATATGGTCCGATCGATGTTGAGTTTCACAGATTTGCCCTCTTATTTATGGGGCTACTCTCTTTTAACAGCTGCACATCTTTTGAATAAGATTCCTTCAAAAGCTGTTCCTACGACACCTTATGAGATATGGTTCGGTAGGAGACCAAATCTTAGTTACATTAAGGTTTGGGGTTGTCCTGCCTATGTCAGGGTGGCCCAGCAAGATAAGCTTTCGCCTCGAGGGCAAAAGTTTAGGTTTGTCGGATATCCTTCGAATACGAGGGGATATCTGTTCTATGATATCGAGCATCGAAATGTGTTCGTAGCTCGCTTCGCAAAATTTCTAGAAGTAGAATTTTTGTCAGAAGGTGGTAATCATAGACAAGTTGAACTTGATGAAGTCCAACCTGAAAACAACGAACCAATGGAGGAACCTGAAGTTCAAGTAGATGAAGGACCTTCAACACACACACTCTGTAGGTCTGAAATGGTATTTAGACCTCCTGAACGCTTGTATTTGATACAAGAAAAGAGTCTGGATGTTCTCTTAGTTGAAGAGACTGATCATTTCACCTATAGAGAATCGATGTTGGACATCGACTCCGTGAAATGGAAAAGTGCCATGAAATCCGAGTTAGACTTAATGCATGAGAATCAAGTTTGGGACTTGGTTCCGCTTCCCGAAGGAATTGTTCCTATCGGTTGTAAATGGGTTTACAAGAGGAAGCGCGGGCCTGACGGTAAGGTTGAAACTTACAAGGCCCGACTGGTTGCAAAAGGTTACACGCAGTGACCTGGCGTCGACTACGATGAAACTTTTTCACTAGTAGCAATGCTTAAGTCTATTCGGATTTTGCTTTCTATAGCTGCGTATCATGACTACGAGATTTGGCAAATGGATGTCAAAATGGCTTTTCTAAATGGATTTCTTGATGAAGAAATCTATATGGAATAGCCAGAAGGTTTTGCATCCAGTGAAAACTCGGGTATGGTATGTAAGCTTAAGAAGTCCATTTATGGACTTAAACAAGCTTCACGAAGTTGGAATCTTCGATTCGACGAGATTATTAGATCGTCTGGTTTTCTCAAGAATTCGGAAGAATCCTGTGTGTATCAGAAGGCCAGTGGGAGCATGGTCGTATTTTTAGTCCTATATGTTGATGACATCCTAATAATTGGGAATGATTTAGGTATGTTACAAAGCGTCAAAGCGTACCTCTGTAAGAATTTCTCCATGAAGGACCTGGGAGAAGCTTCCTATGTTTTAGGGATAAAACTCTATAGAGATAGACAAATGAGGCTGATTGGGTTATCCCAATCAACGTACATAAATAAGATCTTGGAACGGTATAATTTTGGTAACTGTAAGACAGCAAACATACCGTTCAGACATGGGATTCATCTTTCTAAGAAGATGAGTCCACAAACAGAAGATGAGAAGGTTAGAATGTCTAACCAACCTTATGCTTCGTGTTTGGGTAGCATAATGTATGCCATGTTATGTACGAGGCCTGATATCAGTTTCGCTGTTAGCATAACTAGTAGATATCAGTCCAATCCAGGTAATGACCATTGGATGGCCATTAAACATATCATCAAGTATCTTAAAGGTACTAAGGATAAGTTAATAATTTATGGAGGAAACGAACTGCAAGTTAATGGGTATACGGATTCCGATTTCCAATCGGATCCCGATGGTAGAAAGTCTACATCTGGATTCGTATTTACCCTTAACGGAGGTGCAGTTTGTTGGAAGAGTTCCAAACAGGGATCAAAATCAGATTCCACCACTGAGGCGGAATATATTGCAGCTTCTGAAGCTGTAAAAGAGGTTGTGTGGTTAAAGAACTTTATCACAGAATTGGGAGTTATCCCAAGTATCGAGAATGCAATTCTTATACTGTGATAATACTGGAGCCATTGGACAAGCAAAGGAATCCGATGGCGCATCAAAGTCAAAGCATGTGGAACGCAAGTACCACATCATTCGAGAGATTGTGTCGCGAAGGGATATTGTCGTGTGTAAGGTACCGAGTGAAGATAACGTAGTAGACCCGCTGATGAAGGCCATACCTCCGAAGTTGTTTGATAAACACGTGAAGTGGATGGGTATTAGAAACAATCGTTATTGACACTTGAGCAAGTGGGAGTTTTTGTTGGGGTTGGTGCTCACAGCGCCAATTCCCGGTTGTATTTCTTTATGAATACTTCTCTAAAACATTATTATTTTGAATAATATATGCAGTTTCTATAATATAATGTATCTTTTAATATTGTAAAGACGTAATGACCTTAGAATGACTAGTCATGGTACAGTTGCAAAAGCGTCGTAACTGACATTGAGTTACATCATGACGTTGTCATTCTCAGACAGTTCCTGGTCAAGGTTTACCCTACTTGGTCAGTATAGTAAACCCGTTGAGACTGATACATGTCGTATATTGGAATATATGATTCCAGTGGTTTCTCAATGAACCATAAGTCTTGGAGACTAGTATAGACGTGTAGGTGTTTATAGTGGATAAACACTGAACGACTCACCGAAGATTCTTAATGGATGGTACACCAACGTCAATAAGAATCTTGTCGGGTTGAGTAGCACTTGTGATTCTTAGACTTGAGATGCCATTGTGGGCACATGAGACATCTTCTACACTTAGATGGTAGTCACGTCACCGATCTATTAAGATCAGACCTCCGCCTGTTCGTTGGGTGTAGATAGATCCTCAGGGTGTCCTGTGTGTATCAAGATAGGATTCGTCAGTTCTGTGTAACAGAGCATAGGTAGTCCATATGATTAGCAATCAGATAAAATCCATGGGCCCGTGGTACAATTTAGAAGTTAGTTCTAAATGTTCTTTTTGAGATTGCTAATAGAATAGTCGACTGGATAATCCCCATAGAGATTTGACGTTTACATCTATATCTCTGGGATATATCCGGATACCTGTGATGGAGGAATTATACATTTGCCATGACCTCGACCTGTATGATTCAACGAGTTTATCCGTGATCGTCATAATTTACCGGTGGATAGATTATGGACACGAAATTGGATTTCGTGACGGATATGCTTGAATCTAGAGAGTCTCAATAATGAAATATACTCGTAGAGCACTAGAGTAACATTTATAAATAATATTGATTATTTATAAAGTCGTTTAAATGTTAAACGCAAAATACATGTTTAGGGTCCCGATAGTCAGTTCCTTAATATTTGTGTATTTACATTTAATACTTGATTAATTTAAATACACATTAATTAATAGTTAAATTGAGATATTTGACTAATATCATAAATGTATATATGTATTTAATATTTAATGTAAATATAATACATATATTTAATATATTTGTATTTAATTAATTAATTAATTAATTAATTGTAAAATGATTAAATTAATTAAAATATAAATGTCTTAAGATTTAGATATTTGTTTTAATGACTTAGTTTTCATTGTTGACTTGTTGAAAATTATCATTAAAGTGTAATGATCATTTTATCAACTTGGCTTAATGAAATTCAAATGAAATTGAAATTACTATATCTTGTTTTTGCTATAGCCAAATTCGGCCAAGGTGATTTTGGTAGCAAGTATATATTGTTTTGTTTCATTTAGGGTTTGGATAACCTAATACACTTTATCAAACTCCATTAAAAGAAAGAAAAGAAGCTAGAGAGAAAAAAAAGGAAAAATCAAAGAAAGCTTGGATTTAAGTAAGTATTTTCAACTTGCTATTAGATAGAAAATTATTCCTCTTGTTCTTGGAAACATCTTGTGATGTTCTTAAGTTTTTCTATTCTTTGTACTTTTGATGGATGGAAGTTTGATGAAGGTGTTATGCATGTATGATGTTGGAAGATTGTTACTAGTGTAGTAATAAGCATCCTTTTATGGTTTTTAGAACCTTGTTGCTAATCTAGAGTTATTGACCCACTATTAAATGACCTATATTTGATCTATAGTTATTTCATTGTGTTGAGACTTGATTTGGATGGAAGAAACATGATTGAAGTAATTGATTTAACCAATTTGGTCCAATTTGTCCAATTTGAAGAAATTTAAAAATTAGGATTTAAGAACACTTCCAAATTTGGGACTTTTCATTTATATGGTTTATTTGGATGTGTATATGATGCATGTAAAATATTGGGTTGATTGGATTTTTACTTGATGTGTTTTGAACCATGAAAGTGCAAAATGCACATTTGCCCACCAAATGGAGGCTCTCGGCCAAACACAAAAAATGGGGTTTTTTGTTGCTCTTGGTGTTTTGACATTTAGGACTTGTTAAATTCATCTTAGAAATGATCTAGAATCATCCAAAATTGATTTGAACAATTTCGGACTAAAATGAACAAAATGTAAAGTGTAAGGGCATTTCGGTAAATTCACATAAATTTGATTTATTGAATTTTATTTCATAATTTAATTATTGGGTAATTAAATAAATATGTTTATTTAATTAATCCGAGAAAAAATTTTGAAATCAAAAATTTGATTTTCCACCGTTTCCGCTGCGTTACCGGATTCTGCCCCTAAAACCCCTACAGTAAGTCCCAAGAACCGCGAATCTTGATTTTTGTAAGAATAAAATCATTCCAAGATCAAGTCCAACCCTTAAGGAACCTTACCCCTAAGAACCTTTCTTTAATTCTTTGGAGAATCTTGAACAGCGATACAGTGCCACAATGTTTGCCACACGTTGATAAGCTTTTGTTCCGTAGAACTAAGGAAGAATCCTCTTCCTCAAGATGACACAATTCACTTTGTTTTGTAAAAAACATGTTCTTAATTAATCATTAATTACAATGAATAATGTCCCTTTAAATAAGTGGATAACTCTAATTCTACCCAAATATAATAAAATCGTAGTAAAATATATTATATCAAATATGATAGAATTAAACAGTTCGATTACGTAATCAAAATGGAGTCTAAACTCTAGAAAATCTCCTCTAAATCTACAAGTAGAATCCATAAGATGGTATACCAAAATGTGATTTCAGCATAACACAAACTCCAAGGTTATTCCATAACAGATCTCTTCAAAGAAGAATCCATTTAGGAACACTATTTTGCATTTTTCTTCAGCTAAAATACATAATCTAGTATAAAGCAATAACCACCAAATCTTGATTGTTCTATTAGTATAACTGGAGATTTTTTTTTTAAATCTGCAATAGATTCTTAAGTATATCTTCTCACATGTAATTACGCTATAAATGTCAAACCTTTATTAGTTTACATCGTTTCAATTGCGTAATTCTTTTACACATATTATGAAAACATCATATGGGAAACTCAACGAAGTTCAAAACATGATTTTAGTAAGATGAGTACAATCTAAAATTTATGGCTATATGTTATATCTCGGAATCGATATCAAATATCTCTCCAACTATAAGTTATAGGATAATTATCTTCAATAAGAAAATATCGAACCATTAAGTATCAAATACTTTACAAATGGTTTTGATATCCTTTTGGAGTTAAACGGATGGTGTCCAGAGGTCTCTTCATCTAACTAATTATGTGGTTCCATTTATAGTTTTTCATTCTCATAATTGATTTCAGTAAGTCAATTCTTTTCCACAATCATCAACATCCGATATGACATACCAAGTAACGAAATATTTTTTTCACTCGGGACATAGAAAATATATTCTATCAAATATGATAAATGATAAAATTTACTTGTATATCAAAGGTGTAAGTTCTTCCAATTATATAATCGGAATATAAATGGAAAGTCCATATCTCAAACCTTTTAAGATTCAGATTTCTACATACACATATCATATATGTAATTACATAAATAATGGAACCTAAATAAAAAAGATGAACTATTGTTTGGAGCATAACCCAGACAATATCAAAATAATTCAATAATACTAAATATCAATCAAATCGTATCAAATAAGATTTGACTCCTCCACTCGAACATTACATCACCAATAGAATTATAGAAGGATTATATTGAGTAAGGATCCATTTCTTTTATCAAATAGCCTTTAAACTAATTGCTCGTAAATTTATCAAATTGATCGTATCAAATATCTTGAAACATGTCAAGGGTTTGTTACGAATTTTTAGGGTAAGTTTTTCAAACTTTAAATTGAAACTCATTGAACTAGTTAAAGTGTTTAATCTGCGTTTCATTAGATAGATTAAAATTCCTCAAACCTCTCAAGGTATTCAATCTATGTTTCTTCAAAAATATATTACTAAGTCATGAAAACTCATCGACAAAGTTACGAAGTAAAGAATACTACCTAAAGCAATATAATTTATTAAACTATATATATCTAATGTATTAGTTTGATAAATTTATAGTCTAATGATAATCATAGGTTAAATGAGCTTTTGTCATAATCCATGAATACAATATTTATTAAATGAATAAGGATATGTGGTATGATCTTATATCAAACCATCTTTTACCATACGGGATAAACATCCAATGCTTAAGTGATAAAATATCACAAACTATTATTTTAAGTTATTTACTGTAGATGGTAGATTTCTTCCGATGTCCACAATCGAGATTTATATGATGAGACACTAGCGATCCTACAAAATGAAATCAGAGTGAGCGGAGAGTCTCTACCCACCGATGTGGTGGGCGCGTAGGCGCTCTGACACTCAAGTCATTATGTCTTTTATTTTATTTAAGTTTTTACTAGCCCTAGTTATGTGTCGTAACTAAGTTAGTTATTTGGGGTTGTGATGAATTCTAATATCACCGGTTTATAAGAGGTTATTTTATAGTTTGGGTAATTTAAAGGTTTACTTATTAAGTCTTAAGCTTAATGCGTCTTGTTAATTGGCCACTAATAAGATTGATCTGGTAAATCTAAAATAAACTTGACAAATGAGTTTTAGGTTTCAGCCTTAGACTTAATTGCCCACGATCTTCCTTGAGGATAGATAACCCTTTAATAAATTTCCTTACAGGATAGACATATACCTGTCGGACAGGGGTAGCCATAATTGGAACTTAAACTTAATGAATCCAGGTAATTTGGTTGACATAGACATATGGTTCAATTGGGTTATACTGGGTATTTGCGTCTGACCATGGACAGAGGCTTTCGCATAATTTAGTGTTTCAGGTTAGTAAACCGATATATTACACAAAAAAAAAATAACCACTTCATCTTTAAAATGATATTGGAAGATTCACAACCCTAGATAGTTTCCTAATATTGAATTTTCTTAAACCTACTTTCGCGCAATTTTATTTACTTGTTTTTAAATTCAAAATCATCACCATTTCAAATCAATCAATCAACCTGTTAGATACTGGTAATCATTTGACCTCATAAAATTAATAGATTAGGTATTAAGTCCTCGTGGGATCGATACTTTTTATACTACTTGAACGATACGTGCGCTTGCGTTATACGTGTGTGATTACGCATCGGTCAAGTTTTTGGTGCCGTTGTCGGGGACTTATTTATCTTTCACTATTAATTTTGAGGTTAGATACCTTACTTGTATCTACTTTTCTTTTTACTTATTATTTTTGTTTTATTGTGTTTCAGGTTCTTAGACACTACATGAGACGAAACAGAAGCTTTGAACTCTGACCGCTTGACCCAGAGATTGAAAGAACCATAAGATACTTGAGAAGGGAAAGGCGAGAAGGGCAAGAAGCAATCATTAACATGGAACCTGAAACCTTTGGATGTTGCACCACCAATACCCATTCGATACAGAACCATTCCGGTGGTCGACGGCTTCATTTCCTGTATTGTACTTCCTCATTTACCAACAAATGCGTGTGACATCAAAACATGCATTCAGATGATTCAGCAGTCAGTACAGTTTGGGGGAAATGCAACTGAAGATCCTAATTCCCACATCAACAACTTCCTGGAAGTTTGCGGTACTTTCAATTACAACCGAGCAGCTGAAGAAGCAATGAGACTGCATGTTTTTCCATACTCCTTGAAGGACAGAGCTAAAGCTTGGCTACATTCACTACCAGCAGGTTCCATCACAACTTGGAACACTCTAGCCACCAAATTCCTTGCAAAGTACTTTCCACCAGCCAGAACTGCAAAGTTGAGGAATGACATCACATCCTTCGTGCAACAAGATTCAGAATCCCTTTGCGAAGCTTGGGAAAGATTCAAAGATTTAATCCGGAAATGTCCTCATCATGAGATCGCAAAGTGGCTACAAGTCCAAACCTTCTACAATGGACTTTCTGGAATAATGAGAACCACAATTGATGCTGCTGCTGGAGGAGCTTTGATGGCAAAATGAGAAGATCATGCCTGGGACTTAATTGAAGAAATGGCCAACAAAAATTCTTTATGGCCAACAGAAAGGAGCATGATCCAAAGAATTGCAGGAATTTATGAAGTTGGAGCCAACACAGCACTGAATTCCAAGTTGGATGTGATTTGCAAAAATCTGGAAACTCTTAACATGAAAGTTAATAGTGGATCCACAAGTTCACCATTTGGAGGAGTACCTTAGTCAGAATCTTACAACCAACAAGAAGAGACAGTGAACTATGTCAACAATTTCAACAGACAGGGGAACAATCCATATTCCAACACCTATAACCCAGAGTGGAGGAATCACCCCAATTTCGCATGGAGCAACAATTCAGGGCAAAAGAACTACCCACCACATGGATTCCAACAACCAAATAAAAGCCAAGAGCATGAAAAAGAACCATGAATAATAGAAGTACTGGCCCAATTGAAGAAGCAAGAAGCAAAATACGATGCTTTAGCAGCTATGGTTCAAAATCAAGTAGCATTGAATCAAAGTCATTCAGCTTCTATCAAAGCACTGGAGAATCAAATGGGACAACTGGCCAATGCTCAGAGTTACAGACCGCCAGGTAATCTTCCCAGCAACACAGAACCAAATCCAAGTAACCGAGGGAAGAAGCAATGTCAAGCCATCACCTTGAAAAGCGAAACTGAAATCAACAAAGATGTTGGAATCAAGGAAATAATTGAGGAAGTTTCAAAAGATGCAGTGCCACAGATGGAGGAAAAATAAGCAAGGGAAAAAGAAAAAGATCAGATCACTCCACCTCCACATTTTCCACAGCGACTTCGAAAAAACAAACTGGACAAGCAGTTTGCTCGATTCTTGGAGGTATTCAAAAAACTGTATATCAACATTCCATTTGTAGAAGCCTTGGAAGAAATGCCCAGCTACGTCAAATTCATGAAAGACATTCTTTCACGAAAATGGAGATTGGGAGATTACGAGACAGTAGCATTGACGGAAGAATGCAGTGCCATCATTCAGAGGAAACTTCCCCCAAAGTTGAAAGATCCTGGCAGTTTCACCGTCCCATGCACCATTGGAGAACACTATATCGGTAAGGCTTTATGTGATTTAGGTGCAAGTGTTAACTTGATGCCTTTTTCTATTTACAGGAAACTACAAATTGGAGAAGCAATGCCTACCTCAATCTCATTGCAACTTGCTGATCGAACGCTCGCATTTCCAAGAGGTGTTGTTGAAGATGTGCTGGTCAAAGTCGACAAACTCATTCTTCCAGCAGATTTCATTATCCTTGACATGGAAGAAGACAAAGATGTACCTATCATCCTTGGAAGAACATTCTTGGCGACATGACAAACTGTGATTGATGTAAAAAAGGAGAACTGACCATGAAGGTTCAAGACCAAGAAGTTACCTTCAATGTTTTCAAAGCCATGAAATTCCCGAGCAATGAAAAGAAAGAAGAATGTTTCAGAATTGATGTTGTTGATAGTATCGTTCAGGATACTGATACAACTCTCACGGACAAACTTGAAGCTTGCATCACCAACATGACTGACAACGAGCTAGATGCTGAAATCCTGGAATATATCAACTACCTTGACAAACCATTTCGATTCAAAGCGACACCACAAGTGGAAAGCCTGGAACTGCCAAAGAAAGATCGAATCAAGCCTTTAATTGAAGAACTATCGTAGTTGGAATTGAAGTTACTTCCGAGCCATCTCAGGTATGCATTTCTTAGAAACTCTTTTGACTTACCTGTTATTATTTCTTCTTCACTAACATTGGAGCAGGAAGAAAAGTTTCTAAGAGTATTACGAGAGCACAAAAGAGCCATTGGTTGGACTATAGCAGACATTCGAGGCATTAGTCCATCATTTTGAATGCACAAGATTCTGATAAATGATGAGTACAAACCCATAGTGGAGCATCAACGGAGACTCAATCCAATCATGAAGGAGGTCCTAAAGAAAGAAATCATCAAATGGTTGGATGCTGTCATCATTTACCCCATCTCAGATAGTACTTGGGTGAGCCCTATGCAGTATGTGCCAAAAAAAGGAGGAATCAATGTGGTTACCAATGAAAAGAACGAGTTAATCCCAACCAGAACGGTGACTGGATGGAGAGTATGCATGGACTACCGAAAGATGAACAAAGCAACACGGAAGGACCATTTTCCGCTGCCATTCATTGATCAGATGCTGGACAGACTGGCGGGGCATGAGTTCTATTATTTTCTGGACGGATAATCAGGGTACAATCAGATTTCCATCGCACCAGAAGATCAGGAGAAAACTACATTTACATGTCTCTATGATACTTTTGCTTTTCGTAGGATGCCATTTGGATTATGTAATGCTCCTGCCACATTTCAGCGTTGCATGATGGCCATATTCTCAGACATGCTGGAACAGAGTATGGAGGTTTTCATGGATGACTTCTCTGTGTTTGGAGACTCTTTTCACCACTGCTTGCAAAATTTGGAACAAGTGTTACAAAGGTGCGAAGATACAAACCTGGTACTCAATTTGGAGAAATGCCACTTCATGGTGCATGAAGGCATTGTTCTTGGACACCGGATCTCACAAAAGGGAATCGAGGTAGACAAAGCAAAGATTGAAACAATTGAAAAACTACCTCCACCGACATCAGCAAAAGGGATTCGGAGCTTTCTCGGACATGCAGGTTTTTACAGGAGATTTATCAAAGACTTTTCCAAGATTGCTAAACCTCTTTGCAATCTTCTGGAGAAGGATGTGCCTTTCAACTTCACCAAAGAATGCCAGGAAGCTTTTGAGATCTTAAAACAAAAGCTGATTTCTGCCCCCATCATTGTAGCACCAGACTGGACCCTTCCATTTGAAGTAATGTGTGATGCTAGTGATTTTGCTGTAGGTGCAGTTTTGGGACAACACAAAGCAAATATTTTCCACACCATCTACTACTCCATCAGAACTTTGAATGAAGCTCAACTCAACTACACAACCACTGAAAAGGAGTTGCTCGCAGTTGTGTACATTTTTGACAAATTTCGCTCCTTTCTGCTGGGTCCCAAAGTGGTGGTCTAAACAGATCATTCAGCAATCAAATATCTGATCACGAAGAAATATTCCAAACCCAGATTGATCCGTTGGATACTTCTTCTGCAAGAATTTGACGTGGAGATCAGAGACAGGAAAGGGATAGAAAACCAATTGGCAGATCATCTATCGAGGCTCGAGAATGGAGAAACAAATGGCAAAGATCTGTCAATCAAAGAAACTTTTCCAGATGAATAGCTGTTTGCCATGAAACAGCAAGATGCCCTTGGTATGCTGACTATGTCAACTACATTGTGTCAGGAAAATGGCCGTTGGAATGGACAACTCAGCAACGGAAGAAATTCTTCAAAGAAGTCAAGCACTATATCTGGGATGAGCCGTACCTGTTCAAACGGTGTGCTGATCAATTATTGAGGCGTTGTGTTCCACAAGAGGAAGTCAACAGTGTTTTGCAGCACTGTCATTCATCACCATATGGCGGACACTTCAGCGGAAATAAAACTACAGCCAAAGTCCTACAATCAGGTTTGTTCTGGCCCACTCTTTTTAAAGATGCTTATCTTTTTGCTCTTCAATGTGACAGATGCCAGAGAATGAGGAATATTTCGAGGAGAAATGAAAGACAGTTGCAAAATATTCTGGAAGTGGAGATATTCGATGTGTGTGGTATAGATTTCATGGGACACTTTGTTCCATCATTCGGAAACCTGTACATCCTGGTTGCTGTAGACTACGTCTCCAAATGGGTTGAAGCAATTGCACTACCATCCAATGATTCAAAAGTGGTGATCAAATTCCTGAAAAAGAACATTTTTGCTCCGTTCAGAACACCTCGGGCAATTATCAGTGATGGTGGCTCACATTTCTGCAACAGAAACTTTGATGCACTCCTATCCAAATACGGAGTTACTCACAAGGTTGCAACTGCTTATCATCCACAGTCAAATGGACAGGTTGAAGTTTCAAACAGGGAGATCAAAAGAATCCTGGAGAGAACCGTTGGATCAACAAGGAAAGACTGGTCAACAAAACTATATGATGCGTTATGGGCCTACCGAACAGCTTACAAGACACCCATTGGTATGTCCCCATATCGATTGCTGTTTGGGAAAGCGTGCCATCTCCCAGTTGAGCTTGAGCACAAGGCGTACTGGGCACTAAAGAAGTTGAATCTTGATCCACAAGCTGTAGGAGAGAAAAGACTCCACCAACTCAACGAATTGGAGGAATTTCGCTTACAGGCTTATGAGAATGCCAGAGTGTACAAAGAAAAGACCAAGAAATGGCATGATCGAAAAATAATGCACAGACAGTTGGAACCAAGGCAGCAAGTGTTGGTGTACAATTCACGGTTGAAACATTTCCCTGGAAAGTTGAAATCAAGGTGGTTAGGTCCATTTGTGATCACTCAGGTTTTACCATATGGAGTTGTTGAGTTACTGGATCCCAACACCAACGAAACATTCAAGGTTAACAGTCAGCGTGTCAAGCACTACTGGGGAGAATCATTTGAACGACAAAAAGAAAGTGTCACACTTTCAGATCCAGCCTAACGTTCGAGAAGTCACGTCTAGCTGACAACTTTAAACTTAGCGCTAGTAGGGAGGAAACCCATGCAATTTGTGTATATATTGTGATTTGGTGTGATTTAATTTTTTGTGTTTAGTTTTTGCAGATTAAGACATTTCAGGATGGAAGAAGTTCTCGCAAATCTTCATAAGAAATTTCCTTCTCTCCCTCAAAACTCTCTGATGAAAGTCTACAAAGCTCGTTTGGAACATATGAGACTACTAACGATCCATGGTGTTCCTAATGACATTCGTTGGGTAATTGAAGCACGGGTCCGATTGGCAGGTGAGTCTTCTGAATATTTTATTTCACATCTGCCTGGTTTTGGAAGAAGCACATATGCAAAGAAACGTAGAGCAAAGCAAATGGGTGTTTGTTACAAATGTGTACGCTGGAATTGCAATACTCATTGTCGTTCTTTAGGAATGGTGTCTGATAATCGCGAAGACAAAATTAAATTCATTAAGGATGGCTTGAGTAAGGAGTCTGTAGATAACATATCTTCGACTCTTGAGACGCATCCCAGTGGATATATTCATATAGCCATTCGCAAATTGCATACTCAATTCCAAAAAGAAAGACAACAGTTAAGTCTTCGGAATCTGACTCAAAAAGACTCTGTTTGCCAATTTATAAGAAAATTGGATGGGAAGCTTGTCTGAGACGCATAGACGTCAATCAAGCCGCTACTTTTCTTTTACATATTATATCTCTTTGTCTTTTCCTAATAATTGTAATTTGTTTTGTTATTTTCTTTTATTTTCTCCGACAGGATCCAGACCTTTTTGACTATCACGATTTATTTTACTGTTCACTAATAATTGTCATTTGGCAGGTACTAGTGCTATTATTTTACTCACCCTTTTCAGGTGTTATAAATTCAACTCATTATTGCACTTTTGAAGACACCCAGAGTAAAACATGGAAGCCACTTCAAGAAGACGAATTGAAAACATCTGTGTGTTTTGCGGTACTAGTGTTGGTGTTAAGCCACAATACGTAGATGCAACACAAGAATTGGGTCGAGTCTTAGCTGCAAGGAATATGCACTTAGTATATGGCATAGGCAATCTTGGACTTATGGGGATCGTTTTAAAAGCTGTACAGGAGGGAGGCAGTCACGTTTTGGGAATCATCCCAAAACCCTTGGCAGAGGCAAATCTTATTGGACCATCAAATAGAGAAGAGCTAATTGTGCCAGGTATGTTTGAACGACTGGTAGAAATGATTAACCGTGTTGATGCTTTTATTACTTTTCCAGGTGGCTTGGGTACATTGGAGGAAATGTTTACAGTATTATCTTGGGCAAACTTGAACATACACCAGAAACCGCTTGAACTGTACAACGTTGAAGGATTTTATGATTTTCTTTCTGTGTTTCTTGAAGATGCCCGGAGAAATGGGTTCGTGTCAAAACCTATGAAAGAACTCCTCTTTACTGCCAGAACAGCTCCGGATCTAATTGACCAAATCTTAGCCTATGAACCACAAGTTGACCCTATCCTTTCAAAGATAAATTGGTCCGAGGACGATCGTGGTAAGAGGCGTCGGATTAATCTGGATCTTAACCTTTAACTTTTCGTGTAGAATTTCAGCTAACCAGGTATTATCTTCTAAACTCTGCTTCTACTGTTTAAGACATTGAGGACAATGTCTCATTTATGTTTGGGGGAGGAAATTAGTTGATCAGTATGTTGTTTTTAGTTATGTGTTGTTTTTATTTTTAGTCCAAAAGTTTTCGAAAAATACAAAAAAAAATTGAAATTTTTTCAAAAATTACAAAAATATTTTGCATTTTTGTGTTTTTATTTTGACTAAAAAGGTGAACTTGGTAAGAGATAGATGAGTAAGGAGTTTCCACTCCTGAGACGTATTTCAAACCTATTTTCGAAACAAGTTAATTTTTGTTTATTTCATTTTGAATTATTTAATTTGTGAATTCTCCATAAAATTGACTAAAACGGATCTATATGCCTAGTTAGCAGGTATTATCAACATGCATGGTAACATACGGACATGAGCTATAATTGAAAAGTTTGTAATATTCATGTGCTCTAGTTTAATTGGAGGAAGCATCTATGAAAAGCATTGGAATAAAAAAAAAACGTCTGAGATCCGAGTTATTAAGTCCGTAGGGGTGTTTTAACACCTAGTGCCCTAAAACCAACTGGTTTGGGAGTCACTGGCCCAAAGCTCGCTACATGGATCAAAGATGTTGCAAAAATATATATATATATATAATATATATATTTATATCTGAAGTCTGAGTAATTAAATTCGTAGGGGTGTCTTAACACCTGATGCCCTAAAGCCAACTGGTTTGGGAGCCACCGACCCAACACTCGCTACATAGATGGAAGATATTGTATATAAATAAAAAAAAAAATCAAAAATCGAAGAAAAAAAATTCAGAAAAATTATTCCATTGCTGCAAAAAGATGTGAATTCTGATAAAACTTTAGGACAAAAATATTACTCTCTTATCAACTGCACTTGTGACTGTTGTGGGTAAAAATGAGTTGATTAATATTTTATCGACTGTGTATATGGAGAATGGTAAAAATAATCGGAGAATTTACTTATTCAGTAATTTAGAATGAAACAAAACAACTATTGACTTGGATTAGATGTTTCATCTGTTTAGTCACTAACTTCTTTATTCTCTTTTCTCTTATCTTTTTGCTTTTGTGTGTATTAGTTTTATTATCTTTTTACTTTTGTAATACGTTTGTGGGTATCGTTGCTGTAAGCCCTCACGAGACTATAACTCGTCCACTAGGGACACCTAGGGGTTTAAAGGCTTGTTGCATACGCTAAATGCAACCGTGATCCCTACGAAAGTGGCTTAGTTTAATTTTAATTGTTTCTTGTATTTTATTTTGTTTTTTTTTGCTCGAGGACTAGCAAAATGTTAGGTTTGGGGGTGTGATGAGCGGAAAATATATCAATATTTACCGCCACTTTTACTTAATATTTTGTTTAGTTTCTCGGGTTTGGAACATTTTGATATGTTTTAGTTTATTTTGCAGATAAAATAATATTGGGACTTAATGAAATCATTTAGGACGAAATATGGGTCAAATAAGGGCAAATATTGGACTTGACATATTAATTTTGGAGATTGGAAACTTGATAGGGCGTTTTAACGAAGTGCAGTTTTGGAAATTCTAATTTTACGCATCTGTCGTATTTTGGGCATAACTTTTTAGTCCAATATTGGATTGAGCTGATTCAAGTTCCAGATTAACGAAGACTCAAAGCTCTACAACTTTGAAAGACAAAATAATTTCGAATTATGAAGATTTCATGCCCTAAATTGATGAACTATCCAGAAGTCTGTTGTGTGTAATTATTAAAGTCATTTTCAATCATTTTCAAAGCAAAAAATAAATTAATAAATAAATAATAAAAATTATAAAATCACCACCAAACATGATAAGCAATTAGGGAGCAATTAATAATGGATTTGGTGGATGATTTGATGGAGGCAAAATTTTGCCTATAAATACCAAGCCATTTCATTTGTAAATTCATAATTTTTTCTAAGGAATTCCTTAAGAATACTAATTAATTTCCGCTTTCGCACTTTCTTTTCTTTACTTTTCAGTTTTTACTTTCCGTAATTTACTTTTACGCACAATATTTTTCTTTCTTTAATTTTCAGTTTTTACTTTTCAGTAATGAGGAGGTAACTCCCCTTTGCTGGGGTAAAAGGTAAAATTTTTATTACTAATATTTAGATTAATCTCCCTTAATTATAATATATAAACTAGTTAAAACCTGACTTAACGAGGATACTGCCATATTGGTCGGTTGGAAATTATTTAAATTGGTTTTAACCTGACTAAACTGGATACCGCCTGATTTTTCGATTGGTAATTAATTATTAATTTGACTTAATCTAGATACCGCCTATATGGCTGGTTGGTAATTATCATGCAAAATTAATATAATATATTAAGGGAGATATCTAAAATAGAAGTAATAAAAGTGGATCTTTTTACCTCATCATTTTCTTTTATTGTACTTTTACTTTATTTACTTTTCAGCAATTTACTTTCACAGCATTTACTTTTCAGCAATTTCTTTCAGCAATTTACTTTCAGCATTTATTTTCAGTAATTTACTTTCAGCATTTACTTTTCAGCATTTAATTTTCAGTATTTAATTTCAGCATTTACTTTCCGTCATTTACTTTTCAGCAATTTCTTTTTCAACATTTTACTTTATGTCTTTTATTTTATTTAAGCTCTTACTAGCCTTAGTTATGTGTCGTAACTAAGTTAGTTATCTGGGGTTGTGATGAATTCTAATATCACCGCTTTATAAGGGGTTATTTTATAGTTTGGGTAATTTAAAGGTTTACTTATTAAGTCTTAAGCTTAATGCGTCTTGTTAATTGGCCACTAATAAGATTGATCTGGTAAACTAAAATAAAATTGACAAGGAATTTTAGGTTTTAGCCTTAGACTTAATAGCCCACGATCTTCCTTGAGGATAGATAACTCTTTAATAGATTTCCTTACAAGATAGACATATACCTGTTGGGCGGGGGTAGCCATAATTGGAACTTAAAATTAATGAATCCAGGTAATTTGGTTGACATAGACATATGGTTCAATTGGGTTATACTGGGTATTTGCGTCTGACCATTGACAGAGGCTTTCGCATATTTAGTGTTCTAGGTTAGTAAACCGATATATTACACAAAAATAAAATAACCACTTTATCTTTAAAATGATATTGGTGTTGGAATTCTCTAAGCATCCCAAGATCATTTCAAGCATTGAAAATAAGTGCGAATACAACGAGGGAGTTACGGAATACTCACATCGAGCGGTTGAGCGACGCGGCAACGAACAAAGATTCCATTTTCTGCTCATAAGAAGTCACGGAAGTGGCAGTGAAACAGCCCACTGTTTTCGGCTTCAATCTTCCTCCATCAAGCTCCAAGCTTTGTGATTTGATTCCAAGCTCATTGTGGACTTCCCTATCACCTTCGCATGTCTCTCAGAGTGCTAGCTCTTGATGATTTTGCCGAAAAATCATCACATTTTGCTTCTCTTTTTCTTCATTGGCTCTCGGCATTTAGGCAAAAACCAGAAGAAAAATCAGCCCCTCCATGAGCGATTTGACGCTTGATTTGACATGCGTGCCACACTCGAATTCGAAATGCGAATGCGCTCGCAAACAATCCCTGGCTTGGGTTCGCTAATTCCAAATTAACGAATTTTCCGTTGCCCCGTAATTAAATGATTATGCCTAGCGAAATCACTATTCACGTCACTAACGAATTAATTCTAAATTAATTCGTTCGCCCGAATTAAAATCTAATTTTAATTCCGCGTCGAAATCCAATTTCGTTTAATATATCAAATATATTAATTTATCGATTAATTCTAAATTAATTGTTATCTCTCTTTAGTTGATATTTTATCCTAGATAAAATATCTCCGCAATTAATCCCAGATTAATTTCTCTCTCATTTAATTAATCCCAGATTAATAAAAAGTGTGAGTTATACGTCATCGGTGAATCTTCAGGAAGCGACCCATGAGATCCCCAGATATATTGGCAGTAAATTCGGTCGTCGGACTATCCGAACACGTAAGTACCTAGTACTACGTTTGTACCGATTTACAAGATATGTTGGCTTCTAGCAAAGCGCCATGCCTACCCAATTCTCCAGAAATATCCTTACAGGAATATAAGATCTATATCAGGCGTAGTATACGTAGTATTGTGTATGTCGATCCTGTATCGGATGATCACGTGCTAGGCCTGGGGCTGGAATTGTGTGTGCCCCGTACGAAGCACATATCAGATGTCTGGTAACTAGTCTCTATAATCGGATATACATGACCTTGTCATAATATCCCGATAGCTGCAGCATTTAAGAGAACCAGTCCCGTATCCTACGTGACCATCATCTCCACTATGACTGGAGTGATACTTCCGTCTTGACATCACACCCAACACACTATGATTCTCGATATATCCAGAAGAGGCTTACACAGAAACTGGTTAGAGCCCTAGACGACCAAAACCAAAGTATATTGATTGTCGCAAGTATTAGCGGTGCAAGTGTCAGGTTAAGACCAAATACACCTACCCTTTTCGGACTTCCATAGACACATAGTCATACTACCAATGGAATTCCGAGGGGGTCTATCCAAGGGCGAAGCTGTTTCCCATACCATCGGTAAAACACAACCTCATATTACACTTGCATGAGTATCCTATACCCAAATATATGAGAATTATGCCGTTATGCCCTCACAATGCGCACAAGTGTAATACTAGTCTTTTACGCATTTATCGATGTCCAATCTCGACAATGCTCTGACTAGGGATATTTAATGATTAATCCTTTGTGGACTGATACTGTCGCATATCATTCTCAATCCAGGAACTAATCATAGGGACCTCCTATGATTTATACATCTTGGTGATCGAATCACAAATGATAAGAGAGCAATCTCCTTTGTCACATAGCACGCCAGGTACGGCATTATGGACTACCGCGACACCCTAGGTACGAGGTTTAGCACGCCAGGAATGGCACATCATCAATTCGGTTCAGAGCAACAGGCAAGTCAGGTGGCAGCTGGCGAGCCAGGTAAGTGAAAATGTATTGCATAACTTTGATAGGATTGTTACTGTTACATATTACACAAGTCCCATCAAAGTGGCGGCGACTGTAGGCACTGTATTTTTACATATAAGTCCTATGATGAGTCTCGAATGGAGACACTACCTTTTAAACTGCAGAAGTCGCGAGAAACGGACGTTGGAAGGGCAAAGTTGGAAATTGGTATTTTTTGTTGGATTTAATTCGGTTGTCTAGCTTCGGTTTGCTCGTTGGATCTCTGTTTCAAAGTTTATCCTCGGCTCAAAACCCCATAAGCCACTTACCAAACCATAAACCAAGCTCAAATATCTAAGCCTATCAAAACCCAAGCCCACGCCCATCCTAGCCTTCCTAAATAGCCAAATTCATATTTAACATATGCCTAAAATCAAGCCAAATCCTTTCCTAATTAAAAGAAACTCATGAATCCCTTTCCTAATCAAAACCAATCACACTATCCTAAATTAGAGAGATTCTTTCCTTATGTGATACTAATTAGAAGATGTCACCATCATTGGAAGATGCGTTCCTATTCAAACTATGATTACTTCCATCCATTTTCCTATAAAAAGAGGCATTCACCCACCTTCACACCCTAGAGCACATTCACGCCCAAAAGCCTCCCAAAAATCCACTTCATATTGTCGCACAACTCACACACCAAAACCTCTCCATTGCCGTCCACACCAACCACCAAAACCCTCCATTGCCGTGACCTATACCCCCACAAACAGCCCTCACATCTGCTCACTGTTCAACTCAGTTTAGCCGCCCAATAAACTTCCCCAAACTGCCGCATAATCTTCCCTGCACTGCACTATTTTCACCCACTGCACACATAAAAAACTGCCGCACACTGCCCAGCCCTACTGGACAGTTTAGCGCAAGTTTAGACCTAAAACAAACACACCCCTGAAATTGCCCAGAAACTGACCCAAAACTGCACCAAAAAAACCGTCCAGAAACCTTCTCAAAAATCACCAAAATTGCAGCCCTTAAATCCCTAAAACCGACACTAAAACATCCCCTATTTTACCCCTTAAAACCGCAAAGAACCAACAGTAAAACAACGAGGAAACATTAGTGAAACAGAGTGAAACAGCAGTTCGAACAGCGAAACAGCGAAGGGAAACGTTGAGTTAGTGAACCGGAAGAGTTACGGATCATCAACCCTTCCAACGGCCGTGTAACGCACTTCCAAGAAGCGACATAAAAGGTTAGACCTGAGGGCACCTCTTTTATTTATTTTCATTCGTCTTTTAATTGTTCATTAAATTTAATTTGCATGAGAGTCGTTAGTTGATTTGTGTTGTGGCCATTGGATGAATGGATATGTGTTCTTTCTTGTGGTATATCGGATGGAAATCCGGACGTAAATTTCGTAGCCGAATCCGAATGGATGGTATTTCGTTTGTACTCGGGATACAACGCCACGTACCGCTTGAGAGATAAACATGTTTCATTCATCCGACATTGTATTTGAGCATGATTTGGTTGTTTTCATATTAGGGATTTAATTTATATTTATGGTTAGATTCTTATTTATTTTCCGCATTAGATAATTGAGCATGCTTGTGTGATGATCGTTTGTTCTCGCTTGTTTGCCGTTATGACAACTTACTTTAAAGAATGCGAACTTAGATGTAGGTTTTCTTATTATCTTTATGCATGCGAACTTAGGAGTAGGCTATCTTTGAATACATGTTGAGTAGATTCAGTTAGTTTATTGCACAAATCACATCATTACAAGTGGCATAAGTAAGGGACCATTCTGAACCCAACAGTTTGAGGTCTTCCCTTGCGAGGGGTGAGTGCGGCCTTAATCTTTGTCCCGGTTCACAACGGGTGGCCACTCCATGTTATTTCTTCTGGTTTAGTTCCCCCGCGAGCTATTCCGTACTCCCAACTAGGCCGCGAACCTAGAACAGCGTCGCCGATTTATGTGTCATACAGCGGTCTTACTTGTTGTTGCCAACCTCTTGAGTGCTAGGTGAGCTCTTATGGGCCATAAGTATGTGATACACATTGAGATATGTATATGATATTGTGGATTGGCACTAGAGCAAGTGGGAGAAATTTTAGGGTTGGTGCTCAGAGTGCCAATCTGGATCGTATTTATCCGATTCATGAATACGATCAATGTCTTTTTCCATAATATTACTTATTTAATGGTAGCACCTCTTGTCTTTTATATACATTCGATCTAATTACGATTAGATATCTAATTATGATTAGATTGAAACTAAATTTGATTTAGTGATATGTGTATATTAGACAAAGACCCTAGGATTTACAACGTAGTGTGCAGTTACAACGTAGTTTATAATTGACATTAGGAAGCGTCATTATAAGTTGTATATCCTTAAATGAAGTTCCTGGTCAAGATTTGCTAACACGGGTTGGTTAGTAAAATCCACCGAGACCAGTACATGTCGTATATCGTGACTTGGTCCGATGGTTTATCCCAATGAACCATGAGTCTCGGGAGACTCGTATAGACATGTAGGTGTTTATTTGATAAACACTAAACGACTCACTGAAGATTTCCTAATAGATGGTACACCAACGTCAATAGGAATCTTCTCGAGTTGAGCGAGAATATTGGTCCTTCGACTTGAGATACCACATTGGATATATGAGTTATCCTCCACTTTGATGGTAGTCACGTCACCGATCTATTTAGATCATACCTCTACCTGTTCGTTGGGTGTGGACTGATGCTCATGATATCTAGTGTGTATCAAGATAGAATTCGTCAGTCCGGTGTACAGGGCATAGGTATCCTACAAGTGTTTACGATCTAGTAAATCCATGGTCGTGGTATAACTTCGGAAGAAAGTTTCGAGTGTTATTTAGAGATCATAAATTTGAAAGCTGACTATATTATACCATAAGGATTTGACATTCTTATCTATATCCTAGGTATAATATGGATAGCCTGTGACGGAGGGATTATACGTATGCAATGACCTCGACTTGCATAGTTTAGCAACATTATCTTTGGTCGTCATAATTCATGAGTGGGTGAATTATGGACAGGAAATTAGATTTCGTGACGGATTAACCTAAACTTAGAGAGTCTCACAATATGAAGTGTACTCGTTGAGCACTTGGGCAACGCATTATGAATAATACAGATTATTCATAATACTTCACCGAATTAAATGAGTTAATTCGGATCGTTTAAACGGTTAAACGAAAACACATGCATAATGGCATTTTTTTGGTCAATCGTAATTATTGTGTATTTGTATTTGATATATAATTTGATTAGATACACATTAATTAATTGTCAAATGAGACTTTGACACATGCCATTAATATATGTATTTGTTATTTAATGTAAATAAAAATACATATATAATAATAATTATATTAATTAATTATTTAGATATTTAAATGTTAAATATTTGAATAATTAAATAATATCAATATTACATAAATTTTATGCAATATGTTTCATTATTATTGATACATGTGGCATGATTTTATTAAGCTTGAAGTGTGCAAATTTGATATGTCAAACTTAAAAGCTTATCTTTAATTTAATTAGATTAAATTGTAAAATAAACAAAAATGCCCCTCCAAAGTCGGTTTTGACATTTTAAAAGGGAAATTTTTTTTCTTTTCTCTTCTTGGCTATGGCATGGCCGAATCTATTTATCCAAATACACCTCCAAATTCTCTTGATGATTCAAGAAGGAAAGGTGAAGAAAATCAAGAAAAAAGCTAAGGAGTTATGAGAATTAAAGGTAATTCTTTACATCCCTAAGCTTATAAAAGCATGTTTCTTGTTTCTTGATCATCTAGATAGATTCTAGGGTTTCTTCCTTTCTTAAGAATTTGGGGCTTTTTGATTTGTAGGATGGAATTGAAGGATTGGTGCATGTGTGAAGTTGTATTGAATGATATTATTGTAATATTTGTTCAATTTGATCATTTGATGATATGTTTCCATTCTAGAGTGTTATGACCACTCTTGTAATGTCTGGAATTGTTCTTGGGTGCTTCATTGGTGGTTACTTGGATTGGTGTTGTGATTAATTTGATTAATGTTGAAAAATTGAATTAAAGCATGAAAAATTGTTAATTTTTGTTACAAAATCAGATCTGGAAAAAATTTGGTTAATTGTGATGAAAATGATGTCATATAAATGTATTGGATGTGTTTTGGGTGGTGGAAAAATTGCCGGAAATTATTTCGGAGTTGAAATATGCGAAAACAGCGAAAAACGACGTTACCATGTGACTTTTAAGCCAACCGGGTGACGGCTACCCAAACAGTGAATTGGTCACTGTTCGGGCAGCCCATGACCTGCCCTAGTACTGTTGGGGCTGACCTAGGCAGCCCTATGTGCATTGGGTAGTCGGTTCGGTCAAAAACGCGTTTTATGCCATTTTGCGGAAAAATATTTTCGTAAAAGTTTCATGACGTTTCTTAGTTATTTATGTCGTTATTTGATATCGAATAAATATGCTTAGGTGAAATATGAATAAATTATTCATATTTGATATTGAATAATTTATTCGGTAATTTAAACAATTTTAAAATGACGATTTCACCCGACCCACGAGCTTCGCTGCGCCCGCGCCAAAATCCCAACAGCATATATGAGTTTTTGGACTGACAATCTAATCTCTATCATACTTAGCTCACTAAATAGTGTGACATTTGACTAGATGACTTTGTGCTATCCTCTTGTGAAAGAAAATAATAATAATAATAATAATAATAATAATAATAATAATAATAATAATAATAATAATAATAATAATAATAATAATAATAATAATAATAATAATAATAATAATAATAATAATATAATAATAATAATAATAATAATAATAATAATAATAATACAGTTTATATGAGACTCAATTGCAAAAAAGCCAATGAGACAATTTAAAAGATAAGGGAAAAACCCTTCACTCGAAATAATTTTTATTTATGAGATCATCATATTTAGGGGGAGAATATTATAACATGCAACCAATATTGTTTATTTTCAGGTTCTGGTGGTGCTGGATTTGAACACATATTTTGTGGACTTGGTGTGTCAAGAGATGAGACTTCTTTGACAGTGTCTCGCTCATAAAATAAGGTCTTGAACCTTGATTTGTTGTGTACTTATATTTTTTCACGCAAGTTCTTGTTATGCTTTGATGTTTATGTCATATGCGTGCATGTAGTATTTAGATAAATCTAAAGTGATGCATATTATTTCATATCATAAACAGTGGAATACTGACTGGGTATCATTGTACTTGCTTAAAGTGTTTTTCAATCGTATTTGATTTATTTTCCTTTAACTCATTGTGTGCTTGTGTGTGCTTCATGTCATTGCATAACTTTTTGTTTTTTCATATTTATGAGTGTTTACTTCTCGTGTGTTCATTCTGTTATCTGAGCCAAGCTGTAAGTGAGAGGGAGTAACATATGTTTGCATATTCTCTTGTATGTGACATCCCCTTACCTATTGTCATTTCGTGAAAAAATGGGGGAGTAGAGTTATGGGTAGTTTGGGAGTAGTATATCCATTTTTTATTTATCTCCGTTTTAGGGGGAGTAGGATATCTACTTATCTATTTGTACATGTATGATATTTATCGTTGTTTTATCTGTTCTTTATAATCCATGTTCTTTTCACGGTATATTATTATTTGTGGATGTTTCAGGTAAGCAAGCTATTTGTTGAGGTGGCATTGATATCAAAACTAATTGGTTAGGTATTAGATCAAGTCATATTGTAATAAGTCACTATCGTGATGGTTGGCAGTTGACTGTTTTCATTTTGGGTCTTTTACCGTAGTCTCTATATTAAGTAGTGTTTTCTCACGGAATGTCTAAAGGGGAGATTGTTAGTTCTATTTTTATTGGCAATATCTGTAACAAAATAAGTTCAATTACGTTGTAATAGGTCTTGAAGATCTCTAGGCAATTGGACTGTTATTTGGCAAAGTTGTGCATGAAGATCAGATATGTGTTAGTGCTGCATTCATTAAATCGTTCAAACGAGTGGTGTTAGTGTCACGTTCGTGTTTGGGATTGAACGAAACCTTCCAGTGAGTTTGCATTCGAGGAGCATTCGAGTATGTGTTCGAAATAAACCTTCCAATGATCACGCGTTCTACATGAGTCCGAGTGGTGTTCAAATTCATGTGCGTAAGTGACCTATTTTGGACGCGTTTTGAGCCTATTTTGCACTATGAAAAACCTTCTTTTTGCCATACCTATATAAACAACATTATAGCCACTTTCATAAGTGTTGGAAACATATTACTTTGAGCCAAAAAACGTTCATAGCTTTTCAACCTTTTCATTTTCACCTTGAACACTCTTTTGATTTTCCTGTTTGTTTTGTTTTGGTGAGTTTCATCTTTGATTTACCATCAACAAAACAAACCCAATTTCCTAAACCGTCAGAGTTCTCAAGGAGGAAGATTGATAGTTGGAGTTCCGACATTATTTGCGAGATTATCGTACCGCAAATATAAGATGTCAAGTTTTCATTAAAAATAAATATGAGTATCGAACCCACATGGATTGTAATCAGACTCTCACTAAGTACTATAATTAGTAAACCTAACTTTATTTAGAAACCAATTTTAAATAAAATAAATTAAGATTAAAAACTAGATAAGCGAGAAGTCTAAAATTTAGTTAAAAAATACAAGGATGAGATAGATTCTAGAGTTCGATTTCATCTAGATATCCCATATGTATTTGTTATGTCAATAAACTATTATTCAGTTTCTGAGTTTATAAGCCAAGAATCCTAAGTTATTCTAACTCCCTCTCCCGAGTGCCGAGTGAAAATATTATCAATTACTGACTTTGATATCCATATAAAAATCTAGTAATTAACAACTCATTACGCTCCGTGATTTTGTGTAACGACTTCAAATGAATTATATATTCTCCCGAACTCCATAAAATTCCTAGGTTATATTCTCTAAATCCTATTCAAAATCCCCTCCCCCGAGTGATAGATTATAAACATGCATTATTTTAATTTGTGGCCAACAAACTAGAAGCATTAAACACAAGAGAATATAAATAAACTGAATTAAAACTTCATAAAAATCAAATTGGCAAACAATATATAGGTTCAATTATAGGTTACATCATCCTCTAGAATAATAGAGTTAGTTCAGGACCAAGTAGAAAAACAATGAAAATATGGTCATGAACATATTAGAAATCATTAGAGTTTAAAGAAAGAAACTAGATGATAAAACCTGAATTGAATCCCTTCTTCTTCGGACGTCACTGCAATCGTCTCATCTTGTCTCTCTTCAATCTTCCTCTTTTAATCTCCCTAAAATATGTTTTGAACTCTTTAGTTGTGTATTAGTCTCATCTCCTAGGGTTTTGGACAAGCTTCTTTTTTTTATAGGGAAATCTTAGAGTCCTTGTGTGTAGAATATTATTTTCTGAAGATTCTGGGAGTCTGCAGCAGTGCCGTGACATTGGAATTGGCATCACGATGCCAATCCCTCGGGAAAATCTATGTGAGCATCCTATGGGGGCGTCGCAACACCACCCCATTTTTTAGGATAAGTGTTTTCTGCGTTTTCTGTTTTTCCATGTGCTTCTGTTGCTTCCGTAAGGTTTCAAAACACGTACAATTGCTCCAAGATCCATGTTCCAATGCTTCCTACCAATAAAACATAAAAGAAACTACAAAATACATTAAATGACATGGAATCTAATAAAATATTAAGCTAAGAATATAGGAATAAGTGGGTATAAACTGCACTTATCAAACACCTCCAAACTTAAGATTTTGCTAGTTTCGAGCAAAAGACTAAATAAAAATAAACAAAAAAATTAACTAGGCCGCTTTCGTAGGGATCATAATTGCATTTAGCGTATGCAACCAGCCTTTAAACCCATATGCGACCTTAGTGGATGAGTTATAGTCTCGTGAGGATTTGCAGCGACGACACCCACAAATGTCATTCACACACATGCAAAAAATATAAAAATAATAAAAGCAAAGAAAATAGTCATTATAGTTACGCATAATATTTTCCTCAAAGAATGCCTACCAATGAAATCAGAGAACTTTCAAAGTACTCAATGCAACTTAAATCCAAGTTCTTGAATAAAGTATCTAAGCTTGACTCGCTATGTGTGTGGGTGAATGTTCATTCACAGCTAGACTCTTAAGTAAGCTAACTCGTTGATTTCCTCTTCAAAAATTAGGATTCAATGGGTCAAACCAACCTGGATATCTCAAAATTACTTTGTATTTGCATATTATATGCTCAGTATGGTATGATTTTTTCCTTTTTTTATTTTTTCATTTCATCAAAAAAAATTTCAACACACTTACCCTTTAAGGTAACATTTATCCTTATGGTGGTCCTAACACTTGCCCATTGATAGCTTCAAGCTTATCGGTTATAAGTGGTAAAACTATTTTTTTCCTTCTCTTATATATATATATATATATATATATATATTATCATACCATACATCATAACACTAGCATATCGAGATAGATATCTAAGCAAATGGTCATTCATCGGCAAACAATGTCTTCAACTAGTCACTTTGTCAACTACATGGGTTCTTACTCTGCTAAAACCTATTGTTAAGTGCTTACGAGTCTAACCTAGATCATCTACTCAAGGCATCAGATAAAAGTCAATTGGGAACTTATAATTTCTAAGATTTCATTATAAGGCAAACACAACTCATCATTAGATTTATACTTCACTATTAAGGATTAAAAACTATTTTTTTAAAAATTAGCAGGAACTATCACTACATGCACACACCCACAAACTTAAAACTTGCATTGTCCTCAATGTAAGATAAATATAAAAAAAACAAGAGTGCGGAACAACACTACCGTGCAAGGAGTTGATCAGGCTACTGCTGGTCAAAATTTGGTTGCGGAAGTTGTGTATGTTGTGCTAATACCTGCATAAATACACATGTAAACTTATAAACTATCAAATAGCACATAATAAAATAAAACTATAAGTAAGGAAAAATAAAATTAAACAAATGCAAGGGTTGTCTCCCCACTAGCGATAAGTTTAACGTCTTCAGCGAGACACTACCACCCAAATGGTCATGGTGGCTTCAGCGTAGCAAACCGGGTAGTCTCATGTGCCTTTTTCTTTGGTATACACTGGTTGTTATGACATGAAAAAGACAGTTTGGCGGACTGTGGTAGTTTATCCATGGATGGTCCCCCATGGTCTACTAATTGTTGAAATTTTTGACTACACATGTGACAAACTTGGTTCGACCACATTTTTATCTTTTCAGTGATCATTTTCAAGTGAGAACTGACTCTTGATTTCCTCTTTCTACGACACTTTGGGATCAATTTTAGTTCTAGCTACGGAAAATCTTCTTTGTTTGGCTTAACTGTGGGTTCACCCTGTGTGTTGACTAGAATACATGGAAATGGGCATATCACGTAGTCATTATCTATTGAAGTTGGTTTTTCTACATTGTCTATCCTGCGACATTCTTCATCATCTTGAGGACTTGGCATAGCTCGAAAAACACTGAAGGTGACTGTAGGCACTGCATTTTTACGCATAAGTCCCTATGATGAGTCTCATTTTGGAGACACTACCTTTTAAGTCACGGAGGTCACGGAAAACGGACATCGGAAGGGGAATTCAGAATAAACAAGGTTCACTGTTTTCGTTGGTGCTACGTTCGTGTATACGTTCGAACGTCAAACAGATTGCGGGCGTTCGTGCTGCGTTCGATGATGAGTTCGAACGGTGTCGGTAATTCTGGTTTTGCTGCTAGCCTACATTAAGCCCAATTCGCCCAAACCTTGGCCCACACGCCCAAGCCCACTTAAAACACATATTTAACACATGGTGAAATCAAAACAAATCTAAAAATCACATACCAATTAAATAAAATACTTACACAAATTAAAGAAATTGCATGCCTAATTAAAATCAATCACCAACTAAATGCCTAATCTAAACCAATCAAATATAATCATACCAAGTTAAAATCAATCAACCAATATATTATTCCAAACTTAAAATATTGTATGCCTAATCAACATAAACTAATATTCAACCTTCCTATCTAGCCAAGATTTGTCCCCCCTCAATCTTTGACTTCCCTTATCCAAGCCAATCAAATCCATTTCCTTGTCAAGCCTAACCCTTTGCCTATAAAAAGAACCATTCACCAACCTTCTCAAAGCTAGCTAGCTCATTCACATAAGAAACACCCAAGCTCATAGACACAATTCTCCCTCACTCTCAATAACAAAAAAGATCACAAACCAAGGAACCCCCATCGCCTTGACCAAAACACATCCCGAACAACCCCTTCACCTTACCGAAAAACACATCCCAAACAGCCCTAAACCGACACAGAACCAGTGAACAAATCACCCCAAAACAGTGAGTAAAACAGTCCCCGAAAATACCCCAAAACATCCCAAAAACAGTAACTAAAATACACAGCAGCGAAACAGTAGCAGCGGCAGCGAATCAGAGTCAAAACAACAGCAAAAGACGGAGGACGACAACCCAAAACAGTAAGACAACGAACGAGAGCAGTGAACCAGTGAACCGGAAGAGTTGCGGAGCTTTACCCCTTCCGATCTTCGTGAAACGCGAGTCCGAGAGACGACTTAAAAGGTTAGACCTGAGGGCACTTTTTCATTAGTTTATATTCGTTTCTTTTATTATTGAATTGTATTCACATGAGAGTCGTTTATGAATGCGTGTTGTGGGTATTGGATGAATGGAAGAGTGTTGTCTCTTGTGGTATATAGGATGGAAACCCAGACGTAAATTCCGTAGCCGAATCCGAATGGACGGTAGTGCGGTCTGTACTTGGGACACAACTCCACGTACCACTTGAGTAAACGGCACCTTCTCTTGTTTTGTGTTGTTTTGGTTTATTTAATTCTTGTCATTTAAATTCTGCATGTTGTTTATTCCCGTATGATACGATCGAGTGCATGGGCTTAGTAAGTGCGATGAAAGTTCCCTAATTGGAGGGTTAAAATCCTTCACCACGATGCTCTGCCGCACCGATTGATGTGTGTTCGGTTGAATGCGAAATACGTTCAATCGGACATACTTAGTTTGATATGATTGTCTTTATTTTCGGATGTATGATTCAACCGAGCGCATGGGCTTAGTAAGTGCGATGTGAGATCCCCTATGGGGAGGGGCTAAAGCCCGTTACCACGAGGCTTTGCCGCGCCGGTTGATGTGTGTTCGGTTGGATACAAGATACGTTCAATCGGGCACACTATGTTTAGTATTGTTGCTTTTCATTCTATGTATGCATGATTCAGTCGAGCGTATGGGCTTAGTACGTTGGTCTAAAGGTCCTCTCTTTGAGAGATCAAGAGCCCCAAAAGGCCACCTTTACGGCGGTACTTCGCCGCGCCCCTTTATTTTGTCGTTTATGTATTGCGTCCCATTTCATGCATCAGATCTGTTCCCGTTCGAACGCGTTTACGAACGCAACTCGAACGCGCATGTATTTTGCCTTGTCATGCATCAGGTCTTATTTCTGTTCGAACGCGTTCACGAATGCCATACGAACGTGAGCATTCTGTTCCATTTCCGTTCGAACGCGTTATCAAACGCCATACGAACGCGAATCTTCTGTTTACCGTTCGAACGCATTTACGAACGCTACACGAACGCACACGCACCTTCTTAGTTTCATAATGTATCAGGTCTGGTTCCGTTCGAACGCGTTCTCGGACGCTACACGAACGCGAACCTTCTATTTACCGTTCGAACGCGTTTACGAACGCTACACGAACGCGCACACACTGAACTGAGTCTGTCTTATCATATTCATGCATAATTGCCTCTTGGTTGATCTTTCTTGTGTTATATAGCCAACTGTATCATTTGTATTCCTGCATTTATCCATTCTATGTGTTCTTGGGATTGTATCCAAGCATGATTAGGCTGTTAGCAGGTTTTTGGTTAATAGGTTCATGAGATAGTACTCAAGCATGATTAGGTTGTTCTTAGTTTTCCATATCATAGGATTGAAATATGTTCATGAGATAGTACTCAAGCATGATTAGGTTGTTCTTAGTTTTCCATATCATAGGATTGAAATATGTTCATGAGATAGTACTCAAGCATGATTAGGTTGTTCTTAGTTTTCCATATCATAGGATTGAAATATGTTCATGAGATTGCCATGTGATGTTGCATGTTGTGATGAACTTGTTGATGTATGTACATGAATTTAGAGCATGATATTTTGGAAATAAATGTTACTTAAGCTTAATTAAATTATTACATAAATCCTTTCATTACAAGTGACATGAGTAAGGGACCATTCCGAACCCAACGGTTTGAGGTCTTCCCTTGCGAGGGGTGAGTGCGGCCTTAAATCTTTGTCCCGGTTCACACCGGGTGGCGACTCCATATTATTTAGTATTTCCCAACTAGTGCCGCGAGCCTAGGAACGGCGTCGCCCAGGTAGCTGTGTGTTCCCACAGTCTGGCGACTCCACTGGGGATATAGAGAATTGGCCCCGAAATATTGTCTTGTAATGTTTGGATTTATGTTTTAATTGACCATGTCTATAGTGGATAAAGTGAGGGTTTAATCAAGGGCATTTTGAGGCTAGGTAATGGTTTGGTGTCTTCCTTCACTCACTACCTTTCTAGAAGGAAAAGCTGTGAAGGCACCTAGATAGCCATCTACTCGTAGCCTTTGTGGTGGACTAATTTGGAGGACTCGTTGTTTATTCCTGACACCAAGCGATAAGAGCCTAAGAGGCTTTGGGTATTTAAGTGAGCCTCGCTCCACCTTCCCTCTGGGGAATCTATAACGAGAAATCCATTTGACAGTCCGTCACACACCATAGCTCATCGGCACGTACCTTAGTGTATAAAAAGGGTGCGCTCACTTGGTTGCTCGAACCCTTGAGTGGGGAGACCTAGTTGTGGCCATCCTTCGCCGGTGAGAGCCTTTGTCTATACTCTTGCTAACCCACCCATAGACCGGTTTGTATGATTAAAGTAACAATTATTTCCTTGAGTATGTGCTTGTGGACCATCCTCATTTGGATGCAGTTGGACTATTGTCATAAATACGGGCTTGTTGGGCCATTTAAACTGGGGCAAGCTCGTACCATATGACTATTAGGCCCAAAGCTTCTGAAATGTTGATGGGCCATTATGTAAAAATTGTTATGTTATGTTTGCATTATCTCTCTTCTATGATTGTGTTTGGGAACATCATCGTTTGGATTCATTTGGACTACTTGTCATAAGATATGGGCTTGTTGGGCCATTTAAACTGGGATAAGAACGTATTTTATGACGATTGGGCCGAAGGCTTCTAAGTGTTGATGAGCCACCCTGTGCTTGTGTTCGGAATGTTACCATTTGGATTTAGTTGGGCTCCTTGCCATGAGATGTGAACTCGTTGGGCCATTTAAACTGGGATGGGTTCACTCCTATGACAGTTAGCCCAAAAGCTTCTGAAATGATGATGGGCCGATTTGTGTGAGAATTTTAATGAGTTGATATATTCCTTGTATCATATGCATCTCATGCACCCCATGCATACATACATCATGTTAACCCTTGTGTTCTGAAAGCCATCATAGATACATGTTGGTTAGGGAAGAGGACAGACTTGTCAAAAGACCAAGCAGCCACCAAGAGTACTGGCAGAAGACCTAGCCCAACGGGATAGGAAACCCAATCATGCATGCATGCATACACGTAACGTATTTGCATTCTTTTTGTGTTTGTTCTGTTTTGTAATAACATGTTTCAAAAGAAAAAAAAGAAAGCGTCAAAAGACAAACCAATGAGGAACATCGACAGTACTGTATCAGTCTGAGGGCGAGGCCCGTATCAGTATCAGCCTTGGGGCAAGGCCCATGTCAGTATCAGTCTGGGGAGGCCCATATCAGCTGTATCAGTCTGGGGGTGAGGCCATATCAATATCAGTTTAGGGCGAAGCCCATCATTCTGCGGCCGAGGCCCACATCAGCAGAATTTTGGAATGGATCCAGGGAATGAATCCGGGCCGAGGCCCACATCAGCAGAATTTTGGAATGAATCCAGGGAATGAATCCCAGGGATGAGGCCCACATCAGCAGAATTTTGGAATGAATCCAGGGAATGAATCCCAGGGCCGAGGCCCACATCAGCATAATTTTGGAATGAATCCAGGGAATGAATCCCAGGGCCGAGGCCCACATCAGCAGAATTTTGGAATGAATCCCAGGGCCGAGGCCCGCATCAGCAGAATTTTGGAATGAATCCGAGGGTCGAGACCCACATCAGCATCAATCTGGGGGCGAGACCCATGTCAGTAGCAGTTGGGGCCGAGGCCCACTTCAGCAATCAGTTTTAGGGATGAGTCCCGAGGGTCGAGGCCCACATCAGCATCAATCTGGGGGCGAGGCCCATGTCAGTAGCAGTTGGGGCCGAGGCCCACTTCAGCAATCAGTTTTAGGGATGAGTCCCGAGGGTCGAGGCCCACATCAGCATCAATCTGGGGGCGAGGCCCATGTCAGTAGCAGTTGGGGCCGAGGCCCACTTCAGCAATCAGTTTTGGGGATGAGTCCTGAGGGTCGAGGCCCACATCAGCATCAATCTGGGGGCGAAGCCCATGTCAGTAGCAGTTGGGGCCGAGGCCCACTTCAACATCGGTTTTGGGGATGAGTCCCAGGGTCGAGCCCACATCAAACACAGTTTGGGAATGAGTCCCAGGGTCGAGGCCCACATTACGTTAGATCAGTTCTGCCGAGAATGGCAATCCGAGAATGGAGATATAGTCCAGGAATGGACAGCTCAAGAATGAGCACGCCGAGAATGGCACTCCGAGAATGGAGATATAGTCCGGGAATGGACAGCTCAAGAATGAGCACCCCGAGAATGGCACTCCGAGAATGGAGATATAGTCCGGGAATGGACAGCTCGAGAATGAGCACGCCAAGAATGACACTCTGAGAATGGAGATATAGTCCGGGAATGGACAGCTCGAGAATGAGCACGCCGAGAATGGCACTCCGAGAATGGAGATATAGTCCGGGAATGGACAGCTCGAGAATGAGCACGCCGAGAATGGCACTCCGAGAATGGAGATATAGTCCGGGAATGGACAGCTCGAGAATGAGCACGCCGAGAATGGCACTCCGAGAATGGAGATATAGTCCGGGAATGGACAGCTCGAGAATGAGCACGCCGAGAATGGCAATCCGAGAATGGAGATATAGTCTGGGAATGAACAGGCCGAGAATGGCACTCCAAGAATAGAAGCAACAGTCCGGGAATGGACATCTCACAGTAACGGTTCGGGAATGAACCACCTTACAGTAACAGTTCAAGAACAAAGCCACACGGTCAGCTCAGATCAAAGAACAAAACTCAAGGGGAAGAAAGCCTCATATCAGTATAGTTTGAGAACAAAGCTCAAGGGGAAGAAAGCCTCATGTCAGCATAGTTTGAGAACAAAGCTCAAGGGGAAGAAAGCCTCATGTCAGCATAGTTTGAGAACAAAGCTCAAGGGGAAGAAAGCCTCATGTCAGTATAGTTTGAGAACAAAGCTCAAGGGGAAGAAATCCTCATATCAGTATAGTTTGAGAACAAAGCTCGGAGGAATAAAGCCTCATCTCAACACAATTCGGGAACAAAGCTCGGAGGAATAAAGCCTCATCTCAACAGTTCGGGAATAAAGCTCGGGAGGAATAAAGCCTCATCTCAACACAGTTCGGGAACAAAGCTCGGAGGAATAAAGTCTCATCTCAACAGTTCGGGAATAAAGCTCGGGAGGAATAAAGCCTCATCTCAACACAGTTCGAGAATGAACAAGCCGGGAACGGCAATCCGAGAATAGAGCAGAGTTAAAAATGAACAAGCCGGGAATGGCACTCCAGGAATGGAAGTACAGTTCAGGAATGAACAGGCCGAGAGTGACACTCCAAGAATGGAAGCACGGTTCGGGAATGAACCAGGGGTCGCAGCACCTCACCATCCAACTCAACCCGAGGCGGTAGCCGAGCTAGGTAAGTGAAAATGCATTGCATACCTTTGTGTTTGTTTCTGTTTTGTGCTCGCAGGTTCAAAGAAAGGAGAAAGCGGCAGGAATGAGCCAATCAATGCCAAAGCAATTTCAGTTTTCGGGATGAGTCCCAAGGGGCGAGGCCCATATCAGCTTAGGGGCGAGGCCCATATCATGTCATCTCCAAGTATGGAGACACATCATCAGTTCGAGGGCGAGGTCCCTATGGTCAGCGGTGTTGGGTCGAGGTGCCCAGGGTCGAGGTGCCCCCGTTGTCCATTGTAGTTCCGGGTCGAGGTGCCCAGGGTCGAGGTGCCCACTACATCATCAGTTCGAGGGCGAGGTCCCTATAGTCAGCGGTGTTGGGTCGAGGTGCCCAGGGTCGAGGTGCCCCCGTTGTCCATTGTAGTTCCGGGTCGAGGTGCCCAGGGTCGAGGTGCCCACTACATCATCAGTTCTAGGGCGAGGTCCCTATGGTAAGCGGTGTTGGGTCGAGGTGCCCAGGGTCGAGGTGCCCCCGTTGTCCATTGTAGTTCCGGGTCGAGGTGCCCAGGGTCGAGGTGCCCACTACATCATCAGTTCTAGGGCGAGGTCCCTATAGTCAGCGGTGTTGGGTCGAGGTGCCCAGGGTCGAGGTGCCCCCGTTGTCCATTATAGTTCCGGGTCGAGGTGCCCAGGGTCGAGGTGCCCACTACATCATCAGTTCTAGGGCGAGGTCCCTATAGTCAGCGGTGTTGGGTCGAGGTGCCCAGGGTCGAGGTGCCCCCGTTGTCAGTTACAATTATTGGGACGCATCCCAAGATCGAGGTCCGCTGCAGTACTCAACTCAACACATGGTAAGTCAAGTGGCAGCTGGCGAGCCAGGTAAGTGAAAATGCATTGCATAACTTTGATAGGATTGTCACTGTTACACATTACACAAGTCCCATCAAAGTGGGGGCGACTGTAGGCACTGCATTTTTACGCATAAGTCCCTATGATGAGTCTCATTTTGGAGACACTACCTTTTAAGTCACGGAGGTCACGGAAAACGGACATCGGAAGGGGAATTCAGAATAAACAAGGTTCACTGTTTTCGTTGGTGCTACGTTCGTGTATACGTTCGAATGTCAAACAGATTGCGGGCGTTCGTGCTGCGTTCGATGATGAGTTCGAACGGTGTCGGTAATTCTGGTTTTGCTGCTAGCCTCACATTAAGCCCAATTCGCCCAAACCTTGGCCCACACGCCTAAGCCCACTTAAAACACATATTTAACACATGGTGAAATCAAAACAAATCTAAAAATCACATACCAAATTAAATAAAATACTTACACAAATTAAAGAAATTGCATACCTAATTAAAATCAATCAACAACTAAATGCCTAATCTAAACCAATCAAATATAATCATACCAAGTTAAAATCAATCAACCAATATATTATTCCCAAACTTAAAATATTGTATGCCTAATCAACATAAACTAAATATTCAACCTTCCCTATCTAGCCAAGATTTGTCCCCCCTCAATCTTTGACTTCCCTTATCCAAGCCAATCAAATCCCTTTCCTTGTCAAGCCTAACCCTTTGCCTATAAAAAGAACCATTCACCAACCTTCTCAAAGCTAGCTAGCTCATTCACATAAGAAACACCCAAGCTCATAGACACAATTCTCCCTCACTCTCAATAACAAAAAGATCACAAACCAAGGAACCCCCATCGCCTTGACCAAAACACATCCCGAACAACCCCTTCACCTTACCGAAAAACACATCCCAAACAGCCCTAAACCGACACAGAACTAATGAACAAATCACCCCAAAACAGTGAGTAAACCAGTCCCCGAAAATACTCAAAACATCCCAAAAACAGTAACTAAAATACAGCAGCGAAACAGTAGCAGCGGCAGCGAATCAGTTTCAAAACAACAGCAAAAGACGGAGGACGACAACCCAAAACAGTAAGCCAACGAACGAGAGCAGTGAACCAGTGAACCGAAGAGTTGCGGAGCTTTACCCATTCCGATCTTCGTGAAACGCGAGTCCGAGAGACGACTTAAAAGGTTAGACCTGAGGGCACTTTTTCATTAGTTTATATTCGTTTCTTTTATTATTGAATTGTATTCACATGAGAGTCGTTTATGAATGCGTGTTGTGGGTATTGGATGAATGGAAGAGTGTTGTCTCTTGTGGTATATAGGATGGAAACCCAGACGTAAATTCCGTAGCCGAATCCGAATGAACGGTAGTGCGGTCTGTACTTGGGACACAACTCCACGTACCACTTGAGTAAACGGCACCTTCTCTTGTTTTGTGTTGCTTTGGTTTATTTAATTCTTGTCATTTAAATTCTGCATGTTGTTTATTCCCGTATGATACGATCGAGTCCATGGGCTTAGTAAGTGCGATGAAAGGTTCCCTAATTGGAGGGTTAAAATCATTCACCACGATGCTCTGCCGCACCGATTGATGTGTGTTCGGTTGAATGCGAAATACGTTCAATCGGACATACTTAGTTTGATATGATTGTCTTTATTTTCGTATGTATGATTCAACCGAGCGCATGGGCTTAGTAAGTGCGATGTGAGATCCCCTATGGGGAGGGGTTAAAGCCCGTTACCACGAGGCTTTGCCGCGCCGGTTGATGTGTGTTCGGTTGGATACAAGATACGTTCAATCGGGCACACTATGTTTAGTATTGTTGCTTTTCATTCTATGTATGCATGATTCAGTCGAGCGCATGGGCTTAGTACGTTGGTCTAAAGGTCCTCTCTTTGAAAGATCAAGAGCCCCAAAAGGCCACCTTTACGGCAGTACTTCGCCGCGCCCCTTTATTTTGTCGTTTATGTATTGTGTCCCATTTCATGCATCAGATCTGTTCCCGTTCGAACGCGTTTACGAACGCAACTCGAACACCATGTATTTTGCCTTGTCATGCATCAGGTCTTATTTCTGTTCGAACGTGTTCACGAACGCCATAACGAACGTGAGCATTCTGTTCCTTTCCGTTCGAACGCGTTATCAAACGCCATACGAACGCGAACCTTCTGTTTACCGTTCGAACGCGTTTACGAACGCTACACGAACGCACACGCACCTTCTTAGTTTCATAATGTATCAGGTCTGGTTCCGTTCGAACGCGTTCTCGGACGCTACACAACGCGAACCTTCTGTTTACCGTTCGAACGCGTTTACGAACTCTACACGAACGCGCACACACTGAACTGAGTCTGTCTTATCATATTCATGCATAATTGCCTCTTGGTTGATCTTTCTTGTGTTATATAGCCAACTGTATCATTTGTATTCCTGCATTTCCATTCTATGTGTTCTTGGGATTGTATCCAAGCATGATTAGGCTGTTAGCAGGTTATTTGGTTAATAGGTTCATGAGATAGTACTCAAGCATGATTAGGTTGTTCTTAGTTTTCCATATCATAGGATTGAAATATGTTCATGAGATAGTACTCAAGCATGATTAGGTTGTTCTTAGTTTTCCATATCATAGGATTGAAATATGTTCATGAGATAGTACTCAAGCATGATTAGGTTGTTCTTAGTTTTCCATATCATAGGATTGAAATATGTTCATGAGATTGCCATGTGATGTTGCATGTTGTGATGAACTTGTTGATGTATGTACATGAATCTAGAAGCATGATATTTTTGGAAATAAATGTTACTTAAGCTTAATTAAATTATTACATAAATCCTTTCATTACAAGTGACATGAGTAAGGGACCATTCCGAACCCAACGATTTGAGGTCTTCCCTTGCGAGGGGTGAGTGCGGCCTTAAATCATTGTCCCGGTTCACACCGGGTGGCGACTCCATATTATTTAGTATTTCCCAACTAGTGCCGCGAGCCTAGGAACGGCGTCGCCCAGGTAGCTGTGTGTTCCCACAGTGACTTCTTCATCTTGAACTCACTTGTTTAGTTCACATTTTTGCACATCAATAATCGCTCTACATGTTGCCAAGAAAGGTCTCCCAATGATAATTGAGATGTCATGATCCTCTTTCATATCAAGGACAAAGAAGTCAGCATGAAAGTAGAACTTATACACCTTAACCAACACATCTTCTATTATTCCTTGTGGGTAGGTGATGGATCTATCCGCTAACTGTAATGTGATAGTGGTTGGCTTCGCCTTACCTATGCCCAACTGTTTGTAAATGGATAAAGGCATGATATTGATACTTTCCCCCAAATCACATAGCAGCTTACCAAAATATCGATTCTCAATAGTACATGGTATGGTAAAGCTGTCACAATCCTTCAACTTCAGAGGGAGCTTCTTCTATATAATGACACTACACTCTTCAATGAGTGTTACTGTTTCAAAATCAGCCAGCTTCCTCTTTTTGGACATTATCTCCTTCATAAACTTCACATAGTTTGGCATTTGTTCTAAATCTTCTGTGAAAGAGGATGTTTATATGGATCTTCTTAAAGATGTCTAGGAACTTGGCGAACTGATCATCCAAATTTTCCCTATGAAAGCGCAAAGGGAATGGCATATGTGTCTTTGGGATGAGAGGTGGTTTATATGGAGGAGCTACTGTATTGTTCTCTTCTTTCATCAATGTTTCCTCCTGAAGTGCTATTTCTTTATCCTTGATGTCTTGGTCCTTATGAGTATCTCTATTTTTTTTCTCGCTCCTGAGGGTTATGGCCTCACACTGCTCTTTAGGGTTGACCTCAATATTACTAGAAAATACCTCTTTCTGATTAAACATAGAAGAAGCAATTTGCCTAATTTGCACTCCTAAAGATTTCATTGTTACCCCTATATTGCCCATATGTGTTTTGATATTGTTCAGCCTCGACTCATTCTTCTCAAACCTCTCTAATATTTTAGCAATAAATGTGCTCATGAGATCTTCTATGGAAGGTTTTTGCTCATCTTTTTTTATTATTGTAGCCAGTATGAGATTGCAAGACATTCTCTATATTGACATATGACAAGTTCGGATGGTAATAATTGGGCATATGATTACCTCTATAGTTATTGAATTTTTGATTGTTCACATATAAGACTTGCTCATGTCCTTCGTCAGGTAAGATCATTCTATTAGCAACAACAGCTTCAATAAATGGTTGGCCATATTGATTGATTAATACTGCTAGATAAGTCGTGAGGGATGTCACTTGAGCTGTAAGCGCAACAATAGGATCCACTTCGTATATACCAGCCACCTTAGGCACAGTAGTGCGCTCACTTGGCCATTGGAAATTATTAACGACCATCTCTTCTAGTAGAGCATAAGCATCTTCAGCAGATTTCTTGAACAGGGTTCCTCTAGCAGCTGTATCGACCATGGTTCTATTAGGACCATTCAACCCATTGTAGAATAATTGAATCTGAACCCAGTTTTCAAAATTATGCTATAGGCATGTCCTAAGTAGATCTTTAAAATGCTTTTATGCCTTATACAGGTTCTCTATCTCCAACTGCTTATATAAGCTTATTTCTGTTCTAAGTTGGGCTGATTTAGCTGGTGGAAAGAACCTCGTAAGAAATATTGTAGCCATATCTTACGGTATTGATTGCAGCCAACCATCGTTTTGTCCCTTAAAAATAATGGGAACAAGCGTAGCCTGATGGTCTCTTTGGTCACGTCATTCATCTTTATGATATCTGCCATCTCCAAGAACATCCTTAAATGCACGTTCAAATCCTCTACAGTTGAACCCCCAAATTGGTTCTTTTGCTCCATGTTGATCAATGCAGGTTTTAGCTCAAAATTATTGGCATTGATTGGTGGGTGCACAATCCAAAAATAATTATCATCTACGACCGGCTTGAAGTGATCTCGTATTGCCACTTGGCATGGGTTGTTCTCTATATTGTTAGTTGCCATAGCTTCTTTCTCAATTTTCCTTAAAAGAAAATAAATGAGTAAAGAAATAAGTAAAAATTAAAAAAATCTAAATTAAATTAAAGGTTACTTAGTAATAGTATTAATGTGAATTAAATTAAAAATCCCCGACAACGGCACCGAAAACTTGTTACGAGATTATCTTACCGCAAGTATACGGTATCAAGTTTTAGTAAAAGATAAGTATGAGTGTCGAATACACATGGATTGTAATCAGACTCTCACTAAGTACTATAATTAGTAATCCTAACTTTATTTAGAAATCAATTTGAAATAAAATAAATTAAGATTAAAAACTAGATAAGTGAGAAGTCTAAAAGTTTAGTTAAGAAAGACAATGATGAGATAGATTCTAGAGTCTGATTTTACCTAGCTATCCCATATGTATTTGTTATGCCAATCAATTATTATTTAGTTTCTGAGTTTATAAGCCAAGAATCCTAAGTTTTCTAACTCCCTCTCCCGAGTGCCGAATGAAAATATTATCAATTACTGACGTCGATATCCCTATAAAAATATAGTAATTAACAACTCATTACGCTCTGTAATTATGTGTTAAGGACTTCAAAGGAATTATAGATTCTCTCGAACTCAATAAAATTCCTACGTTATATTCTCTAGATCTTATTTAAAATCCCTTCTCCTACGTGATAGATTATAAACATGAGTCATCTTAATTTGTGGCCAAAAAACTAGAAGCATTAAACACAAGAGAATATAAATAAACTGAATTAAAACTTCACAAAAATCAAATTTCCAAATAATACATAGATCCAAGCGTACGCTATATCATCCTCTAGAATAAATAGAGTTAGTTCATGACCAAGTAGAAAAATAATGAAAATAGGGTCTTGAACATATTAGAAATCAATAGAGTTTAAAGAAATAAATTAGATGATAAAACCCGAATCGAATCCCCTCTTCTTCGACGTCATCGCATTCGTCTCCTCTTGTCGCTCTTTAATCTTCCTCTTTGGATTTCCCTAAAATATGTTTTGAACTCTTTAGTTGTGTATTAGTCTCCTCTCCTATGATTTTGGACGATCTTCTATATTTATAGGGAAGTCTTGGAGTCATTGTGTGTGTAGAATATTATTTTCTGAAGATTCTAGGAGTCTGTCATAGCGTCGTGACGTCAGAATTGGCATCGCGACGCCAATACCTCCGAACAATCTTTGTGAGCATCCTATGGGGGCGACGCAACACTAAAAGTGGCGTCGTAAAATCACCCCATTTTTCAAAATGAGTGGTTTCTGCATTTTATGCTTTCCCGCGTGCTTCCGTTGAGTCCGTAAGGTCCCAAAACATGTACAATTACTCCAAGATCCTTGTTCCAATGCTTCATACCAATAAAACATAAAAGAAACTACAAAATACATTAAATGAAACGGAATCTAATAAAATAGTAAGCTAAGAATATATGAATAAGTGGGTATAAACCGCGTGTTTGCAGAGTTGATCCGCTCAGAGACCTCAGAGGTTCTGAAGAAAATCATGGGGTACGGGCTCGAGGAGTTCCTCGAGTTCTTGCAATCTAGAGGTATTAGAGTGGGTGGCGTTGTTGGCATAGGTCGTTTACCATCATTGTAAGTTTATCTCTTTATATTGGATTTTGGGCTGGTAGCTAAGATACCCTAAGTGGTTTTTTTACTCGCACGAATTTTTCAATTCGTCAATAAAATTACTTGTGTTGATTTCTTTTTTGCATTAACTTATTTTCATTGATTTATATTTGTTAGATTTAATATGTGACAGATAATTATCTGTCAAAAATAATGATAGAAGTCTTGACATAAAATATTTCTATCAAGTATTAATGATAGAAATGCTTGACATAAAATAATTCTATCAAGAATTTAAGATGTTTATAATTCAAAATATTAGTCAAGTGCTAAATTTAAAACAATGATAAACATATAAGACATACATAATACATAAATTTATTTTAAAAAAATATAATTTAAATTAAAAATTAAATTATATGTGACAGATAAATAAATTTTTTTAAAATAATTTTGATTACGTCAATGAGCGAACTAGAACTGGACCATTTAAATTTGGTTCTTCCATTTTGGAACCGAAATCGGTCCAGTTCCATCTGGTTTTGGTTCCAACTAGTCCAAGTAGAACCGGAACCGGTGCTCAGCCTTATATATGACAAGTAAATAAATTATCAAGTTTTAGTTCCATTTTTATTTGTAATTTTCGTAACAAAATAAGTTCAATTGAGTTGTAATGAGTCTTGAAGATCTCGGTGCAATTGAACTGGTATTGGAAAAGTTGTGCATGAAGATCATATATGCGTTAGTTCTGCGTTCGTCGAAGCGTTCGAACGAGTGGCGTTAGTGTCACGTTCGTGTTTGGATTCCAATGAAACTTGGCAGAAGGCTCTCGTGCATAGTGCATTCAACAGTATGTTCGAACAATACCTTCTAATGAGTTTACGTTCGAGGAGTGTTCAAGTATGCGTTCGAACGAAACCTTACAGTGAGCACGCGTTCGACATGCTCCGAACTCCTGTGCGTAAATGACCTATTTTGGACGCGTTTTGACTCTATTTTACACAATGAAACCCATTCTTTTTGCCCTAACTATATGAACAACATTATCGCCACATTCATAAGTATTGGAAACATATTTCTTTGAACCAAAAAACCTTCATGGCTTTTCAACCCTTTCATTCTCTTCTTGAAGACTCTTTTGATTTTCCAATCTTCTTTGTTTTGGTGAGTTTCATCTTTGATTTACCATCAACACAACAAACCCAATTTCCTAAACCTTAAGAGTTCTCAAGGAGAAAGAATGGTAGTCGAAGTTTCGACATGCTTGTAGAGCTGATTCGCTCAGAGATTTCAGAGTTTCTGAAGACAACTGTAGGGTACGGGCTTTAGAAGTTCTTCGAGTTCTTGCAGTCTAGAGGTATTAGAGTCGACAGAGTTGCTGCCATAGGTCTTTTACCATCATTGTAAGTTTATCTCTGTATATTGGATTTTGGGCTGGTATCCGAGATACCCGGAGTGGTTTTTTTACTTACACGAGTTTTCAACTTTGTTAACAAGATTACTTTTGTTGATTTTATTTTATACATTAATTTATTTGCATTGATTTATATTTGCTAGATTTAAGGGTGTTTGTTGTCAATCCATAGAAATAATATTAAGACTTGTCTTAAATTATTGTGTTAATTCCGCGTAGGGTTAGAACCTTAAAATAAATATGAATTTTCATTTGGTATAAGAGACTGACCTCGATCATTGACCCATCTAACTATGGAAAGAAGTCAACCCTTAACCTATCCTCAATTCGTTGATGGGACATAGTATTTACATTGGAAAGTGCACATGAGGGCGTTCCTTAAGTCCTTAGATGAGAGGGTCTGGATGAACATAGAGTACAGGTCGAAACCTCCCATGGTTATGATTGATGGGGTTTCTTCTCCTAAAGATAAACTAACATGGACCAAGGATGAATTTGATGTTAGCAATAGGAACAACAAGGTAATTAATGCTATTCTTGGTGAACTAGCCAATTATGCTTGGGACATCCTTCAAACTATGCATAAGGGCACACTGTTTGTTAAAAATAATATACTCAAAGAGTTTGCCACTAGGTTTGAGGTCACTAGGATGAAAGATGATGAGACCTTTGATGAGTTCTAAGTCGAGATTAATGACATCGTTAACTCAAGTTTTAACCTAGGCGAGACCATTCCTACCATTAGGATAGTGAGAAAAATCTTTAGATCCATACCTGATAAGTTTTTACCTAAGATCACTGCTATCGAGGAAAGTAACGATTTCGATCACCTTATACTATAGAACCTCGATGGAAAATTATACGTGTATGAGAAGAAACTTCCTGGTTATAAAAAGCCCAAAACCATAGCGATGAAGATCGTGAAGGAAGTAGCTCATGATTCGTCTAGTGTGGATGATGGTGATAATTTCACGGATCTTGATTTGGCCGTGTTTGCAAAGAGGTTTAAGAAATTTCTTAAGCTGAAGAAGGTTGGTCGTGATAGGGATAGAAAGGATAAGCCTAGAGAGAGTAGACATGGTAGGAGGGAGTCTAAAGATGATAGAGGTAGCAAACCCCATGGTATTCAATGCCATGAGTGTGAATGGTATGGGCATATTAGATATGAGTGTCGCATATACCTTAAGTCTAAGGGCAAGAAAGCCATGGCAGCCTCGCTTAGTGATTCATGATGTGACTATACTTCTGATGAGTCTCCTAAATATAAGAGCCATTTTATGGCCTTTACTGCTAGTGTGGTTGGTGAGAGATATGAAAATATTAGGATGGATATGCCGATTCAAAATTCTCTCACTATGAGTCTATAGATGAGGATAGTCTTCATATAGCCTACACTGAATTGTTTAATAAGAGTTTAGCTATCAAGAACATGAATATAGAGGTCAATAAGAGCTTGAAGGAAGTAGAACTAGATAAGAATGAAGCTCAAGTTAAATTTGAGCAAAGCCTTTTAATGATAGATGACCTTGAGGAGATGAATAAGAGGCTAATTTATAGAGTCCAATCTTTATAAGCTGAACCTGAAGATGCTAAAATCCAGTTGTCTGTATTTTCTAATGGGACTAAGAAACTAGACCGCCTATTAGGGATTAGTGTGGAGTCTAATTGTGATAAGGCATCATCATCTAGAGCTGTGCCAATCTCTATTAAACATGACTTGGGTAAGAAATATGTTGAGTGTAGTCATGAGATTCCTCGGTTTGTTCCTCATCTTGTGTCCCAACCTCAATCTAAAGGTGTGGTGGGTAAACATTGCTCTCATCCGAGGTTTGTGCCTATTTTCCATCACTGTGGCAAGGCATGACGCATTAGGCCTAAGTGCTTCATGTTGCACAAATAAAAGCAAAGGCGTAAGAGAGTGTCACCTAGATTTGATTGTTCAAAATATGGTTTCTCAAGTTTCTGCACTAGCTAAACAGACGCAGATTATTAGTGAGAAACTTGCATTGTTGACAATGAGTTCTCAAGTGGAAGAGACTCCTATGAAAGTTTGGGTGAAGAAGCAAAATGACTTCTCATCTACTTTTGAATGCCTTGATCCTAAAAGGCATGATGAGAGTGCACTTTGGTGTAACTCTTCCTAGAAGTTGCATTAGTTTTCCCATTGTATGTATATGTGCATGTGTTTTATATTTTTGCAGGACTATTTTTTTTACTGCATATGGATGTGTGTGTCTTGTTATTTTTTTATTAAATGTCTCTTGGTATATAGGATGGAAATCCGGACATAAATTTCACAGCCAATTCCGAATTGATGGTAGTATGATCTGCACTCGGGATACAACTTCACTTACCACCAGATATGGACATGCCTTGTTGTGTCTTTACATTTTTTTTTGTTAAAAATAAAAATACAAAAAAAAAATTATAAAATGATAAGACCAAAATATTTTTTTTTGACTTGTTAGAGCATGAAAAACATGTGCATGTGATCCTGATATGTAGGATATATATTTATGTTTGCATAATATGCTTTCATTTTTCTTGTTGCTCTGTATGCATGAGTGAGTGTGATAAAAACCCTTGGTATATCTTGTACTTGCACTTGATGAGCGGAAAATATATCAATATTTACCGTATTTTTTACTTAATATTTTGTTTAGTTTCTCGGGTTTGATGAACGTTTTGATGTGTTTTAGTTTATTTTACAGATAAAATAATATTGGGACTCAATGGAATCATTTAGGATGAAATATCGATCAAATAAGGGCAAAAATTGGACTTGACATATTAATTTTGGAGATTGGAAACTTGAAAAGACGCTCTAACGAAGTACAGTTTCGGAAATTCCAATTTTACGCAATTGTCATACTTTGGGCATAACTTTTTACTCCGATATCAGATTGAGCTGATTCAAGTTCCAAATTAAAGAAGACTCAAATATCTACAACTTTTAAGAATAAAATAATTTTGAATTCTGAAGATTTCATGACCGAAATCGATGAAACATCCAGAAGTGTGTTATTCATAATTATTAAAGTCATTTTCAAAGAAAATAAATAAATAAATAAATAATAAAAATAGTCAAACTCCCACCAAACATGACAGCAATTAATAATGGATTTGGTGGAGCAATTAGTGGAGTAATTAATAATGGATTTGGTGGAGGCAAAACTTTGCCTATAAATACCAAGCCATTTCATTTGTAAATTCATACTTTCTTCTAAGGAATTCCTTAAGAATACTAAGAAGATTGTATCTTATTTGTTTATTTACAGCTTTCAGTAATTAATTTTTGCATTTGCACTTTCTTTTCTTTACTTTTCAGTCTTTACTTTCTGTAATTTACTTTTATGCAATTTACTTTCTGTTATTTACTTTTTCAGTTTTTTACTTTTTAGTAATGATGAGGTAACTCCCCTTACTGGGGTTAAAGGTAAAGCTTTTATTACTAATATTTAGATTAATCTCCCTTAATTATAATAGATAAACTATTTAAAACATGACTTAATGAGGATATCGCCCTATGGTCGGTTGGTAATTATTGAAATTGGTTTTAACCTAACTTAATGAGGATACCGTCTGGTTGGTCGGTTGGTAATTAATTATTAATTTGACATAATCTGGATACCGCCTATATGGCTGGTTGGTAATTACCATGCAAAGTTAATATATTATATTAAGGGAGATATCTAAAATAAAATTAATAAAAGTGGATCCTTTTACCTCAGCATTTTCTTTTATCGCACTTTTACTTTATTTACTTTTCAGCAATTTACTTTTCAGCATTTAATTTTCAGTATTTACTTTTCAGCATTTACTTTCTGTCATTTACTTTTAAGTATTTAATTTCCAGCAATTTACTTTATGTCTTTTATTTTATTTAAGATTTTATCAGTCCTAAATATGTGTTGTAACTAAGTCAGTTGTCTGGGATTGTGATGAAGTCCAATATCACTGATTTATAAGGGGTTAAATTATGGTTTGGGTAATAAAAAGGTTTATTTATTGAGCCTTAGTCTTAATGCGTCTTGTTAACTGGACATTAATAAGATTGATTCGGTAAACTTGAAATGAACTTGGAAAATGGATTTTAGGTTAAAGACCTTAGACTCAATAGCCCACGATCTTCCTTGAGGATAGATAACCCTTTAATAGATTTCCTTACAAGATAGGAATATACCTGTCGGGCGGTGTTGGGTTTCTATTAAGTCTCAATGATCAATTCAAGCAAGAAACACATGTGAATACAACAATGAAATATGGCGGAATCATACTCACATTGTTCGGATTTGGCGATGCGAGGAACAACAAAACTTTTAGCTCCTTGAACTTTCGGCTTTGGACTCCTTGTGCTCCTCAATTTTCGGTCAAGCTCCATGGATGAATCTCCAAGCTCCAAGCTTTGTGTGGTGATTCCATGCTCATAAGTTAGTTCCCTATCACCTTAGGATGACTCTTCATGTGCTAGCATTGGCAAGATTTGCAACAAATCTTCCATTTCACTTCTTGTTATTCACGGTTTTAGTGAAGAAAATGAGAGAGAAAAATGTTTGCCCCTTGGCCAAAACATGTGGAAGAGGGAGAGAGAGTGATGTCTTGTTTTTGGTTTCAAAAACCTAATGAAAAACATATACCAAAATTAGTCAAAAGCTTTTCCAAAAAGCTAAGATAATTTTGGAGGCAAATTTGCTATAAATGCAATCCAACAACTCACATTACTCATGAATAGTGACTGGTTGTTAATCACTCAAAGTGACAAGACATCCATCACTTCAATGATGTGCGATGTGATTTGATGCGTGATGTGACTTGTGGGCCACACTTGAATTCGAAATGCGAGTGCGCCCGCAAACACTCCCGGGCTAGGGTTCACTAATTCCGAATTAACGAATTTTCCGTTACGACGTAATTAAATCAAATTCAATTAAATAATTATGCATAGCAAAATTACTATTCACGTTGCTAACGAATTAATTCTAAATTAACTCGTTCGCCCGAATTAAAATCTAATTTTAATTCCGCGTCGAAATCCAATTTCGTATAATAAATCGAATATATTATTTTATCGATTAATTCCAAATTAATCGTTCTCTCTCTTTAAATAATATTTTATCCCAGATAAAATATCTCCATAATTATTCCCAGATTAATTTTCTCTCTCTTATAATTGATCTCAAATTAATAAAGTGTGAGTCATACATCATCGGTGAATCTTCGGGAAGCGATCCATGTGATACCCGGATATGTTGGCAGTAAATCCGGTCGTCGGACTATCCGAACACGTACGTTCCTAGTACTATGTTTTTACCGATTTATAAGACATGGTTGGCTTCTAGCAAAGCACCATGCCTACCCAATTCTCCAGAAACATTCTTACCGGAATATGTGATCTATATCAGGCGTAGTATACGTAGTATACGTAGTATTGCGTATTTTGATCCAGTATCGGATGTCACGTGCTAGGCTTGGGGCTGGAATTGTGTATGCCCCGTATGAAGCATATATCAGATCTCTGGTAACTAGTCTCAATTATCAGATAATCATGACCTAGTCATATTATCCCGATGACTGCAGTACATAAGAGCACCAGTTCCGGATCCTACGTGATCATCATCTCCACTATGACTGGAGTGATACTTCCATCTCGACATCACACCCAATACACTACGATTCTCAATATACCTAGAAGAGGCGTACACAGAACCTGTTAAAGCCCTGGACGACCAAAACCAAAGTATATTGATTGTCGCAAGTATTAGCGGTGCAAGTCTCAGGTTAAGACCAAATACACATACCCTGATTCGGACTTCCATAGACACATAGTCATACTACCAATGGAATTTCGAGGGGTCTATCCAGAGCGAAGCTGTTTCCGTACCATCGGTAAACACAACCTCCTATTACACTTGCATGAGTATCCTATACCCAAATATATGAGAACTATGCCGTTATGCTCCCACAACGCACACAAGTGTAATACTAGTCTATTCTGCATTATCGATATCCAATCTCGATAATACTACTGTTGGGTTTCTACGGTCTAACCGGGATTGATTTAAGAAAAGAAACCATGTGCGAATACAACAAGGAAGTTGCAGAATACTTACAATGATCGGTTGAGCGATGCGAGGAACAAAACTTCAAGCTTTCCTCCAAGGTGGCTCACGGCATTCACTGGTTTTTGTCCTCGAAGAATTCGGCCATGGTGGTCCATAAAGCTCCAAGCTTTGACGATGATTCCATGCTCACGGATGCGGTTCCCTATCACCTTCACAAGACTCCTAAAGCGTGCAAGCACTCCGGAAATTTTACCGTAAAATTTCTTTTGCTTCTTCTTGCAAAACTCACGGCAATGGTAGTGAAATGAAGAAGAAAAACAGCCCATTGGGCGTGAGCAAGAGAAGAGGAAAAAGAGAAGAAAAAAATGTTAAGTGTGTTGGTTTTTAGATTTCAAAAATCTAAATCACAAATCCACTTTCCAAATGTCAAAGCATTAAAGCTTTGCCAACTACCACCATCAATCACAATGACAAGTTGTCATATCACTCAAAGTGACTAGACATCACATCAATTGATTGACTAGTGATTTGACGCTTGATGTGACTTGCGGGCTGCACTTGAATTCGAAATGTGAGTGCACCCGCAAACACTCTCGGGCTCGGGTTCACTAATTCCAAATTAACGAATTTTCGGTTGCGACGTAATTAAATAATTATGCCTAGCAAAATCACTATTCACGTCGCTAACGAATTAATTCTAAATTAACTCGTTTGCCCGAATTAAAATCTAATTTTAATTCCGCGTCGAATTCCAATTTCGTATAATATATCGAATATATTATTTTATCAATTAATTCCAAATTAATCGTTCTCTCTCTTAAATGATATTTTATCCCAGATAAAATATCTCTGCAAGTAATCCCAGATTAATTTTCTCTCTCATTTAATTAATCACAGATTAATAAAGTGCGAGTCATACGTCATCGGTGAATCTTCGGGAAGCGACCCATGAGATCCCCGGATATGTTGGCAGTAAATCCGATCGTTGAACTATCCGAACACGTAAGTACCTAGTACTACGTTTTTACTGATTTACAAGACAAGGTTGGCTTCTAGCAAAGCGTCATGCCTACCCAATTCTTCAGAAATATCCTTAAAGGAATATGTGATCTATATCAGGCATAGTATACGTAGTATTGCGTATTTCGATCCAGTATCAGATGTCACGTGCAAGGCCTGGGGCTGGAAATGTTTCTGCCCCGTACGAAGCACATATCGGATCTCTGGTAAATAGTCTCTATAGTCGGATAATCATGACCTAGTCATATTATCCCGATGACTGCAGTACATAAGAGAACCAGTTATGTATCTTACGTGATCATCATCTTCATTATGACTGGAGTGATACTTCCATCTCGACATCACACCCAATATACTACGATTCTCAATATACCCAGAAGAGGCGTACACAGAACCTGTTAAAGCCCTGGACGACCAAAACCAAAGTATATTGATTGTCGCAAGTATCAGCGGTGCAAGTCTCAGGTTAAGACCAAATACACCTACCCTGATTCAGACTTCCATAGACACATAGTCATACTACCAATGGAATTCCGATGGGTCTATCCAGAGCGAAGCTATTTTCTGTATCATCGGTAAAACACAACCTCCTACTACACTTGCATGAGTATCCTATACCCAAATATATGAGAACTATGTCGTTATACTCCCACAACGCGCACAAGTGTAATACTAGTCTATACCGCATTATCGATGTCCAATCTCGATAATACTACGACTAGGGATATTTAATGATTAAACCTTCATGGATTGATACTGTCTCATATCTTATCAATCCGGAACTAATCATATGGACCTTTCATCATTTATACATCTCGGTGATCTAATCACAAATGATAAAAGAGCATTTTCCTTTGTCACATAGTTAATTTGTACAACAATACCATGATCTATACAAATAGTGACGCTATAGGTCATAACTGTCCAACAATCTCCCACTTGGCCTATAGCCAGTCACTCGAGTGTCTTACACCCGAACTATGTACGGTTCGCTCATACTTCTGCAGAGAAAAGGCTTTCGTCAGCGGATTTGCATGATTATCATCTGATGCGATTTATACGATCATCACATCACCACGATGTATGATCCGAACGAATCAGATGAATAATCGAAGTATATATCTGGATCGTTGATGAGACCATTAATTCTTTAGCCTGCACTGAAGCCTAGCTCAGCTGCTAACAGAACTATATCTAATCTAATTAGATTATTATCGACCCAAATGGCTTATATTACTGCCTCAGCTGCAGCAATAATCCACTTTTGTTGTTTATTCGGTAACAGTATCTTGCTTGGAAGATTTCCAGCTCACTGTTCCGTTATTCAAACTGTATAGTACCGTTTTGTGACTTATAGTCATTTTTATCGGTTAGGAAACTTGCAACGGTGAACCCAGTTACTTCAAGTTCTCATTCTCCATAGTATAAGACAACATCCTTAGATCTTCTAAGATACTAATGGATGTTTTTAACATCAATCCAGTGACCATCACTTGGATTGGCCCGATTGTGACTCCATGTGCTCAAAGCATATGAGACACCAGGTGACGTATATTTTTCAATGTACGAGTTCTCAGAGAGTGCTAAAAACTTTAAATCTATCCCAGTAGATCTTTATTCCTAGAATAAAGGTTGTTTCTCCCAAGAATTCTACGGAGAATTTTTCATAAAAGTCAAGCTTTCACCGATTGTATTATGGGAATATCATTTCCAAGAAATGACATATCATTATTTATTTAGGACATTCATTGTCAGTGCGCTCCCACTAACCTCCTTATATACACAAGAATCATTTTCATTTTGAATTAAATCATATACCATTATGATTACATCAAAACGATAGTTCCAAGAACGCTATGCTTGCTTCAATCCATCCATGGATCGAATAACCTGCAAACCTTGTTTGCTAGTTATGGTACGACAAAATTGTCAGGATGTTGTAAACATCCTCCAAAAGGTTTCCATTTAAGGAAAGCGATTTTGACGTTCAGCTGCCATATTTCATGAATGAAACATGCAACATTAGCAAGCATTATCCAAATAGATTTAACCATGGGAACAGGTAAAAGGTTTCATCGTAATCGACACAATGTTGATAACGATACCTTTTCGCTACAAGCCCAGCTTAGTATGTTGGTATGTTGCCTTCCATGTATGTCTTCCTTGAAGACTCATATAGTACCAATAGGCACAATGCCTTGCGGTACAACAACTAGTATCCAAACTTGGTTGTTATACATGGAATCCATTTCGGACATTATGGCACTTTTCCATAATAGGGAGTCGATACCTTGTATCACTTCCTCATACGTATTCAGTTCGTATTCCTCAATAAGATTGAAATCTTTATGAGGTGAGATCAGAAACCCATACCTCCCAGGTTGTTTCCTGACTCTCTCTGATCTACGCGGTTCTTGTGTATTCGAAGATTACTGGTATAGTTACATCCTTGATGAACTATTTGTGTTCCATTAAGGAATCGGTGCCTGGAATAATATTACTCTGATTTTCATCAAGTTTTACTTTCCTCCCACTTACCACTGCATATTGGTATTCCTATTAGGAAAACCGCATGGCGAGCAACAATTACATTGTTCTCTTGTGAGTTGTATAAGTATTATACTTTGGTTTCCCTAGGATAACCTACAACTTAGGCACTTATCCGATTTGGGTTTTAGTTTGGTATCATCCAAACATATGCCTAGCATTCCCAAATCTTTAGGAATGAGAAAACCCAGTTTCTTTCCTGTTCATATCTAATATGAAATCTGTCAAACAGATTATTATGGAACCTTATTCAAAATAAGTTCTGCACTGTTTAATGTGTATCCCTTGAAGGAAATGGTAGCTCAGAGCGACTCATGATTAATCTTATCATGTCCAACAAAATTCGGTTTCTCTGTTCGGACACACCGTCAAACATATGTGTTCCGGGAGGAGTACTCATTGAAAGAATACTATACTATTTCAAGTATTTAAGAAACTTATTGCTTAAGTATTTTTATCATGGTCTAACCGTGACGGTTTAATACTTTTGCCGATTTGTTTGTCTATTTCATGTCGAAACTCTTTGAATTAATCAAAAGTTTCCGATTTGTGTTTCAAAACAAAAACACATAACCATAACGCAATGCCACATCCGTAAAGGTCACGAAACATTCATATCCACATCTAGCCTAGCTAGACATGGGACCACTTACGTCACTATGAACAAGGGCTAACAGATTGGTGGCATTTGCACTTTTACCAAGTAAATAGTGTTTTAGGCACTTTGCCCAATAAACTAGATTCGTAGACATTATTTGAATGGAATCAAATCCGTCATAGTATCCACTCTTCGAAAATGTGGATATACGAGTCTTGTTAATTGTGTCCCAGACAACAATGCCACATTTAAGTTTCATCTGATTTACTCAGTTTGAACTATTTGTTTGTCATGTTATATGTTTGAGATTCTTTTATATTAAAAATATAAATACTGTTATTCACATCTAATGTGTTTATCTCAATATCATCTTTATAAAATGAAACACTTTAGTGTTCTAGAATATAAAGGTATACCCGCAACAGATCATACTCTGATATAGAGATAATGTTCCTAGTCAAACTAGTTACACTATAACAGTTTCCCAATTTAAGTACACACCCGAAGGGTAGTTCCTATATTTAGGTCTCTACGGTTAAAACAATGACTTTCATCTCATTTTCGATTCGCAGATCAATCTCAACTGAAGTCAGTATCCTGCTCATAGCAGATTCTGCACACCAGTACATATTTATGTACCACTTCTAGTATCTAAAATCCAATTTTAATACTAGCTATGAACATGTTGATGACAAACATATTTGAAGCCGAAGCCTTGCACCGTCTTCAATTCCTTCATGTCTGCCTTGTCCATACGGTAGTCACGCTTCCGTGTCCCCGTTTGCTACAGTTTAGGCATACATTCTGGGATATGTCCTTTGTCTTCCCAGAAGATTATAATGGCTTTGCCTTTGCCCCTTTTCCACACCCCAGAAGCCTTTGGCCAAGCCTTTGGCCAAGCCTTGGCTTTCTAGAATGTCGAATTAAGGTGCGCCTTGCGCTTCTTGCCTTATTGCAAACTTTTGGCTTTGTCTCCTTGAGAATAACCATTAACTCTCCAAGAGTTTATCTGTTGCAATTTAGTACTTCTACGATCTAAGGATAGATCTATGAAGATCCTTCAATTTCATTATCATACTATAAGGATCCAATCCTTAGTTATGATCAAGAAATTAAGGAGTCTATTTTGCAAGCATAATGGATTAAGCACTAAAATTATCATCACATGAATCTTCCAAAGATCATGTTCTACAATTTGCTTAACTCCAAGCTTAGGCTTAAGATGTTATTTTATCAAATAAAGTAACTTCTTAATTTTCAGGACTATCTTGATGTTTTATTCCCAATTTGAAAATTAAAGTCGTTTAAATACATTTTCACCCAGGATTATGTTTTAAACACTAATCTTTCAATTATCTTGATTCCAATAGTCCAACTATCGAATCAACGATTTTAGGTACTATTAAATATAATGATTACTATAGTCTAACTATATAATCAACTATAATTTAATTAGTTAAATTCAATTATATTGATTACTATAATCCAAATATAAAATCAACTATCAATTGAAATAGTTTGAATACAGTCTAACTGTTTATTAAAACAACGATTAATTATTAGTCCAACTAATAAATTAATTTAACGACGGAATATTTGAATGAGCGCGTATGGCAAGTAAATAAACAAATATTGCAAATTTAATACTTGCCTCCCATAATTTTTCGGCGAGCCTCTAACCCTCTGTGGAGTACTCGGGAAACCTTGTTTCCTAGTGGGCTAGGATCCCGTTAAATAACACACAATCTTGACTTTGGCCAACAAATTGTATGATAATTAACTAGGTAGATCTCTAAGATCAATTGGATCTCATCCAATTCCTAGATCCAGTAGGTGGACATCCAATTCCGAAACATATATCTTATATATGCCAATATATCCAATATATTGCCTAACCTTTTTCCTCTGAATCATCTAAGCCTTGGCTTTGGCACAACAAACTTAGTGATCCCAGTTAAGCGGAACCCATTGACCTTGGAAATCTTCGTAATCAATGTCGATGGACAAGAAGTGATCTTGACTTCGGCCAACAAATCACAACTTGGACAAGACACCAATATGGAACAAAGCCTTTATGATTCAAACACATCCGCAACGGACAAAGGTCTTGTCTTTGGCCAAAAAACCAATGCCAGTCTTGGATTTTGAGTAAGAATCACTCAATGGAAGGAAAAACGCTTAATATGTTGTTGAGGGTTTTTCGCGTGCAATTGGCAACCGATTAATTTTCTTTGTTAGGTCTCATCATCATACACGCTTAAACATGCATTCTAACACATAATAAGGTGCGTAAGTAAATAAATATAATAATGATATGCGGATGGATACTTAACACATTGTTCCTAGAACAAATCTCTCCATTTCCTCTCTCCCGCTAGCACAAGTATTACTTCTACCTGATTACATAACACTTCTAAAGAAACCTCATTTACATTGAGGGGAATATGTGAGAAGAAAAATACAAAGAGTAAGGAGGTAATAGGCTGGACACGCAGGTCCAATTAATAAATTCTAAATTTATTACAACAATTTCCAAAATTGCCCCACCCATCTAATATCCATCCGATATACATTATTCATACATCGCAACCATGTATTCACACAAGCATCATTATCAATCAATCTAATCCAATTAATTAATCTGAATATTAATGACCATCCAATGTTCAAACAACGATTTGATTTTGCGCGAGTCAAACTCGTTTTACGAATAAGTACTCAAAGTACGAATTCTTGAATTAAATTAAACTACAACATTAAATCCAATTTAATTTGTATTTAATACTAACTCATTTATTTAATTCCAAATTAAATATTACACTTTATTAATGAACCTTTACGACTTAGATTCCAAATATAATCGTTACGAGTCTCAAAGCCCGATTAACATCCAATGTCAATTTAATTAAAGTCCAATGGGCTTTTAATTAATTTCTAAGGCATGGAATTTTGGTCAATATGGGTCAAACCCAAATACCAAAGCCCATTTAAGGAATCACCCTTATTTGCCAAGAAACCAATTTAGGCCCATTAAGCCCAATTAAAATTTAAAGGTCCATTAGTCATAATTGGACTTTATGAATATGGTTTTGGGCCCAATTCGATCCAACCAATTTAGCCTAAACCCATCTTGGTACAACCAAGCCCATTAAAGCCCAATTACAACCTTTATGGCCCAATTCCAAAATAAGCCCAATTAATTAAATTATCAAATTCCAAATTTTATAACTTAATTAACCAAAGTGTAAGGCCATAATTAATCGCCCAAATTAATATTTCCAAAACAAAAATTTGTAAAATTAATTATGCTCATTATCATCAAAACATGTCCAACATATTTCAATCAAAAATCAAACATTTTCCATGCTACATATGTCTCGGCATTTTGGGTATTTACATGTCCAATTCGGTTTTAATCAAATTAAATCCACAATCAACATTACCCAATGTTTTCCAACTCATCCAATGATAAAAAACACAAAAAATATCAAGACAAAAGGCATTGAAACTCTCAGCCAAGCCTAAGATTTGGGCAAAAATTGATCCAATCAACTTTTCATGAAATTGATCCAATACAACTTCAATTAAACATCATTTAAGCATACTCAATCAAGTAATTTTATCAAATCATGCTCAAATACAATTTACCCAATTTTAACCCTAAGTTCAAGTTTCATGCTCAAATGGCTCTGATACCATTGTTGGGCTTTTACGGTCTAACCGGGATCGATTTAAGCAAAGAAACCATGTACGAATACAACAAGGAAGTTGCGGAATACTTACAATGATCGGTTGAGCGATGCGAGGAACAAAACTTCAAGCTTTCCTCCAAGGTGGCTCACGACATTCACTGGTTTTTGTCCTCGAAGAATTCGGCCATGGTGGTCCATAAAGCTCCAAGCTTTGATGATGATTCCATGCTCACGGGTGCGATTCCCTATCACCTTCGCAAGAATCCTAAAGCGTGCTAGCACTCCGAAAATTTTGCCGTAAAATTTCCTTTGCTTCTTCTTGCAAACTCACGGCAATGGTAGTGAAAGGAAGAAGAAAAACAACCCCTTGGGCGTGAGCAAGAGAAGAGGAAAGAGAGAAGAAAAAAATGTTAAGTGTGTTGGTTTTTAGATTTCAAAAATCTAATACACAAATCCACTTTCCAAAAGTCAAAGCATTAAAGATTTTCCAACTACCACCATCAATCACAATGACAAGTTGTCATATAACTCAAAGTGACTAGACATCACATCAATTGATTGATGATGAGTGATATTTATATCACTATTTCCCATTCATTTAACTTAATATTTTGTATAGTTTCTTGAGTTTTATGAACGTTTTGATGTGTTTTATTGTTATCTTGCAGATAAATAAAGTTTGGACAGCACTTGAGGCAATTGGGGCAAAACCGGACAAAAATGCGTCAACAGGGATATTTTCGTCTTTTGCGCGTCGCGACGCTGGAACATTGCGCGCCGCGACGCCCAGCGTGAGCCGAATCTGCTAACATGCGCCTGGTCAACGGTCAACAATTTGAGAAGTTTTGACTTTGCTAAAGTGCGCCGTGCCACGTGTCAACATCACATCCCATCTGCTAACATGCGCCGTGCCACGTGTCATCATCATATGCTGCCGACACTCAGACTTGACACGTGTCGCCTCGTCATCAGCCATGTCAGCGGTCAATAAGTCAACCTTGCCACGTGTCGTGCCACATCATCAGCCACGTCAGCAGGTCAAACGAGTCAACTTGCCACGTCAGCCTCAGCCAATCAGAGCATGACACGTGTCGCCACGTGTCGCAATCCTATTGTGCCGACAAGTCAACAGTCAGCCGCCTCGCCACGTCATCACAATAATTGAGAATTAGCCGCCTTGACACGTGTCGCGTGTACAGTCAGCCGCCTTGCTACGTGTCGCCGTATCATTGTGCCACGTCGACAAATTGCGCATCGCGACGCTGGGTGACTTGGCGTCGCGACGTGCGAACAGTGCCCGAACAGTAATATATTTTGCTATAAATAGACCGCGAATTTTCAGTTTTTTTACACACCTTTCTCTCTCTTGATTTCTCTCTCTAGAGAGAATTTCTCTCTCTAGATTTTTTTATTTTTTTTATTTTTTTAGTTTTTTTATTTTTAGTTTGTAAATATTTAACTACTTTTTGTAATAATAGTAATTTAATTTTTACTTTTTACTTTTTACAGTTTTTACTATTCACCATGTTGAAGTAACTTTTTCAGCTAAGGTGAAAGGTAATTCTTCTACTATTGCTATTTAGATAATCTCCCTTAAAAATAATATATTAACTATTTAAAATATTGACTTAATAAGGAATACCGCTATATTGGTCGGTTGGTAATTTAATTTTAATCTATTTTAAACCTGACTAATCAAGGATACCGCCAGACTGGTCGGTTGGTAAATTTATTTTTGGTTCCGCCTTAATGGCCGGTTGGACTTAATTTGACTTAATCAGGATACCGCCAGAATGGTCGGTTGGTAATATTATCACAAGTTTATATATTATTTTATGGGAGATATCTAAATTAGTTGTAGTAAAAGTAATTCCTTTTACCTTAGTATTTTATTTTATTGTAACTTATTTTTCAGCTTTTTACTTTATGTCTTTTACTTTTATGTCTTTACTAGTCCTAATTATGTGTTAGTTAATTAGAGGTTGTGATGACTTTTAATATCACCGGTTTATAAGGGATTATTTTATAGTTGGGTAATTTAAAGGTTTATTTATTAAGTCTTAAGCTTAATGCTTCTTGTTGTCTGATCACCAATAAGATTGATATGGTAAATCTAAAATGAACTAGACATAGGGATTTTAGGTTTCAGCCTTAGACTTAATAGCCCACGATCTTCCTTGAGGATAGATAACCCTTTAATAGATTTCCTTACAGGATAGGAATATACCTGTCGGGCGGGGTAGCCATAATTGGAACTTAAACTTAATGAATCCAGATAATTTGGTTGACATAGACATATGGTTCAATTGGGTTAAACTGGGTATTTGTGTCTGACCATCGACAGAGGCTTACACATAATTTAGTGTTCCAGGTTATAAATTAATATATTACCAACTTTAAGATAACCACTTCATCTTTAAAATGATATTAAAAGAAATCACAATCTTTGTATCTTTTGTTATTTTCCTTAGTATTTTCTTTTGTCTTTTTATTTATTTATTTATTTTGTAAAACCACTTTCAACCAATCAAACAATCATTCTCTTCTCCCTATAATTAGATATTTGTAAATAAATAGATTCAACAATTAATAACAACAGTAGGAATTAAGTCCTCGTGGGATCGATATTTTTATACTACTTGAACGATACGTGCGCTTGCGTTATACGTGTGTGTTTACGCCGGTCAATTGACTAGTGATTTGACGCTTGATGTGACTTGTGGGCCGTACTTGAATTCGAAATACGAGTGCGCCCGCAAACATTCTAGGGCTCGGGTTCGCTAATTCCAAATTAACGAATTTTCCGTTGCGACGTAATTAAATAATTATGCCTAGCAAAATCACTATTCACGTCACTAACGAATTAATTCTAAATTAACTCGTTCGCCCGAATTAAAATCTAATTTTAATTCCGAGTCGAAATCCAATTTCGTATAATATATCGAATATATTATTTTATCGATTAATTCCAAATTAATCGTTCTCTCTCTTAAATGATATTTTAACCCAGATAAAATATCTCCACAATTAATCCCAGATTAATTTTCTCTCTCATTTAATTAATCCCAGAATAATAAAGTGCGAGTCATACGTCATCGGTGAATCTTCGGGAAGCGACCCATGAGATCCCCGGATATGTTGGCAGTAAATCTGGTCGTCGTACTATCCGAACACGTAAGTACCTAGTACTATGTTTTTACCAATTTACAAGACAATGTTGGCTTCTAGCAAAGCGACATGCCTACCCAAATCTCCATAAATATCCTTACAGGAATATGTGATCTATATCAGGCGTAGTATACGTAGTATTGCGTATTTTGATCCAGTATCGGATGTCACGTGCAAGGCTTGGGGCTGGAAATGTGTATGCCCCGTACGAAGCACATATCGGATCTCTGGTAACTTGTCTCTATAATCGGATAATCATGACCTAGTCATATAATCCCGATGACTGTAGTACATAAGAAAACCAGTTCCGTATCCTACGTGATCATCATCTCCACTATGACTGGAGTGATACTTCCATCTCGACATCACACCCAATACACTACGATTCTCAATATACCCAGAAGAGGCGTACACAGAACCTGTTAAAGCCCTGGACGACCAAAACCAAAGTATATTGATTGTCGCAAGTATTAGCGGTGCAAGTCTCAGGTTAAGACCAAATACACCTACCCTGATTCGGACTTCCATAGACACATAGTCATACTACCAATGGAATTCCGAGGGGTCTATCCAGAGCGAAGCTGTTTTCCGTACCATCGGTAAAACATAACCTCCTACTACACTTGCATGAGTATCTTATACCCAAATATATGAGAACTATGTCGTTATGCTCCCACAACACGCACAAGTGTAATACTAGTCTATACCACATTATCGATGTCCAATCTCGATAATACTACGACTAGGGATATTTAATGATTAAACCTTCATTGATTGATACTATCTCATATCTTATCAATCCGGAACTAATCATATAGACCTTTCATCATTTATACATCTTGGTGATCTAATCACAAATGATAAAAGAGCAATTTCCTTTGTCATATAGTTAATTTGTACAACAGCACCATGATCTGTACAAATATCGACGTTATGGGTCATAAATGTCCAACAACTACGACTAGGGATATTTAATGATTAAAACTTCGTGGATTGATACTGTCTCATATCATCTCAATCCGGAACTAATCATATGGACCTTCTATCATTTATACATCTTGGTAATCTAATTACAAATGATAAAAGGGTAATTTCCTTTGTCACATATTTAATTTGTACAACAACACCATGATCTGTACAAATATTGATGCTATGGGTCATAATCGTCCAACAGGCGGGGGTAGCCATAATTGGAACTTAATCTTAATGAATTCAGATAACTTAATTGACATATGAATATGATTAATTGGGTTACACTGGGTATTTGTATTTGACCATCGGAAGAGGCTTTTACATAATTTTGTGTTCCAGGTTAATAAACCAATATATTACTCAAACGTAAAATAACCACTTCATCTTTTAAAAGATATTGGAAAGATTCACAACCCTGGATAGTTTTATAAAATTGAATTTTCCTAAATCTACTTTCAAGCAATTTCATTTACTTGTTTTAAGTTTAAAGTCACCATCCAATCAATAACCAATACATTAGATACTCGTAAAAATTTGACTTCATAAATTAATAACAAAAGGTTTAAGTCCTCGTGGGATCGATACTTTTTATACTACTTGAACGATACGTGCGCTTGCGTTATACGCGTGTGAAAATTCCGGTCAGCACTTCACATACACGTTTTTATTATTGTCAATACTTAGTCGCATGTATGAGTTTTTGGACTGACAGTCTAATTTCTATCATACTTAGCTCACTAAATAGTGTGACATTTGACTAGAAGACTTTGTGCTATCCCCTTGTGAAAGAAACTAATAATAATACAGTTTCTATGAGACTCAATTGTAAAAAATCCAATGGGACAATTTAAAAGATAAGGGAAAAACCCTTCACTCAAAATATTTTTTATTTATGAGCTCATCATATTTAGAGGGATAATATTATAACATGCAACCAATATTGTTTATTTTCAAGTCCTAGTGGTGCTATGTTTGAACACATATTTTGTGGACTTGGTGTGTCAAGAGATGTGACTTCTTTGGCAGTGTCTCCCTAGTAAAATAAGGTCTTGAGCCTTGATTTGTTGTGTACTTATATTTTTTCATGCAAGTGCTTGTTATGCTTTGGTGTTTATGTCATATGCGTGCATGTAGTATTTAGCAAAATCTAAAGTGATGTATATTATTTCATGTCATAAGCACCTGAATAATGACTGAGTATCATTGTACTTACTTGAAGTGCCTTTTCAGTCGTATTTGATTTATTTTCCTTTAACTCATTATGTGCTTGTGTGTGCTTCATGTCATTGCATATCATTTTTATTTTTTGCATATTTATGAGTGTTTACTTCTCGTGTGTTCATTCTGTTATCTGAGTCAAGTTGTTAGTGAGAGGGAGTAACATATGTTTGCATATTCTCTTACATGGGTCATCCATTTACCGATTGTCATTTTATGAAAAAAAGGGGAGTAGAGTTATGGGTAGTTTGGGAGTATTATATCTATTATTTATTTATCTCCATTTTAGGGGAGTAGGATATCTATTTATCTAATTATACATGCATGATATTTATCGATGTTTTATCTTTATGGATGTTTCAGCTAAACATACTATTTGCTGAGGTGGCATTGATATCAAGACTAATTGGTTAGATATTATATCGAGTCATATTGTAGTAAGTCACTGTCATGATAGTTGGCAATTCACTGTTTTCTTTTTGGGTCTTTTACCGTAGTATTTATATTAAGTAGTGTTTTGTCACGCAAACCCAAATGGGGAGATTGTTAGTTCAATTTTTATTGACAATATCCGTAACAAAATAAGTTCAATTGAGTTATAACGAGTCTTGCAGATCTCTGGGCAATTGGATTGGTATTTGGTAAAGTTGTGCATGAAGATCAGATATGCGTTAGTGCTACGTTCGTTGAAGCGTTCGAAAGAGTGGCATAAGTGTCATGTTCGTGTTTGGGTTCGAACGAAACTTGACATAAGGTTTACTTGCATAGTGCATTCAACAGTGCATTTCTAATGAAATCTTCCAATGATTTTTCATTCGAGGAGCGTTCGAGTATGCGTTCGAACGAAACCTTCCAGTGAGCACACGTTCGACACACGTCCGAGTGGCGTTCGAATGCCTGTGCATAAGTGACCTATTTTGGATGTGTTTTGAGCCTATTTTGCACTATAAAACCCCTTCTTTTTGCTCTACCTATATAAACAACATTATAGTCATTTCGTAAGTGTTGGAAACATATTATTTTGAGCCAAAAAAACCTTTATAGATTTTCAACATTTTCATTCTCACATTGAAAACTCTTTTGATTTTCATGTCTTCTTTATTTTGATGAGTTTCATCTTTGATTTACCATCAACACAACAAATTCAATTTCCTAAAACTTCAGAGTTCTCCAGGAGGAAGATTGGTAGTCGGAGTTCCGGCGTGCTTGCAAAGTTGATCTGCTCAGAGACTTCAGAGGTTCTGAAGAAAACCGTGGGTTACGGGCTCGATGAGTTCTTCGAATTCTTACAGTCTAGAGGTATTAAAATGGGCGGAGTTGCTACAATAGGTCTTTTACCATCACTGTAACTTTATCTCTTTATATTGGATTTTGGGCGGGTAACCGAGATACCCGCAGTGGTTTTCTTACTCGCACGAATTTTCCATTTCGTAAACAAAATTACTTGTGTTGATTTTTTTTTTTTTTTGCATTAACTTATTTTCATTGATTTATAGTTGTTAGATTTAAGAGTGTTTGTTGTCAATCCATAGAAACGATATTTATGACTTGTCTTAAATTATTGTGTTAATTCCACATAGGGTCATAACCTTAGGATAAATACGAATTTTCATCAAGAATTAATGACAGATTTGTGACAGATAATTATCTGTCAAGAAATAATGACAGAAGTCTTGATATAAAATATTTCTATCAAGAACTAATGATAGAAATACTCGACATAAAATAATTCTATCAAGAATTTATGATGTTTATAATTCAAAATATTAGTCAAGTGCTAAATTTAAAACAATGATAAACATATAAGACATACATAGTACATAAATTTAATTTTAAAAAATATATTTTAAATTAAAAATAAAAATTAAATTATATGGACTGCAAATCAATTATGTATTTGAGCATAATTTTTTATTCAAACTGGACCGATCGGTTCAATCGGTCAAATCGAGAACCGGCCTTTAGTCCGGTCGGAATCATGTTAAAAAATAACAGACTTATAAATCGGAAAAAAACTAGTAGAAAATTGAAAGTTAAACCCGATTTTTTGAAAAAATTTAATATGTAATTACAATAAGTCTAAAATCTAAGTTTAAAACCAGATTTTTTATTTTAATACCTAATTATTAAAAAAAAATATTTTTTTCATTTAAGTGAAATTAAACTTTTGCCCTTATTAGGGGTGAGCACCGGTTCCGGGTAGAACAAGACATGTTTTTAAGGTTTGGAATCAGAACTCGTTGGAACCGGAGCGATTCCGGTTCCAAAATAGAAGAACCGAATTTAAATGGTCTGGTTCCGGTTCTGTCATGGACGGAACCGGAGTCGGACCATAACCTGTTTTGGGAACTGAATTTAGAACCAATTTCCGAACTAAATTAAAACTCAATTTCATAACTAATTTTAAAACACAATTGAAACTCAATTTCATAACCTAAATTAAAGCTCAATTTAAATCCAATTTCATAACCAGTTTTAAAACTCATTTTAAACTCAATTTCATAATCCAAATTAAAACCCAATTTATATCCAATTTCATAACCCAATTAAAACTCAATTTCATAACTCAATTAAAACTCACACACTTCCTACAAGAATATTATGCATTGAGTCAAAAATATTATGCAATATGCAGTTTTACTTATTGTTTATTTATGTATGGACAACTGGTAAGAATATTATGTAATATTCAAGTTTGAGAAATAATTGTATTTTCAAAGTTTGACAATAAAAAATAAATAGGGTAAATAAGAACCGGACCGGAACCGAATTGGAACCAATTAATATGATACCCTATTTAATTGGGTTGGTTCCGGTTCCACTCAGAACTGAAACGAAACCAATTAATAGCGTACCCTATTTAATTGGATAGGTTCTTGTTCCAATTAATTAGGAATCGATTTTTTCCAGGTAGGTTCCGATTCCACGGGAAACCGGAACTAAAACCGAAACCGATTTTGCTCATCCGTAGCCCTTATACCTTAATTGTTTTTCAATCTAGCTCCTGCTTTTTTGTTCATGAGCATAAAATAACCTAAGTCTAAAAGCCTTCATGATATATTTCTTGATAGACAATATTTTTTATCATGATTTTATTATATAAATTTTTAATTTTTTTACTACCAAATATTTTGAATTAAAAAAATATTTAATCTAAATAAAATAAATTTTTGATGTAGTCAAAATTTGGATGTGTATTAAGTAGAATGAAACTGAAAATTAATGCATTAAATGCTATTTTTAAAAACACGGTCATTATATTTCGGATGTTAAACACAATTAAAAATAAAAAAATATTATTTAAACTTGAAAAAATAATCAAAACACACTTTACACAGCACACTTAATTTAATTACAAACTCAAAAATAAACTAAAAGCTAGCACGCGCGCGCGGGGAGTCAATTTTACAAACTCGAGACTTAAGACTTAGCCCTTAATCAATTTTCAACCCTCAATTGCCGACACATGCACAACACACTGCCATTGTTTGACTCACAGTTGACTCAACACTAGACGATAACGGCTCCTAAATCAATTTTACCTTGAAAACGAGAACCTCAGTTGACGGGTGATTTTTGTTTCAGGGGTACTTTCGGGATAATTCTCCCGGAACAATCCTCATCCAACCGTGAATTTGTTTGGTTATGAGGGACCAAAAACAAATTTGGCAAAAGACAAAACAACCATAGAATCGACAAGAGGATTTTACGTAGTTCGGCGGAGCGAATCCAACCTACGTCCATAGACACAAAGTGGGGTATGATTTTTATTACCAAACCGAGCCCGGCCGACCTGTTTTCAGGGGGGTCTAAAGAAAACCGAGTTGTTTGTATTTCACTCTTTTACAAGTAGTTGTTCATTTGTTACAATTTTCGCTATCCCCTTACAAATAAGACTAACTTCCCATTATATACTAAGAGAAAAATAGCACTATTCTCATATCTCCATTACGTCAGCCACACGGATCTCCGACTGATTGACGGGCTCTCTGCCCCTATTCTGCCTCGCCGAAAGCAAACCTACCATCTGCCTGCCTGTCACATCACTCCGTTTTATACACTGCGACACTCAATAATAATGATGTCAGCCTGTAAAGATCTACAGCGATGATACATGTCAGAGGGAAAAGTCCAAACGGTCCTGATCACACGTCAGGCCTCAAGAGGTCGGTTAGATGATTTGCCGAGCTACCCAAAAATTCTCCCGACCTGGCCTAAAAATGTCTGAGCTCATCAGCCTGATCCAGGAGAAAGGAGGGTACCGAACCGAGCTATCGGGCTAAAGGGGTTGGTCTCGGCTCTGATGTTGTCGGCCTCTGAGATTCTGACCGGCGTAAACACACACGTATAACGCAAGCGTACGTATCGTTCAAGTAGTATAAAAAGTATCGATCCCACGAGGACTTAAAACCTTATCTATTAATTTTTATGAGGTTAAATGATTACTAGTATCTAACAGGTTAAGTGATTGATTTGAAATGGCGACGATTCTAAATTTAAAGACAAGTAAATAAAATTGTTCGAAGGTAGATTTTAAGAAAATTCAATATTAAAAACTATCTAGGGTTGTGATTTATTCCAATATTAATTAAAGATGAAGTGATTATCTTATAGTTGGGTAATATATTGATTTATTAACCTGGAACACTAATTTATGTAAAAGCCTCTTTCGAAGGTCAAATACAAATACCTAGTAATTCAATTGAACCATATGTCTATGTCAACCAAATTACCTAGATTCATTAAGTTTAAGTTCCAATTATGGCTACCCCGCCTGACAGGTATATTCCTATCCTGTAAGGAAATCTATTAAAAGGGTTATCTATCCTCAAGGAAGATCGTGGGCTATTGACTCTAAGGTCTTTAAACTTAAAATCCCTATGTCTAGTTCATTTTAAGTTTACCTAATCAATTTAATTAGTGGCCAGTTAATTAAAGAGCATTAAGATTAAGACTCAATAAATAAATCTTTATATTACCCAAATTATATTTTAACCCTTATAGACCGGTGATATTAGATTTCATCACAACCCTAGATTACTAACTTAGTTATGACACATAGCTAGGGCTAGTAAAAACTTAAAAGAAAAAGTCATAAAATAAAAGTGCTGAAAAGTAATTGCGTAAAGTAAAGGCTTTAAAAGTAAAATAAAATAAAAATGCTAAGGTAAAAGGAATTATTTCTACTACTACTAATTTAGATATCTCCCAGAAAATAATATATAAACTTGTGATAATATTACCAACCGACCTATCTGGCGGTATCCTGATTAAGTCAAATTAAGTCCAACCAGCCATATAGGCGGTAAGGGAATTTAATTACCAACCGACCAATCTGGCGGTATCCTTGATTAGTCAAATTAAGTCCAACCAGCCATTAATGCGGAACCAAAATTAAATTACCAACCGACCAATCTGGCGGTATCCTTGATTAGTCAGGTTTAAACCAGATTAAAATGAATTACCAACCGACCAATATAGCGGTATCCCTTATTAAGTCAATATTTTAAATAGTGAATATATTATATTTAAGGGAGATTAATCTAAATAGCAATAGTAAAATAATTACCTTTCACCCTAGCATAGGGAAGTTACCTCCTCATAGTGAATAGTAAAAACTGTAAAATAAGAAAGTAAATTACTATTATTACAGAACGTAATTAAAAATTACAAAACTAAATTAAAAGAAATTTAGAGAGAGAAGAATTCCCTATTTACATCAAAGAAGAGAGAGGGAATGGTGCAACAAAAACTGAAATCTCGAGCTCAATTTATAAGCAAAATTTGGTTTCCAGCGTCGCGACGCTGGAACAGTGAGACGTGGCACAAGAACAGCTTGACACGTGGCGATTCGGATAAGAGGATAAGGCGACACGTGGCGTGGCGGCTAAGAGCTCAATTATTGTGCTGATGTAGCGATGACGTGGCGCTGACGTGGCAAGGCGACTGAGATCAATTGTCGGCACCATAGGATTGCGACACGTGTCGCGGCGTCATTGGCTTACGCTGACATGGCATGTTGACTTGGTTGACCTGCTGATGTGGATGATGACGTGGCATGACGCGTGGCAAAGTTGACTCGTTGACCGATAACGTGGCGCTGACATAGGATGACACGTGGCACACGTGGCAATTGTGAGTGTCGGCACCGTAGGATTTTGACACGTGGCACGGCGCACGTTAGCAGATCGGCTGTGATGGTGACACGTGGCACGACGCATGTTAGCATAGTCAAACTTCTCAAATTGTTGACCGTTGACCCGGCGCACGTTAGCAGATTCGGCGCACACGGGGCGTCGCGACGCGCAAAAGACCAAAATATCCCTGCTGACGTATTTTTGTCCGGTTTTGCCCTAAATTGCCTCCAGTACTGTCCAAACTTTATTTATCTGCAAAATAACAACAAAACACATCAAAACGTTCATAAATCTCGAGAAACAATACAAAACATTAGGTCAAATGAGTGAGAAATAGTGATATAAATACCACTCATCATACCCCCAAACCTAACATTTTGCTAGTCCTCGAGCAAAACAGAAAATAAAATAACATAATTAAATAAAATTAACTAAGCCACTTTCGTAGGGATCACGGTTGCATTTAGCATATGCAACAAGCCTTTAAACCCCTAGGTGTCCCTAGTGGACGAGTTGCAGTCTCGTGAGGGTTTACAGCAATGATACCCACAAACATTTTACAAAAGTAAAAATGTAATAAAACTAATGCACACAAAAACAAAAAGACAAGCGAAAAGAGAATAAAGAAGTTAGTGACTAATTATGTGAAACTTCTACTCCAAGTTACTAGTGTTTTGTTTCTTTCTAAATTACTGAATAAGTAAATTCTCCGATTATTTTTACCATTCTCTATATACACAGCAAACATAATATTAATCAACTCATTTTTTCCCACAACAGTCATAAGTGCAGTTGATAAGAGAGTAATATTTTTGTCCTAAAGTTCTATCAGATTTCACACCTTTTTGTAGCAATGGAATAATTTTTCTGATTTTTTTTTTGATTTTTCTGAATTTTGACTTTTTATTTATATACAATACCTTTCGTCTATGTAGCGAGCTTTGGGTCGGTGGCTCCCAAACCAGTTGGCTTTAGGGCACCAGGTGTTAAGACACCCCTACGAACTTAATTACTCAGACTTCAGATATATATATATTTTTGCAGCATCTTTGATCCATGTAACGAGCTTTGGGTCAGTGACTCCCAAACCAGTTGGTTTTAGGGCACTAGGTGTTAAAACACCCATACAGACTTAATAACCCGGATCTCGATTTTTTTTTTTTTTACTCCATTGCTATTTATAGATGCTTCCTCCAATTAAACTAGAGCACTGAATATTACAAACTTTTCAATTTTAGCTCATGTCCGTATGTTTCCATGTATGTTGATAATACCTGCCAACTGAGCATATGAAGATTCATTTTAGTCAGTTTTATGGAGAATTCACAAATTAAATAATTCAAAAGGAAATAAACAAAAATTAACTTGTTTCGAAATAGGTTTGAGATACGTCTCAGGAGTGGAATTTCCTTACTCGGCTATCCTTTACCAATTTCACTTTTTTAGTCAAAATAAAAACACAAAAAATGCAAAATATTTTTGTAATTTTTGAAAATTTTTCAATTTTTTTGTATTTTTCGAAAAATTTTGGACTAAAAATAAAAACAACATACAAACTAAAAAACAAGGTACTAATCAACTAATTCCCTCCCCCAAACCTAAATGAGACATTGTCCCCAATGTCTTAAACAGTAGAAGAAGAGTTTAGAAAATAATACCTGGTTAGCTGAAAATTTACAGGAATTTAAAGGTTAAGATCCAGATTAACACGACGCCTCTTACCACGATCGTCCTCGGACCAATTATCTTTGAAATGATAGGGTCAACTTTTGGTTCATAGGCTATGAGTTGGTCAATTAGATCTGGAGCAGTTCTGACAGTAAATAAGAGTTCTTTTAAAGGTTTTGATATGAACCCATTTCTCCGAGCATCATCAAGAAACACACAAAGAAAATCATAAAACCCATCAACGTTGTACAGCCCAATTTGTTTCTGGTGTATGTTCAGGTTCGCCCAAGATAGTACAATAAAAATTTCCTCCAATGTGCCCAAGCCACCTGGCAAAGCAATAAAAGCATTAGCACAGTTAATCATTTCCACTAGTCGTTCAGACATACCTGGTACGATCAGTTCCTCTCCGTTTGATGGTTCAATAAGATTTGCCTCTGCCAAGGGTTTTGGGATGATTCCCAAAACATGACTGCCTCCTTCCTGTACGGCCTTTGAAACGATCCCCATAAGTCCGAGATTACCTCCGCCATATATTAAGTGCATATTCCTTGCAGCTAAGACTCGACCCAATTCCTGTGCTGCTTCTATGTATTGTGGTTTAGTACCAACAGTACTACCGCAAAACACACAAATGTTTTCAACTCGTCTTCTTGAAGTGGCTTCCATTTTTTACTCTGGATGTCTTCAAAAGTGCAATGATGAGTTGAATTTATAATACCTGAAAAGGGTGAGTAAAAATAGTACAAGTGTCTTCCAAAGGATTATTAGTAGAAAAATAGTAAAATAGATCGTGATAGTCAAAAAGATCTGGATCCTGTCGGAGGAAATAAAAGAAAACAACAAAACAAATCACAATTATTAGGAAAAAACAAAAAATAAAATATTCACAAGAAAAGTAATAGCTTGATTGACGTCTATGCGTCAGGGACAAGCTTCCCATCCAATTTTCTTATAAATTGGCAAACAGGGTCTTTTTGAGTCAGATTCTCAAGACTTAACTGTTGTCTTTCTTTTTGAAATTGTGTATGTAATCTGCGAAAGTCTATGTGAACATATCCACTGGGATGCGTCTCAAGAGTCGAAGATATATCATCTAAAGACTCCTTACTCAAGCCATCTCTAATGAATTTAATTTTGTCTTCGCGATTAACAGACACCATTCCTAAAGAACGACAACGAGTATTGCAATTCCAACGTGCACATTTGTAACAAACACCCATTTGCTTAGCTCTTCGTTTCTTTGCATAGGTGCTTCTTCCAAAACCAGGCATATGTGAAATAAAAGATTCAGAAGATTCACCTGCCAATCAGACTCGTGCTTCAATTACCCAACGAATGTCATTAGGAACACCATGGATCGTCAGTAACCTCATCCGTTCCAAGCGAGCTTTGTAAAATTTCATTAGAGATTTTTGAGGGAGAGAAGGAAATTGCTTGTGAAGATTTGCGAGAGCTTCTTCCATCTTGAAATGACTTAATCTGCAAAAACTAAACACACAAAATAATCACACCAAATCACAATATATACAAAAATTGCTTGGGTTGCCTCCTTGCGAGCGCTAAGTTTAAAAGTCGTCAGCTAGACTTTGACTTCTTGAACGTTAGGTTGGATCTGAAAGTGTGACACTTTCTTTTTGTCGCTCAAATGATTCTCCCCAGTAGTGTTTGACACGCTGACTGTTAACTTTGAATGTGTTGTTGGTATTGGGATCCAGTAACTCAACAGCTCCATATGGTAAAACCTGAGTGATCACAAATGGTCCGGACCACCTAAATTTCAACTTTCCAGGGAAAAGTTTCAATCTCGAGTGTACAACAAACCTTCTGCCTTGGTTCCAACTGTCTGTGCATTATTTTTCGGTCATCATGCCATTTTTGGTCTTTTCCTTTATAATTTGGCATTGTCATAAGCCTGTAGGCGAAATTCCTCCAATTCATTGAGTTGGTGAAGTCTTTTCTCTCCTGCAGCTTTTGAGTCAAGATTCAACTTCTTCAGTGCCCAGTATGCCTTGTGTTCAAGTTCAACTGGCAGATGGCATGCTTTCCCAAACACCAATTGATATGGGGACATACCAATGGGTGTCTTGTAAGCTGTTCGGTAGGCCCATAATACATCATCTAGTTTTGTAGACCAGTCACTCCTTGTTGATCCAACGGTTCTTTCTAGGATTCTCTTGATCTCCCTGTTTGAAACCTCAACCTGTCCATTTGACTGTGGATGGTAGGCAGTGGCAACTTTGTGAGTAACTCCGTATTTGGATAGGAGTACATCGAAGTATTTGTTGCAGAAATGAGAGCCACCATCACTGATAATTGCTCGAGGTGTTCCAAACCGAGTGAAAATATTCTTTTTCAGGAATTTGATCACCACTTTTGAATCATTGGATGGCAGTGCAATTGCTTCAACCCATTTGGAGACGTAGTCTACAGCAACCAAAATGTACAGGTTTCCAAATGATGGAACAAAGGGTCCCATGAAATCAATACCCCATACATCGAATATCTCCACTTCCAGAATGTTTTGCAACAGTCCTTCGTTTCTCCTGGAAATATTTCCCATTCTCTGGCACCTGTCACATTGAAAAGCAAAAAGATAAGCATCTTTAAAAAGTGTAGGCCAGAACAAATCTGATTGAAGAACTTTTGCTGCAATTTTGTTCCCGCTGAAGTGTCCGCCGTATGGTGATAAATGACAGTGTTGCAAAACACTGTTGACCTCCTCCTGTGGAACACATCGTCTCAATAATTGATCAGCACACCGTTTGAACAGGTACGGTTCATCCCAGACATTGTGTTTGACTTCTTTGAAGAACTTTTTCCGTTGCTGAGTTGTCTATTCCAATGGCCATTTTCCTGACACAATGTAGTTGACATAGTCAGCATACCAAGGGACTTCCTGTTGTTTTATGGCAAACAGCTGTTCATCTGGAAAAGTTTCTTTGATTGTCAGTTCTTTGTCAACTGTTTCTCCATTCTCGAGCCTCGATAAGTGATCTGCCACCTGATTCTCTGTCCCTTTCCTGTCTCGAATCTCTACGTCGAATTCTTGCAGAAGAAGTATCCAACGGATCAATCTTGGTTTGGCATCTTTCTTTGTGATCAGATATATGATTGCTGAATGATCTGTGTAGACCACCACTTTGGGACCTAGCAGATAGAAACGGAATTTGTCAAAAGCATACAAAACTGCGAGCAACTCCTTTTCGGTGGTTGTGTAGTTGAGTTGAGCTTCATTCAAAGTTCGGCTGGAGTAGTAAATTGTGTGGAAAATCTTTACTTTGCGTTGTCCCAAAACTGCACCTACAGCAAAATCACTAGCATCACACATTACCTCAAATGGAAGGGTCCAGTCTGGTGCTACTATGATGGGAGCAGAGACCAGCTTCTGTTTTAAGATTTCAAAGGCTTTCTGGCATTCTTTGGTGAAGTTGAAAGACACATCTTTCTCCAGAAGATTACAAAGAGGTTTTGCAATCTTGGAAAAGTCTTTGATAAATCTCCTGTAAAAACCTGCATGGCCCAAGAAAACTCCGAATCCCTTTGACTGATGTTGGTGGAGGTAGTTTTTCAATTGTCTCTATCTTTGCTTTGTCTACCTCTATCCCTTTTTGTGAGATCCGGTGTCCAAGAACAATGCCTTCTTGCACCATAAAGTGGCATTTCTCCAGTTGAGTACCAAATTTGTATCTTCGCACCTTTGTAACACCTGTTCCAAATTTTGCAAACAATGGTCAAAAGAATCTCCAAATACAGAAAATTCATCCATGAATACCTCCATACTCTGCTCTAGCATGTCTGAGAAAATGGCCATCATGCAACGCTGAAATGTGGCAGGGGCATTACATAATCCAAATGGCATCCTGCGGAAAGCAAGAAGTACCATAGGGACAAGTAAATGTAGTTTTCTCCTGGTCTTCTGGTGCGATGGCAATCTGATTGTACCCTGAATATCCATCTAGAAATCAATAGAACTTATGTCCTGCTAGTCTGTCTAACATCTGGTCAATAAATGGTAATGGAAAATGGTCATTCTCTCGTGGTTGTTCAGTTTTCGGTAATCCATGCATACTCTCCATCCAGTCACTGTTCTTGGTGGGATTAGCTCATTTTTTTTCATTGGTGACCACAGTAATTCCTCCTTTCTTTGGCACACACTGCATAGGACTCACCCAACTACTGTCTGAGATGGGGTAAATGATGCCAGCATCTAACCATTGATGATTTTTTTCTTCACAACTTCCTTCATGATTGGATTGAGTCTTCGTTGATGCTCCACTGTGGGTTTGTACTCATCGTTCATCAAAGATTTGTGCATGCAAAATGATGGACTAATGCCTCGAATGTCTGCTATAGTCCAACCAATAGCTCTTTTGTGCCCTCGTAACACTCGTAGTAGTTTTTTTCTTTCTGCTCCAATATTAGTGAAGAAGAAATAATAACAGGTAATTCAGAAGAGTTTCCAAGAAATGCATACCTGAGATGGCTCGGAAGTAACTTTAGCTCCACTGTGTGGTTGGTTCTTCAATCGAAGGCTTGATTCGATCTTTCTTTGGTAGTTCCAAACTTTCAACTGGTGGTGTTACTTTGAATCGGAATGGGTTTGTAAGGTAGTTGATACATTCCAGGATTTCAGCATCTAGCTCACTGTCAGTCATGTTGGTGATGCAAGCTTCAAGTGTATCCGTGGATTTGACTCAGTATTCTGAACAATACTATCAACAACATCAATTCTGAAGCATTCTTCTTCTTCTTTTCATCGCTCGGGAATTTCATGGCTTGAAAACATTAAAGGTCACTTCTTGGTCCTGTACTTTCATGGCCAGTTCTCCTTTTGCACATCAATCACAGTTTTTACCTGTAGCCAAGAATGGTTCTCGCAAGAATGATAGGTACTTCTTTGTCTTCTTCCATGTCAAGGATGATGAAATCTGCTGGAATGATGAGTTTGTCAACTTTAACCAGCACATTTTCCTCGACTCCTCTCGGAAATGCGAAGTGTTCGATCAGCAAGTTGCAAAGATACTGAGGTAGGCATTGCTTCTCCAATTTGCAGTTTCCTGTAAATAGAAAAAGGCATCAAATTAACACTGGCACCTAAATCACATAAAGCCTTACCGATGTAATGTTCTCCAATGGTGCATGGAACTGTGAAACTGCCAGGATCTTTCAACTTCGGGGGAAGCTTCCTCTGAATGATGGCGCTGCATTCTTCTGTCAGAGCTACTGTCTCGTAATCTCCCAATCTCCGTTTTTGTGAAAGAATGTCTTTCATGAATTTTACATAGCTGGGCATTTGTTCCAAGGCTTCTGCAAATGGTATGTTAATGTGCAGCTTTTTGAAAATCTCCAAGAATCGAGCAAACTGCTTGTCCAGTTTGTTTTTTGAAGACGCTGAGGAGAGGGTGGAGGTGGAATGATTTGTTCTGGTTCTTTTTCCTTGCTTCTTTTTCTTCCATTGTTTCTCGGCTTCTTTTGGAACTTCTTCTTGGGACATCTTGATTCCAACATCTTTGTTATTTCAGTACCCACGCTTTTCAAAGTAATGGCTTGACATTGCTCCTTCCCTCGGTTCCTTGGATTTGGTTCTGTGTTGCTGGGAAGATTACCTGGTGGTCTGTAACTCTGAGCATTGGCCAGTTGTCCGATTTGATTCTCTAGTGCTTTGATGGAAGCTGATTGGCTCTGAATCATGGCTTCATATCTTTTTAATTGAGCTAACATCTCTGCCATTACTGGTTCATTTGTCTGCTCCTGACCTTTGTTCTGTTGCTGGAATCCAGGTGGTGGATAGTTCTTTTGCCCTGAATTGTTGCTCCAAGAAAAATTAGGATGATTCCTCCACCCTGGGTTGTAGGTGTTGGAATATGGATTGTTCCCTTGTCTGTTGAAATTGTTGACATAATTCACCGTCTCTTCAAGTTGGTGTGGTTCTGGTGTTCTTCCATATGGTGAACTTGTGGATCCAGTGGTAAGAGTCTCCATGAATTTGCATATCTGATCCATTTTGGTGTTAACTGCTGTATTGGCTCCAACTTCATAAATTCCTGCAATTCTTGAATTATGCTCTTTTCTGTTGGCCATAAGGAATTGTTGTTAGCCATTTCTTCGATTAGGTCCCAGGCTTGATCTTCTCCTTTTGCCATCAAAGCTCCTCCAGCAGCAGCATCGATTGTGGTTCTCATCAGTCCAGAAAGTCCATTATAGAAAGTTTGGACTTGAAGCCATTTTGGAATCTCATGGTGAGGACATTTCCGGAGCAAATCTTTGTACCTTTCCCAAGCTTCGTAGAGAGATTCTGAATCTTGTTGTACAAAAGATGTGATGTCATTCCTCAGTTTTGCTGTTCTGGCTGGTGGAAAGTACTTTGCAAGGAACTTTGTAGCTAGAGCGTTCCAAGTTGTGATAGAACCTGCTGGTAATGAATGTAGCCATGCTTTTGCTCTGTCTTTCAAGGAGTATGGAAAAATCCTAAGTCTCATTGCTTCTTCTGATGCTCGGTTGTAATTGAAAGTGCCGCAAACTTCCAGGAAGTTGCTGATGTGAGCATTAGGATCTTCAGTTGCATTTCCTCCAAATTGCACTGTCTGCTGAATCATCTGAATGCAAGTTTTGATGTCACCTGCATTTGCTGGTAAGGGAGGAAGTACAATACAGGAAATGAGTCCGTCAACCACCGGAATGGTTCTGTCTCGAATGAGTATTGGTGGTGCAATCTCCAAAGGTTCAAGTTCCATGTTGACTAAAGCTTCTTGGCCTTCTCGCCTTTCCCTCTCAACTGTCTGATGGTTCTTTCAATTTCTGGGTCAAACGGTTGAAGTTCAAAGCTTCTGGTTCGTTTCATGAAGTTTCTGAGAACCTGAAACACAAGAAAACAATAACAATAAGTAAAAAAAAATTAGATACAAGTAACGAATCTAGCCCGTAAACTAATAGTAAAAGATAACTAAGTCCCCGGCAACGGCGCCAAAACCTTGACCGGCGTAAACACACACGTATAACGCAAGCGTACGTATCATTCAAGTAGTATAAAAAGTATCGATCCCACGAGGACTTAAAACCTTATTTATTAATTTTTATGAGGTTAAATGATTACTAGTATCTAACAGGTTGTTTGATTGATTTGAAATGGCGACGATTCTAAATTTAAAGACAAGTAAATAAAATTGTTCGAAGGTAGATTTTAAGAAAATTCAATATTAAAAACTATCTAGGGTTGTGATTTATTCCAATATTAATTAAAGATGAAGTGATTATCTTATAGTTGGGTAATATATTGATTTATTAACCTGGAACACTAATTTATGTAAAAGCCTCTTTCGAAGGTCAATTACAAATACCTAGTATAATTCAATTGAACCATATGTCTATGTCAAACAAATTACCTAGATTCATTAAGTTTAAGTTCCAATTATGGCTACCCCCGCCTGACAAGTATATTCCTATCCTGTAAGGAAATCTATTAAAAGGGTTATCTATCCTCAAGGAAGATCGTGGCTATTGAGTCTAAGGTCTTTAAACTTAAAATCCCTATGTCTAGTTCATTTTAAGTTTACCTAATCAATTTAATTAGTGGCCAGTTAATTAAAGAGCATTAAGATTAAGACTCAATAAATAAATCTTTATATTACCTAAATTATATTTTAACCCTTATAGACCGGTGATATTGGATTTCATCACAACCCTAGATTACTAACTTAGTTATGACAGATAGCTAGGGCTAGTAAAAACTTAAAAGAAAAAGCCATAAAATAAAAGTGCTGAAAAGTAATTGCGTAAAGTAAAGGCTTTAAAAGTAAAATAAAATAAAAATGCTAAGGTAAAAGGAATTATTTCTACTACTACTAATTTAGATATCTCCCAAAAATAATATATAAACTTGTGATAATATTACCAACCAACCAATCTGGCGGTATCCTGATTAAGTCAAATTAAGTCCAACCAGCCATATAGGCGGTAAGGGAATTTAATTACCAACCGACCAATCTGGCGGTATCCTTGATTAGTCAAATTAAGTCCAACCAGCCATTAAGGCGGAACCAAAATTAAATTACCAACCGACCAATCTGGCGGTATCCTTGATTAGTCAGGTTTAAACCAGATTAAAATGAATTACCAACCGACCAATATAGCGGTATCCCTTATTAAGTCAATATTTTAAATAGTGAATATATTATATTTAAGGGAGATTAATCTAAATAGCAATAGTAAAATAATTACCTTTCACCCTAGCATAGGGAAGTTACCTCCTCATAGTGAATAGTAAAAACTGTAAAATAAGAAAGTAAATTACTATTATTACATAACGTAATTAAAAATTAAAAAATTAAATTAAAAGAAATTTAGAGAGAGAAGAATTCCCTATTTACATCAAAGAAGAGAGAGGGAATGGTGCAACAAAAACTGAAATCTCGAGCTCAATTTATAGGCAAAATTTGGTTTCCAGCGTCGCGATGCTGGAACAGTGAGACGTGGCACAAGAACAGCTTGACATTTGGCGATTTGGATAAGAGGATAAGGCGACACGTGGCGTGGCGGCTAAGAGCTCAATTATTGTGCTGACGTGGCGATGACGTGGCGCTGACGTGGCAAGGCGGCTGAGATCAATTTTCGGCACCATAGGATTGCGACACGTGTCGCGGTGTGATTGGCTTACACTGACGTGGCATGTTGACTTGGTTGACCTGCTGACGTGGATGATGACGTGGCATGACGCGTGGCAAAGTTGACTCGTTGATCGATGACGTGGCGCTGACATAGGATGACACGTGGCACACGTGGCAATTGTGAGTGTCGGCACCGTAGGATTTTGACACGTGGCACGGCGTACATTAGCAGATCGGCTGTGATGGTGACACGTGGCTGATGAGCGGAAAATATATCAATATTTACCGCCCCTTTTACTTAATATTTTGTTTAGTTTCTCGGGTTTGATGAACGTTTTGATGTGTTTTAGTTTATTTTGCAGATAAAATAATATCGGGTCTCAATGAAATCATTTAGGATGAAATATGGGTCAAATAAGGGCAATTATTGGACTTGATATTTTAATTTTGGAGATTGGAAACTTGAAAGGGCGTTTTGACGAAGTGCAGTTTTGGAAATTCTAGTTTTGCGCATCTGTCGTATTTTGGGCATAACTATTTACTCAAATATCAGATTGAGCTGATTCAAGTTCCAGATTAAAGAAGACTCAAAGATCTACAACTTTGAAAGATAAAATATTTTCGAATTCTGATGATTTCATGACCGAAATTGATGAACCATCCAGAAATGTGTGAAGTGTATTATTAAAAGTCATTATCAATCATTTTCAAAGCAAAATATTAATTAATTAATAATTAATAAAAATTATCAAATCAACACCAAACAAGATAAGCAATTAGTGGAGCAATTATGGATTTGGTGGAGTAATTAGTGGAGAAATTAATAATGGATTTGGTGGAGAATTTGATGGATGATTTGATGGTGGCAAAATTTTGCCTATAAATACCAAGCCATTTCATTTGTAAAATTCATACTTTCTTCTTGAAATTCTTAATGAATAAATAAGAAGATTGTATCTAGTTTAGTTATTTTTCAGTTTTTAGTAATTAATTTTCACTTTCGCACTTTCTTTTCTTTACTTTTCAGTTTTTACTTTCCGCAATTTACTTTTACGCACAATATTTTCTTTCTTTACTTTTGCAGTTTTTATTTTTCAAGCAATGAGGAGGTAATTCTCCTTTGCTGGGGTGAAAGGTAAAGCTTTTATTATTACTATTTAGATTAATCTCCCTTAATTATAATATATAAACTAGTTAAAACCTGACTTAACGAGGATACCGTCATATTGGTCGGTTGGTAATTATTTAAATTGGTTTTAACCTGACTAAACTGGATACCGTCTGATTGGTCGGTTGGTAATTAATTATTAATTTGACTTAATCTGGATACCGCCTATATGGCTGGTTGGTAATTATCATGCAAAGTTAATATATTATATTAAGGGAGATATTTAAAATAGTAGTAATAAAAGTTGATCCTCTAACCCCGCATTTTCTTTTATTGTACTTTTACTTTATTTAATTTCAGCAATTTACTTTTTAGCAATTTACTTTTATTTTTATTTTTATTTTTATTTTTTTTTTATTTTTATTTTTTTTTACTTTTTACTTTTTACTTTTTACTTTTACTTATTTACTTTTCAGTAATTTACTTTTTAGTATTTATTTTCAGTATTTTACTTTATGTCTTTTATTTTATTTAAGTTTTTACTACCAGTAAATATGTGTCGTAACTAAGCCAGTTAACTGGGGTTGTGATGAATTCTAATATCACCGTTTATAAGGGATTATTTTATAGTTTGGGTAATTTAAAGGTTTATTTATTAAGTCTTAAGCTTAATGCTTCTTGTTGTCTGATCACCAATAAGATTGATATGGTAAATCTAAAATGAACTAGACATAGGGATTTTAGGTTTCAGCTTTAGACTTAATAGCCCACGATCTTCCTTGAGGATAGATAACCCTTTAATAGATTTCCTTACAAGATAGGAATATACCTGTCGGGCAGGGGTAGCCATAATTGGAACTTAAACTTAATGAATCCAGATAATTTGGTTGACATAGAGATATGGTTCAATGGGTTAAACTGGGTATTTGCGTCTGACCATCGACAGAGGCTTTTGCATAATTTAGTGTTCCAGGTTTGTAAACTGATTTATTACACAAACATAAAATAATCACTTCATCTTTTAAAAGATATGAAAATGATTCACAACCCTAGATCTTTGTGTCTTTTGTTTTTTCCTTAGTATTTTCTTTTGTCTTTTTATTTATTTATTTATTTAGCAAATCTACAATCAACCAAATAAATCAAGCAATCATTCTCTTCTCCCTCAATTAGATATCTGTTAATAAATAGATTCAATAATTAATAACAGCAGTAGGAATTAAGTCCTCGTGGGATCGATATTTTTATACTACTTGAACGATACGTACGCTTGCGTTATACGCGTGTGTTTACGCCGGTCAAGTTTTTGGCGCCGTTGCGGGGACTTATTTATCTTTTACTATTAGTTTAGGGGTTAGATACCTTTACTTGCATCTAATTTTCTTTTTACTTATTGTTTTTGTTTTCTTGTGTTTCAGGTTCTCAGAAACTTCATGAGATGAACCAGAAGCTTTGAACTTCGACCGCTTGACCCAGAAATTGAAAGAACCATCAGACATTTGAGAAAGGAAAGGCGAGAAGGCCAAGAAGCTTTAGTCAACATGGAACCTGAACCTTTGATCATTGCACCACCAATTCCCATTCGAGACAGAACCATTCCGGTGATTGACAGACTCATTTCATGTATTGTACTTCCTCCCTTACCAGCAAATGCGTGTGACATCAAAACATGCATTCAGATGATTCAGCAGTCAGTTCAATTCGGGGGGAATGCAACTGAAGATCCTAATTCCCACATCAGCAACTTCCTTGAAGTTTGCGGCACTTTTAATTACAACCGAGAAGCTGAAGAAGCAATGAGACTGCGTGTTTTTCCATATTCCTTGAAGGACAGAGCTAAAGCTTGGCTACATTCATTACCAGCAGGTTCCATCACAACTTGGAACACTTTAGCCACCAAATTTCTTGCAAAGTACTTTCCACCAGCCAGAACCGGAAAGCTGAGAAATGACATCACATCCTTTGTACAACAAGATTCAGAATCCCTCTGCGAAGCTTGGGAAAGGTACAAAGATTTACTCCGGAAATGTCCACACCATGAGATTCCAAAATGGCTTCAAGTCCAAACATTCTATAATGGACTTTCTGGAATAATGAGAACCACAATCGATGCTGCTGCTGGAGGAGCTTTAATGGAAAAAGGAGAAGATCAAGCCTGGGAACTAATCGAAGAAATGGCCAACAACAATTCCTTGTGGCCAACTGAAAGGAGCATGATCCAAAGAATTGCAGGAATTTATTAAAGTGGAGCTAATACAGCAGTCAACACCAAGCTAGATCAAATATGCAAATTCATGGAGACTCTTACCACTGGATCCACAAGTTCACCATATGGAGGAGCACCAGAACCAAACCAACTTGAAGAGACGGTGAATTATGTCAACAATTTCAATAGACAGGGGAACAATCCATATTCCAACACCTACAATCCGGGGTGGAGGAACATCATCCTAATTTTTCATGGAGCAACAACTCAGGGCAAAAGAACAATCCATCGCCTGGATTCCAACAGCAGAACTATCCACCACCTGGATTCCAACAACTGAACAAAGGCCAAGAACAGATAAATGAACCAAGAATAACAGAAGTGCTGAATCAGTTAAAAAATACGATGCTATGTTTCAGAGCCAATCAGCTTCCATCAAAGCACTGGAGAATCAAATCGGACAACTGGCCAATGCTCAGAGTTACAGACCGCCAGGTAATCTTCCCAGCCACACAGAACCAAATCCAAGGAACGAGGGAAGGAGCAATGTCAAGCTATTACCTTAAAAAGCGGTACTGAGATCAATAAAGATGTTGGAATCAAAGCAACAATTGAGGAAGTTCCAAAAGAAACAAAACAACAGATGGAGGAAAAAGAAGCAAAGGAAAAAAAACAGATCACTCCACCTCCACCTTTTCCAACGTCTTCAGAAGAACAAATTGGACAAGCAGTTTTCTCGGTTCCTGGAAATCTTCAAAAAGTTGCATATCAACATTCCATTTGCAGAAGCGTTGGAACAAATGCCCACCTATGCCAAATTCATGAAAGATATTCTTTCACGAAAGCGGAGATTGGGAGATTACGAGACAGTAGCATTAACAGAAGAATGCAGTGCTATCATTCAGAGGAAACTTCCCCGAAGTTGAAAGATCCTGGCAGTTTCACTGTTCCTTGCGTCATAGGAGAACATAACTTTGGTAAGGCTTTATGTGATTTAGGTGCTAATATTAACTTGATGCCTTTTTCTATTTTCAGGAAATTACAGATTGGAGAAACAATGCCAACTTCAGTCTCACTGCAACTTGCTGATAGAACGCTCGTATTTCCAAGAGGCGTAGTTGAGGATGTGCTGGTCAAGGTTGACAAATTCATTTTCCCAGCAGATTTTATTGTCCTTGATATGGAGGAAGACACAGACGTGCCAATCATCCTCGGGAGACCATTCTTGGCTACAGGTCGAACCATTATTGATGTACAAAAAGGAGAACTAACCATGAGGGTACAAGACCAAGAAGTAACATTCAATTTTCAAAGCCATGAATTTCCCAGATGATGAAAAGAAGGAGGAATGTTTCAACTCGATATGATACACAGTACCATTCAGAACTCTGATGAAAGACAAAGTTCTACTGACAAACTTAAAACATGTCAATTGCCTAGGGAGCCTAAAGATAAAGCATCTTTTACACTGAAAGAGCCAATTCTTGCTCTACAAGCAACAGAAGAGAAAAAGTTCCACCAGCTCAACGAATTGGAGGAATTTCACAATCAGGCTTTTGAAGATGCCAAATTGTACAAAGAAAAGGGCAAGAAAAGACATGATGAGAAGTTAGTGCGCATACAACTGGAACCAGGGCAGAAGGTACTGTTAAACAAATCAAGGGTGAAATTCTTCCCATGGAAGCCAAAATCACGGTGGTCAGGTCCATTTGTGATCACCAAAGTTTTACCAAATAGAGCCGTTGAGATACATGATCCTGACGCTAACAAAACTTTCAAGGTTAAAACAAGCGTGTCAAGCACTACTGGGGAGAATCATTTGAGCGACAAAAAGAAAGTGTCACACTTTCAGATCCAGCCTAACGTTCGAGAAGTCAAGTCTGGCTGACGACTTTAAACTTAGCGCTAGCAGGGAGGCAACCCATGCAATTTGTGTATATATTGTGATTTGGTGTGATTTAATTTGGTGTGTTTAATTTTTGCAGGTTTAGTCATTTCACGATGGAAGATGCTCTCGCAAATCTTCACAAGCAATTTCCTTCTCTCCCTCCAAAATCTCTGATAAAAGTCTACAAAGCTCGCTTGGAACGGATGAGGTTATTGACAATCCATGGTATTCCTAATGATATTCGTTGGGTAATTGAAGCACGAGTCCGATTGGCAGGTGAGTCTTCTGACTCTTTTATTTCACATCTGCCTGGTTTAGGAAGAAGCACCTATGCAAAGAAACGTAGAGCTAAGCAAATGGGTGTTTGTTTCAAATGTGCACGATTTAATTGCAACACTCGTTGTCGCTCTTTAGGAATGGTGTCTGATAATTGCGAAGACAAAATTAAATTCATTAGGGATGGCTTGAGTAAGGAGTCTTTAGATGATATATGTTTAACTCTTGAGACGCATCCCAGTGGATATGTTCACATAGCCATTCGCAAATTACATACACAATTCCAAAAGGAAAGACAACTGTTAAGTCTCGGGAATCTGACTCAAAAAGACCCTGTTTGCCAATTTATAAGAAAATTGGATGGGAAGCTTGTCCCTGACGCATAGACGTCATTCAAGCCGTTACTTTTCTTGTAAATATTATATCTCTTTGTCTTTTCTTAATAATTGTGATTTGTTTTGTTGTTTTCTTTTATTTTCTCCGACAGGATCCAGACCTTTTGACCTTTCACGATTTCTTTTGTTGTTTAGCTAACAATCGTCCTTTGGAAGATACTTGTACTATTTTTACTCACCCTTTTCAGGAACTATAAATTCAGCCCGTCATTGCACTTTTGAAGGCATCCTGATTTGAAAAATAAATACATAAAAAATGGAAGCCACTTTAAGAAGACGAGTTGAAAACATCTGTGTGTTTTGCGGTAGTAGTGTTGGAACTAAACCACAATACATAGAAGCAGCACAGGAATTGGGTCGAGTCTTAGCTGCAAGGAATATGCACTTAATATATGGCAGAGGCAATCTTGGACTTATGGGGATCGTTTCAAAGGCGGTACAGGAAGGGGGTAGTAATGTTTTAGGAATCATCCCAAAACCCTTGGCAGAGGCAAATCTTATTGGATCATCAAACGGAGAGGAACTGATCGTGCCAGGTATGTCTGAACAACTGGTAGAAATGATTAACCGTGCTGATGCTTTTATCGCTTTACCAGGTGGCTTGGGCACATTGGAGGAAATTTTTATAGTACTCTCTTGGGCGAACCTGAACATACACCAGAAACCAATTGGGCTGTTTAACGTTGATGGATTTTATGATTTTCTTTGTGTGTTTCTTGATGATGCCCGGAGAAATGGGTTCGTGTCAAAACCTATGAAAGAACTCCTCTTCACTGCCAGAACTGCTCCGGATCTATAGACCAACTCATAGCCTATGAACCACAAGTTGACCATATCCTTTCAAAGATAAATTGGTCCGAGGACGATCGTGGTAAGAGGCGTCGAATTAATCTGGATCTTAACCTTTAATTTCATGTAGAATTTCAGCTAACCAGGGAATTATTTTCTAAACTCTTCTTCTACTGTTTAAGACATGCGCATCTGTCGTATTTTGGGATAACTATTTATTCAGATATCGGATTGAGCTGATTCAAGTTCCAGATTAAATAAGACTCAAAGATCTACAACATTGAAAGAGAAAATATTTTCGAATTCTGATGATTTCATGACCGAAATTGATGAACCATCCAGAAGTGTGTGGAGTGTAATTATTAAAAGTCATTATCAATCATTTTCAAAGCAAAATATTAATTAATTAATAATTAATAAAAATTATCAAATCAACACCAAACAAGATAAGCAATTAGTGGAGCAATTATGGATTTGGTGGAGTAATTAGTGGAGAAATTAATAATGGATTTGGTGGAGAATTTGATGGATGATTTGATGGTGGCAAAATTTTGCCTATAAATACCAAGTCATTTCATTTGTAAAATTCATACTTTCTTCTTTGAAATTCTTAATGAATAAATAAGAAGATTGTATCTAGTTTAGTTATTTACAGTTTTTAGTAATTAATTTTCACTTTCGCACTTTCTTTTCTTTACTTTTCAGTTTTTACTTTCCGCAATTTACTTTTACGCACAACATTTTCTTTCTTTACTTTTGCAGTTTTTATTTTTCAAGCAATGAGGAGGTAATTCTCCTTTGCTGGGGTGAAAGGTAAAGCTTTTATTATTACTATTTAGATTAATCTCCCTTAATTATAATATATAAACTAGTTAAAACCTGACTTAACGAGGATACCGTCATATTGGTCGGTTGGTAATTATTTAAATTGGTTTTAACCTGACTAAACTGGATACCGTCTGATTGGTCGGTTGGTAATTAATTATTAATTTGACTTAATCTGGATACCGCCTATATGGCTGGTTGGTAACTATCATGCAAAGTTAATATATTATATTAAGGGAGATATCTAAAATAGTAGTAATAAAAGTTGATCCTCTAACCCCAGCATTTTCTTTTATTGTACTTTTACTTTATTTAATTTCAGCAATTTACTTTTTAGCAATTTACTTTTATTTTTATTTTTATTTTTATTTTTATTTTTATTTTTATTTTTATTTTTTTTTACTTTTTACTTTTTACTTTTTACTTTTTACTTTTTACTTTTCAGTAATTTACTTTTAGTATTTAATTTTCAGTATTTTACTTTATGTCTTTTATTTTATTTAAGTTTTTACTACCAGTAAATATGTGTCGTAACTAAGCCAGTTAACTGGGGTTGTGATGAATTCTAATATCACCGGTTTATAAGGGATTATTTTATAGTTTGGGTAATTTAAAGGTTTATTTATTAAGTCTTAAGCTTAATGCTTCTTGTTGTCTGATCACCAATAAGATTGATATGGTAAATCTAAAATGAACTAGACATAGGGATTTTAGGTTTCAGCCTTAGACTTAATAGCCCACGATCTTCCTTGAGGATAGATAACCCTTTAATAGATTTCCTTACAAGATAGGAATATACCTGTCGGGCAGGGGTAGCCATAATTGGAACTTAAACTTAATGAATCCAGATAATTTGGTTGACATAGACATATGGTTCAATTGGGTTAAACTGGGTATTTGCGTCTGACCATCGACAGAGGCTTTTGCATAATTTAGTGTTCCAGGTTTGTAAACTGATTTATTACACAAACATAAAATAATCACTTCATCTTTTAAAAGATATGAAAATGATTCACAACCCTAGATCTTTGTGTCTTTTGTTATTTTCCTTAGTATTTTCTTTTGTCTTTTTATTTATTTATTTATTTAGCAAATCTACAATCAACCAAATCAATCAAGCAATCATTCTCTTCTCCCTCAATTAGATATATGTTAATAAATAGATTCAATAATTAATAACAACAGTAGGAATTAAGTCCTCGTGGGATCGATATTTTTATACTACTTGAACGATACGTGCGCTTGCGTTATACGCGTGTGTTTACGCCGGTCAGTGGCACGGCGCATGTTAGCAAAGTCAAACTTCTCAATTTTTTGACCGTTGACCCGGCGCACGTTAGCAGATTCGGCGCTCACGGGGCGTCACGACGCTGAAGGTCCTGGCGTCGCGACGCGCAAAAGACCAAAATATCTCTGCTGACGCATTTTTGTCCGGTTTTGCCCCAAATTGCCTCCAGTACTGTCCAAACTTTATTTATCTGCAAAATAACAACAAAACACATCAAAACGTTCATAAATCTCGAGAAACAATACAAAACATTAGGTCAAATGAGTGAGAAATTGTGATATAAATACCACTCATCAGATTCGCATCATACTGTGTCCTCTAGTCGGCCAGATCCGGGAAACTGGGTCCGGACTCTCTCCCTGGCTGAGGAATAACCCAAACCCTCCGAACATTTGTTCCTCCAAAGGGGAAAATCTCATCTCTGCCATTGCCGTATTGTTCGAGAGAATTGTTACAAAATGAGCTTGCATTGCTTCTCAGCAAGTTTGTAGTAGCATCAATTAATTGATGAAACTATTTTATTCACATGCATATGGTTTCAATTATTAGTGAATGACTCCATATTTGGAGTGAAAGAGATGTTCGAGCATTCAAAATTTCCTCTGACAGTGATAAGTTTAGTGTGCAAAATTATAATCATAATTGTTATATAATTGACCCTGACTCGAAAAATATGTGTTGGAAAATGCTTATTAGTAAGCATTTTGAGGCACAATTTTAAGCATGGTCCACTTCGTGTTAGTGGTTGGTTTTGAGTGATTCGGATACTCCTCCGTGAGTAGTTCGGAATGGTATATTCATATGCTTAAAATGGTGCTTGGGTGAATGAGAAATTGTTGCTCAAAGTTCACCCATTGGTGTTGGAAAATAAGGAGAAATGAGCTTATCCCATATGGGAAAGCTAATAGAGGGAAATTGTGCTTATATATGATTGCTAATATGTAGATGGGTAAGAGTTATAAGGATAGAGGCTCTCTCTACGTGCGCGCGCAGGGGGGTGCAAATCAAAATCCGAACAAGCTTGGCTCGTGTGTACCCGCATGTCGTGCGTACACGAATGCCGAACCAAAATGTGCGGGCTCGGTCCGGCCAATTTTTGCAGCCTCCTCTTTATTTTTCCAAGCTTTTGAAGTTCTATAACAGTTAATTTAACTCTATTAATTAACTAGGTGGTTACAACATATGAAAGGCCTCCCACAATTGGCATTTTATTTTCTTTTAATTAGGGTTTTCGTTTTTGTAAGTGAGAAGACATAGAACAATATTTTAGATACAGTTTACAAAGGTTTGCTTTGCTGTTTTTGTTGAAAGAGTTCAGACACTATTCGGTTCGTTGAAAACGAGTTTGGTGGTGCCCATACTCGTTCATTTCCGTTGCATCCTGGGAAACAAACGTCTCACGTTCTACTGCACCATTCGGTAGGGGAAGAATTTATTTTAAGGAAATTATTGCCGCACCAACAAGCCTCAGAATCCACACTATTTTCTTCTTGCTTGTTCGATACTGCACTTAATTTCCTATCACTGGTTCGTTCATGTCTGTCTATTGCCGTTGTTCAGGTTCGTCGCTGCCCAGACTGCTTCGCTCACTGCAGTTATCCCGACACTGTGTTATTTTTAGTTTTCTTATTGTATTATTTCCTTTGATTTTTGTAGCAACCGTGCTGTGTATTTTGTAATAGTCTTACTGTCTGTTCAAAGTCCGTTGTAAGAAAACAGTAACCAAATAAGTTGTAATAGTCTTAAAACAAATTCGGTCTGTGGATATGGAAAATAGTCCAAACACAGTTGATCCGAATGTGGCAGCCTCTTCGGCTGGCCAAAATGCTTCAGCCTCTGGGCTTAATATGGCAGCCTCTGTTGCTGGCCAAAGTCTTGCTGCCTCTGTGGCTAGACAACCTGTTAGACATGTGAGCCATGTCAATCCTGCTGCGGAAAAACCTGATAAATTCAGTGGTCAGAATTTCAAAAGGTGGCAACAATTTTTTTTTTTCTATTTGACCATGTTGAACCTTGCAAGGTTCCTCAAGGAAGATGCTCATGTACCCAAAGAGGGTGAGAATGATATTCAAGTGATTAGTGCCATCGATGCTTGGAAACATTCTGAATTCATATGTAGGAATTATGTGCTAAATGAGCTAAGTGATTCCTTGTACAGTGTGTACGCCAGAATGAAAACAGCTAAAGAGATTTGAGAATCCTTAGATCGAAAATATAAAACTGTGGATGCCGGTACTAAGAAATTTGTCGTAGGCCGTTTCCTAGATTTTAATATGGTTGACTCCAAAACTGTGTTAAGCCAAGTACAAGAACTGCAGATTATTCTAACAGAAATTCATACTGAGGGGATGGTTTTAAGTGAAACCTTCCAAGTAGCCTCGATAATTGAGAAACTACAACCTGGTTGGAAAGATTTCAAGAACTATCTAAAGCATAAACAAAAAGAAATGAGCATTGAAGACTTGGTTCTTAAGCTTAGAATTGAGGAAGATAACAGAGTATCTGACAAGAGAGGAATAACTCATGAGGCCAAAGAAAATGTTGTTGAACATGGCCATAAGAACAGGAACCCTAAGAACAAAGGGTCAAAGATGGGCCCTAAATGAGGAGTTTCCAAGAAATCCAAATTTCAAGGAAGATGTTTCAACTGTGACAAAATGGGTCACAAGTATTCTGAGTGCAGACTGCCGAAGAAGAAAAAGAATCAAGAGGCTAATGTGATGGAAAACATGAGACACTGGTGCCACTCGACATGTGTGCTCGGACAAGAGCATGTTTTCTTCATTTGAGCCTACTGGTAATGGGGAAAAATATACATGGGAAATTCAGCAACATCTGAGATTGAAGGTCAAGGCAAGGTGATTTTGAAGATGACCTCTGGGAAAGAGTTGACTTTGAACAACGTTCTGTATGTACCAGAAATACGGAAGAATCTTGTGTCTGGATCACTTCTGAACAAGCATGGATTCCAGATGGTGTTCGAGTCTGATAAAGTAGTTTTGACTAAAAATGGAATGTATGTGGGAAAAGGGTATGTAACTGATGGGCTCTTTAAGCTCAATGTAATGGTTTTTAAACCCAAAAATATCAATAAAGCTAGTTCTTCTGCATATATTGTTGAGTACTCTAATTTATGGCATGGTAGATTAGGACATATTAATTTTAATTCATTGCGGAAATTAATTAACATGAATCACATTCCCAATTTTAAAATTGATAATAAACATAAGTGTGATACTTATGTTGAGGCAAAACTAACTAGATCATCCTTTCATAGTATTGAAAGAAACTCTGAACCACTTGATCTAATTCATACCGATGTATGTGATTTTAATTCAATACAATCAAGAGGCGGTAATAAATATTTTATTACCTTTATTGATGATTGCACGAGATTTTGCTATGTGTATTTGATAAAAAGCAAGGACGAAGCTATAGAGAAATTTGTTCTCTATAAGAATGAAGTTGAGAACCAACTGAATAAAAGAATTAAAGAGTTAAGAAGTGATTGTGGTGGTGAGTATATTTTTCCTTTTGAATCACTTTGTGAGAAAAATGGAATCATACATCAAACCACAGCTCCTTATTCACCACAATCCAATGGGATTGCAGAACGGAAGAATCTGACCTTGAAAGAGATGATGAACGCTATGTTAATCAGCTCTGGCTTACCTCAGAATATGTGGGGAGAAGCTGTTTTATCAGCTAATTACCTTTTAAATAAGGTACCACGGAAAGAAGCAGGAAAAACTCCTTATGAAATATGGAAAGGAAAAGTATCTTCCTATAAATTTCTACGAGTGTGGGGGTGTCTTGCCAAAGTAGTCATTCCTCCACCTAAAAAGGTGAAGATAAGACCAAAAACTGTTGATTGTATTTTCATAAGATATGCACATAATAGTAATGATTATCGATTTCTTGTGCATGAGTCTAATATACCAGATATTCACAAAAATATGATTATGGAGTCGAGGAATGCTTCATTTTTCGAATACGTTTTTCCTTGTAAAACTAATTCGAATTCAAGTGTGCACAAACGGGCAAATGAGACTATCATTGAAGATAGTCAGGACCAAGAACACATAAATGTTCCAGAAGATCAACAAGATGTTGAACTTGAACCAAGACGTAGCAAAAGAGCTAGAACGGAAAAATCATTTGGTCCATATTTTCTGACATTTTTGCTAGAAAATGATCCTCAAAGCTATAACGAAGCGGTAAGGTCAGCTGATGGTGCTTTGTGGAAAGATGTCATCAATAGTGAAATTGAATCCATCTTACAAAATCACACCTGGAGTTAGTGGATCTTCCTCCAGGGTGTAAACCTTTAGGGTCCAAGTGGATTTTCAAAAAGAAAATGAAGGCAGATGGATCAATTGACAAGTACAAAGCAAGACTTGTAATTAAAGGTTACAAACAACGTGAAGGTCTTGATTACTTTGATACTTACTCTCCTGTAACGAGGATAAATCTCATAAGGATGATAGTAGCGATTGCAGCTTTGCGTAATCTTGAGGTACATCAGATGGATGTGAAAACAGTCTTTCTAAATGAAGATTTAGATGAAGAAATCTACATGGAACAACCTGAAGGCTTTATAACTCCAGGACAAGAAAAGAAAGTCTGCAAGTTAGTAAAATCTTTGTATGGATTGAAACAAGCTCCGAAACAGTGGCATAAAAAGTTTAATGACACCATGTTGGCAAATGGTTTCAAAATCAATGAATGTGATAAATGTATTTATGTCAGAGAGACATAAATTGGCTATGTCATTTTATGTCTCTACGTTGATGACATATTGATTGTCGGGAGTGATGTTAAAATGGTAAAATCCACCAAGAATATGCTGAAATCTAAGTTTGACATGAAAGACATGGGTCTAGCAGATGTCATTCTAGGAATAAAGATCTCGAGAAGTCTAGATGGACTTATTCTTGATCAGTCGCACTATGTGGATAAAATTCTTGGTAAATTCAACAATGATGATTCTGCTATGGCTAAAACTCCATTAGATGTGAGTCTACGCCTATCAAAGAATATGGGAGAGGGTATATCTCAAGTAGAATACTCTAGAGTGATCGGGAGTCTGATGTATTTATCGAGTTGTACGAGGCCTGATATAGCATGTACAGTAAACAAGCTCAGCAGATATACGAGTAATCCACGGGTTGATCACTGGAAAGCAATAGTGAGAATACTCAGGTAACTACGTTTTACTCGTAATTATGGGTTGCACTATCATAGATATCCAGCCGTAATCGAAGGATACAGTGATGCAAACTGGATAACTGATATGAAAGACTCAAATTCTACCAGTGGCTATGTGTTTACACTAGCAGGTGCAGCTATATCATGGAAATCCTTCAAACAGACTGTGATAGCCAGATCTACAATGGAATCAGAATTCATTGCATTAGATAAGTGTGCTGAAGAAGCAGAATGGCTGCGAAATTTTCTAGAGGATATTCCAAGTTGGCCTAAGCCAGTGCCAGCAATTTGCATTCATTGCGATAGTCAATCTGCAATTGGAATGGCACATAACAATATGTATAATGGTAAGTCAAGACATATTCGTCGTAGACATAATACCGTTAGACAATTACTCTCTACTGGAGTTATTTCGATTGACTATGTAAAGTCAAATGATAACATTGTGGATCCACTAACCAAAGGGTTAAACAGAGAGTTAGTTGTGAAATCATCAAGGGGAATGGGACTGAAGCCCATTGGATAAATGTTTATTACGAAGGAAAACCCAACCTTGTTGACTGGAGATCCCAAGATTTAGGTTCAATGAGACAACCTACTCGTAAAAGACATAATTGGTTCACTGTGGGGGGTTACCCTCTAGTCCATTCCTATGGTGAAATGAAACAGTGATGCTCATATGGAAAGAGGTTAAGAAAAGGCTTTTAATGATTCTTATGCGTCGGGAATCCGAGCAGTGTAATATGAGCTACTCTTAAATAAGAAATCACCTATGTGAGAGAGAAGTGGGGCCGCTTCAAAGGGAATTGTACGGGGCTCAATTCTTAGAAAATCTTGCAGAACCAGATAGATGTTCATGGCCAAAATGAACATAATAATGAGAACTTAGATGTGTTAGGTAAATATCTGTGTGATATATGTTTTCATTTACATGAACGGTAGTACAGTTCAATGACATCGTGTCCACTGTCATCCAGTAAATTAGATATATTTTTTCACAAGGGAAGGTTCAAAGGCTGAGGCCTACCTATCCTATGCAGGTGTTGAACCGTTGAACTCTTCAAGGTCATAATAAAATGTTTCTATAAAATAATTGTATTTGATGTTTTTTGCCAATTTCATTCATGTGGGGGATTGTTGGAAAATGCTTATTAGTAAGCATCTTGAGGCACAATTTTAAGCATGGTCCACTTCGTGTTAGTGGTTGGTTTTGAGTGATACGGATACTCCTCCGTGAGTAGTTCGGAATGATATATTCATATGCTTAAAATGATGCTTGAGTGAATGAGAAATTGTTGCTCAAAGTTCACCCATTGGTGTTGGAAAATAAGGAGAAATGAGCTTGTCCCATATGGGAAAGCTAATAGAGGGAAATTGTGTTTATATATGATTGCTCATATGTAGATGGGTAAGAGTTATAAGGATAAAGGCTCTCTCTACGTGCGCGCGTAGGGGGGGTGCAAATCAAAATCCGAACAAGCTTGGCTCGTGTGTACCCGCGCGTCCTGCGTACACGAATGCAAGACCAAAATGTGCGGGTCCGACCAGGCCAATTTTTGCAGCCTCCTCTTTATTTTTTCCAAGCTTTTGAAGTTCCATAACAGTTAATTTAACTCTATTAATTAACTAGGTGGTTACAACATATGAAAGGCCTCCCACAATTGGCATGTTTATTTTCTTTTAATGAGGGTTTTCGTTTTTGTAAGTGAGAAGACATTGAACAATATTTTAGATATAGTTTTCAAAGATTTGCTTTGTTGTTTTTGTTGAAAGAGTTCATACACTATTCGGTTCGTTGAAAATGAGTTTGGTGGTGCCCATACTCGTTCATTTCCGTTGCATCCTGGGAAACAAACGTCTCACGTTCTGCTGCACCATTCGGTAGGGGACGAATTTGTTTTAAGGAAATTGTTGCCGCATCAACAAGCCTCGGAATCCACACTGTTTTCTTCTTGCTTGTTCGGTACTGCACTTAATTTCTTGTCACTGGTTCGTTCATGTCTGTCTATTGCCGTTGTTCCGGTTCGTCGCTGCCCGGACTGCTTCGCTCACTGCAGTTATCCCGACACTGTGTTATTTTTAGTTTTCTTGTTGTATTATTTCCTCTGATTTTTGTAGCAACCGTGTTGTGTTTTTTTTTTTTTTTTTTGTAATAGTCTTACTGTTTGTTCAAAGTCCGTTGTAAGAACACAGTAACCAAATAAGTTGTAATAATATGTACTCTTGAATCCTGAGTCTTGACTAGGAAATATTAGTATATGGAATCACAAGGTGAAAATTCTCCCGTTGGAAAATTAATTACTTGAATTTGGTATAATGCAGTAATCCAGCTGCTGCTTCAATCAGTTGGATTAGACTGGTTCGATGGCATTGCAAATAAGGGTTTATCTGGGATTCAGTATGCTAAACCAGAATATACTTTCCATTTTCACTCGGGTTGTCTTTGAGTTGCTTTTACACTTGCCATTTTTCCCTACTCAGATTTGAGAGTGAAGATCATTTTGTTCAAGTGTACGGAGACCAAAGTATAGCAGAAGCTCTAGGGATTTTGTGTCAAAACCGTGTAAATGCAGTGGCTGTTGTCAGCAGAGGAACCAAGAGGCTGAATGGTCAATAAGAAGAAGTGATATTTTTCTTCTACTGGCGAATGAGCATAACAGAGAGTAAGAGACCTATTATTCTGGACATGCATCGCTACTTCTTGTTCTTTAGAAACTTATACGTGTTTAACATAATCGTAGGACTCCAACCACCGAGGAATTCATTCCCACAGAGACATCAAAGCTCTTCTGTCTGTAGAAACCATGAAGAATATACGTAAGATAGAGAAGTTTCAGTTTTCTAGTTGATGATTTGCTACAGTCAATGGATTTGCTCACTTTAAGAGTCCTTCACTGTAAGTGATATAATCATTTGGACAATCTTCTCTTTTGATATCTTTCTTAGTCTCTTTTTCATTACATGTCAGGGTCTCTATCGGAATCTCTATTGCAGGAAAGCTAAATGATATTGTCTGAACTGGATCTCAGCCTCAATCAACTTGAAGGTACTTGGAAATTCTTCACATTAAATATATATTTGATTTTGGTTGCAATTTCAATGGATTCAATTGTAGAATTAAAGAATCCGAAAGTGTTTGATTGCTGCAATTTAAGTTGTACATTATAATCGTAGCTGTTTAGTTGACATGATGTATTCACTGTCCCATCTATTTGATTGCTATATTTTCATTCAATGTATAAAGATATATTTCCCTTTTTATTCGTTCATTGGGGTTGCCGATAATTTTATTTGGCTAACCACTCATAGGAAATTGGAGACAATACGACAGTAAACATGTGAGAACCAACCATTTGAATCTCTAGGCTATCAAACATTTAAGCTTAATTAATTACAATCTTGCACTGTTATGAAGACCAAACAAAAATATATATTCTCAAGGCTTAACTATTTTCAAATTTTCCCTCTGATATAGATATGTATATCATAAAATGTAAGGTATTAATGTATGCAGGAAATATGTAAAAAGAAATGCACATAAAATTGTGGCTTTTTTAATGGACAGATTAAGCTACCATTTTATGCATTCAGATGGCTCACATTGCTATTCATTCAATTTGTTGTCGCCTTAAGAATTTGGGATTCAGTGGTGTAAATTATGAGCAAGACTTATAGGTAATTAAGTGTATAATTTTAGTATCTGCTGTTGTACTAGCTTATTGTTGTATGTTGGTTTGTTTTTATCATTTTTAGGAGTAGACTTTTTATATTTTTTATAAATACAACTCTAACTTGATTTTTATATTTACAGTTCAATGGAAAAAAAGTCTATTCTCAAGATGAGATTGATGAAGTTCATTCGGATTGCACATCTTGTTGGGATATATGTTATAGAGCTTCATGTAATGTAAACATAATTATATTTTATGAAATAAATTATGCATTATTCATTTGTCAAAGTGTTTGTTTAATATCGCATATTATAAATTATCTTGTTTACCCTAGATTAATCATGTGCCTTCAGACTTAATATATGAGTATCATACACAAGAGGATTAAAATCTGAAGTTAGTAATCTAAAATAATCCATAGATAGCAAATAAAGCGGGCACTTTAATTGTGATTTATCTATAGTTGCGGTCCATTCTATAATTGTATGACGATCTTGTTCCAGGATCGTCCATGTGGTGAGATGAGAATGAAGACACTTTATATGATGTGATCATATAGGACTGGACCCAGATAGAAATGAGTTTCTTCTAATATCCGTTAAATAAAGATTCTCATTTCAATCTACTAGATGGTTATATATGGATTGATCTGAATCCATAGTGTACTACGAACTTGTACATGGTAGGCTATGTCATTTGATTTACAAAGGTGAGGTTGGTGGAATTTTTGACTAACCAAGTGAAATTATTGTTCAGAGATGGCAGTGTAAGGACAAATTTTTGACTAACCACAAACTAACAATAAATTTTTAACTAATCAACTGGAATTGTTATTTCTTTCCTTTTGAATCATTTAAATTTGTGAATTCTCCATAATATTGATTAAATTTGATCTTCATATGCTCATTTGACATGTATTTTCAACATACACGGTAACATATGAACATGGGTTGTAAGTGAAAAATTTATAATAATCAATTCTCTAGTTTGTTGGAGGTAGCACCTAAAGGCTGTGGAATTTATGTTTTTATTCAAAAAAAAAAAAAGCTAACCATATTTTTACTTAGTAACCGGACATCTTGCCTAGGCAAGCAGTGATTGTTCGCGTAAAACAGTAGAGCTTTAGTTATTAAATGAAAAAATGATAATAATCAAGTTTACTTAATAATCGGACATCTTGCCTCAGTAAGCAATGATTGTTGCTTAAAACAGTAGAGCTTGAGTTTGTAAAAAAAAAAAGTGTGTTTTTAAATAAGTTTGATTTCGTAGCCTCTCTAACTCGAGCAATTAAATCTGTAGGAGTGTTTTAACACTTAGTACCCTAATGCCAACTGGTATGTGAGTCACTGGCCTAAAGCTCGTTACATGAGTTATAGAGAAAACTTAAGGAAATCATACACTTTTTCTTTTTAATATCTGAAATCCGAGCAATTAAGTCCGTAGAGGTGTCTTAACACTCAGTGCCCTAAAGCCAACTGGTTTGGGAGTCATTGGCTCAAAGCTCGTTATAAGGATTGAAAATGTATTATTATTTTTATAAAAAATCTATTTTTATTTTTATAAATAAACTTTCATTGCCAAAATGTGTGAATTCTAATATAATTTTAGGACAAAAATATTACTCTCTTTTCAACAAGATCTGTGAATATTGTAGGCATAATGAATTGATTGATACCTTATTTTAAGTGTGTATGGAATAATGGTAAAAAATACACGAGAATTTACTTATTTGATCATTTAGAAAAAAAGAGAACAATTATTAATTTGGATAAGAATTTATTTTTTTAAAGTTTTTCTCTTAAATTAATAAGATAGTTGGGGTGTGATGAACACTAAAAAATGCACATTTATTAAAAGAAAAATTAATCATTTTACACTTGTAGTTTCATTAATCCCCTTAATTTATCATATTTATAAAATAATAATTAAATTTATGTTTTGTGATTTTTATTTCTTATGTAGGTGAAATAATATTTTGGATGCCTCAGTAGAAAAATGGACATGACATTTAGATTTTGGAGGCCAAAAACTTGAAAAGAGCGTTCTAGCAGTGTATAAATTTAGAAATTCTAACCTTGCATAATTTTCGTATTTTGGCCATAATTTTATACTCTGATATCGGATTGAAGTGATTCTAGTTTCAAATGAAAGAAGACTCAAAGATCTACAACTTTGATGTTGACAAGATTTTCTATTTCTGAAGTTTTTAAGGCTGAAATTGATGAAAATTCCAAAGTGTGTTATAAAACAAATTTTAAAAAAATTGGATGGTGGCAATCCACCTTTCGGTGGATTGCCATCACATCCTCCACCAAACATGGGGTTAATTTTGCAATTGCAATTGTATCAGGAGGTGCTCTACACCTCATTTTCCTCAGTCTAATTTCCACAATTCTCTAGAAAAATTTGTGGAGTTTCAGCTCTTATGTGTTTTATATTTTTAAAGCTTTCTTGGATTTTCTTTTTCTTTCAGTAATAAAAATCATCTGTGTTTTTATTCAATTTATGAGTAGCTAATTTATTTTTGCTGGGGTAAAGGGTGAAGCTTTTAAAATGAAAATATAGATTAATCTCGCTTATATTATAATATATAAATTATAATATAATGATTAATACTTAATTTATTAATTATTGACAAACTTTGTTACTACCTAATTTTATTTATTTGGCATAATTGAGTACCTAACTGGACTTATTGTAGACAAAAGTTATCACTGCCTTTATGACTGGTTTTATATGTTTTGGCGTAATTAATTCCTGAAAAAAATTAATTGGGTAATAATGACAATTTCTATATTATAAAAAGTGAGATTTCTAAATTTGAAATATTAAAATTGGATCCCTTAACCCCCGGTATTTTATTTTATTGTTGCAATCCAATTTAAAATTCTCCAATCATTTCAAACAAATCAAGCCTTTTTATTTTTACTCAAATTGTTTTTTTATTTTACTAAATCTATTCCCCGTGGATCGACTATGGACTTACCAAGTTATTTTATTACTTCAACACTCTTATACTTGGGAGTAAAGAAGCACGTTTTAAGCGCGTCATGTAGCAATCATGACCAATAGCTACATACTTTGGGGACATGATTTGGTGTGTAGCTGGGGACTTTCTACATAGATAGGAATTCACTCATACTTATGAGAAGTAGATGAGTATCTTCTTTAATGGTTGATTTTGTACTTGAACGGTTAGAGCGTTTAAGTCTTTCTATTACGAATCAAAAGATTAACATTCATAATGGTAATGAATAAATCGTTTCTTAGAGAATCAATGATACTTAAGGTAAAAAGAATTAGAGGGGTATAATGGACATTATGACCCGACTCTAATTATGAGGTACTCGTGAAAGGCCAATCCGTATGTAATGACTATATCGATGGACACCGACGTGGTTCGTCTAAAATTATATATTTGCGGCAACGAGATTGCAACTTCGGATTTTTAGTGGAATAACTCGAAATTAATAATTTGTAATATTTAATTAATAGTCTAATTAATATTTTGGGATTATTGAAGAGAAAAAAACAAGAATAAGAAAAACCAAAAGAAAAACTTGTGTGACACTTTTAACTCTAAAGAGTTTAGAGATGTGATTGTGAGTATAGCCCACACTATATTTTGTTGGTAACAAGATATAGCACGGAAGGCTATTTGGTGTTGAACAAAATTTATCATCTTCTTCTTCTCAATACACCACAAGACAGTGAGCAATTTTCTACTCACTGGCGCATATCACTTTGTGTAACGGGGCTTGGTTTGTTTTGTTTTTAAATCCAGAAAAATGGAAAAACTTTCAGGGGTGTTTTGAGAGTGTTGTAAGACTGTTATTGACTGAAAAATTAGATCTGAAAATATTGGGGTGTTCAGTTAAATAGAGGCTGATTTGGGCAGTGAGACTGGTGTATTTCGGGTCCAAAACAGTCCAGTTTTGAGCTGATGTTCTGAGGCTGTTCGGGGGGCTAAAATTTTATTAAAAACATAAGCAAAATTTCAGTGAAGCAGCTGGTCATATTCGGCCAAGTGAAGGGAATGTCAGAAAAAATTTCAAGTCTGATCCCGGGTGCCTAAGATGTTTCAGCTGCGCTAGGGAATCGGTTCCTACACATCTTTTGTTTTAAGTCTTATTTAATATTTTCTTATCCTTGTAGAACGATTGTAGTTTAATAGAAATACTAGTTTTGGGTATAGTACTTAAGTTAAGGAAAAATATGTTCGAATATATATAATATTTTATTAATGACTACATTAATAGTTATGGATATTATACATGTTTTGTTTCAATTTACTTGTGTGATATTTATTTGCATGACAGATATTATCTGCCAACACCACATGATAAAATATTCAAATCAAATTGCTGCCATTATTTTAATTTCAAAAAATATATTTGAATTTTTCTCCCAAAATTCGCGCTAAGATGGAAATTAAAAATTTTTTATTTCCCGCCTACAATTCTTGATAGAAACAAATTTGTCAAATTAATTTATCATGTGTTTGTGACATATTTTATGAGAGAATTGATTCTTTCAAGAATTATTGATAGACAAAATGTGTCAAAAATTTGTAAAAAGTTCTTGATAGAGAAATAATTTATCAAAAATGATTGACTGCAAAAAGTCTATCAATAATTCTTAACACCCTGATTTTTGACATTTGAGTTTTCTGACAAGAAATCCTTTTTTTGATAGAGCGGGTACTGTCAAGATAACCAGTTTTTCTTGAGCAAGTTGGAAAGGCACAAGTTGTACAATAACCTGGACGTAGTGGGAGGGTTGTATGAAAACCTGATCGTTATCTAGGAGTTGCAGAGGCATAAGTTGTCGCTTCCAGCAATGGTGTAGATAATCCATTGACCTATCATAATGCAATGGATGATTCTGATAAAGAGGAATGGCTCAAAACCATGAACCTCAAGATATAGTCAATGTTCTCCAACTATGTCTGGGAACTTATAGACCAACCTGAGTGGTAAAACCCATAGGTTGCAAATGGACCTATAAGAGAAAGAGGGGAGCAGATGATAAGGTACAGACCTTCAAGGCTAGGCTAGTGGTCAAGGGTTATACCCAGAAAGAGTGAGTTGACTATGAAGAAACTTTCTCACTAATAGTCATGCTAAAATCCATCTGCACTCTTCTGTCTATTACCACTTTTTTTGGCTATGAGATTTGGCAAATGGACATCAAGACTGCATCCTTGAATGGAAATCTTGATGAGTGTATCTATATTGTACAACTAGAGAGGTTCATAGCCCAAGGTCAAGAGAAAAAGGTTTGCAAGCTGCAAAGGTTCATTTATGGACTCAAACAAGCATCTCGATCTTGGAACATAAGATTTGATACCATGATCAAGTCTTATGATTTTGAGTAGAATGTTGATGAGCCTTGTGTACACAAGCGTGTTATTGACGGGAATGTGGTTTTTTTCATTTTGTATAACGATGATATTTTAATTATTGGGAATGATGTAAAGATATTATCGGACGTGAAAACTGACTAGCTAACCAATTCCAAATGAAAGATTTGGGAGAGGTCAGTTATGTCATTGGGATCCAAATTCTTCCAGATCACAAGAAACGACAGTTAGCTATATTTCAGACATCCTATATCGACAAGATCCTTATGCGATTTTGGATACAGAATTCCAAAAAAGGCAATTTGCCTTATCGATATGGAATTCATTTGTCGAATGAATAGTCTCCTAAGACACCTCAAAGAGTTAAGGAAATGAGACATATCACATATGCCTCAGTAGTTGGTAGTCTCATGTATACTATATTATGCACGAGACCGGACATCTGCTTTGTGGTGAGAGTAGTCAGTAGGTTTCAGTCTAACCCAGGATTAAATCTTTAGGTGGCTGTGAAACATATTCTCAAGTATCTTAAGAGAGAGAGAAACTATATGCTTGTATATTCTGGTGAGAATATAATCCTCAAGGGATATACGGACTCTGATTTTCAGACATATGTTGATACTAGGAAACCAACATCTGGATCAGTGTTTACCCTATGTGGTAGAGCCATTGTGTGGAGGAGCATAAAACAATCTTGTATTGTTGACTCCATCATGGAGGATGAGTATGTAGCTGATGAGTGGTATTTATATCACTATTTCCCACTCATTTAACCAAATATTTGGTATAGTTTCTTGAGTTTTGTGAACGTTTTGATGTGTTTTGTGTTATTTTGCAGATAAATAAAGTTGGGAAAGCATTGGAAGCAAATTGGGGCCAAAATAGAGAAAATTTGACAAAATGGCAATTCAGTAAATTGTACGCGTTGCGACGCCAGGACCTTCCGCGTCGCGACACCTAACGTGCGCCGAACAGTGCTAACATGCGCCGGGTCCACAAATCAGAATCTGAGAAAAGTTTGACTTTGCTAACGTGCGCCGTGCCACGTGTCACCATCACAGCCGATCTGCTAACATACGCCGTGCCACGTGTCAGCATCCTACGGTGCCGACAGTCGCCATCGCCACGTGTGCCACGTGTCACTCCACGTCATTGCTGCGTCATCAGCCACATCACCAGGTTGACCAAGTCAAACTGCCACCTCACCGCCACATCATCATCAGCCAATCAGAAAGTGCCATGTGTCGCAATCCTACGGTGCCGACAGTCTCTTTCCCATGTCACCGCCACGTCAGCATCAATCATTGATTATCTAATCCTTATCTGACACGTGGCGGATAAGAATCTCATTGACCAATCAGAAGCCGCCACGTGTCACAATAATTGAAGCCCAACCACTCGCCATGTGTCACCTGATCCAGAATCTGCAACCGACGAACCAGAGCGTGCCACGTCGACAAAATCTGGCGTAGCGACGCCAAAGGCCCTAGCGTCGCGACGCGGGAACCCCACTGAGGCCTATAAATAGAGCTTCAAATTTCAGTTTTAGATGTACCATTCTCTCTTCTTTCTTTGATGTAAATAGGGAGTTTCTCTCTCTAGTGTCTTTAATTTAAGTTTTGTAATTAAATTTTAATTACTTTTTGTAATAATAGTAATTTACTTTCTTTACTTTTTACAGTTTTTACTATTCACCATGAGGAGGTAACTTCCCCAGCTAGGGTGAAAGGTAATTCTTTTACTATTGCTATTTAGATTAATCTCCCTTAAAAATAATATATTCACTATTTAAAATTTGACTTAAAAAGGATACCGCTATATTGGTCGGTTGGTAATTTAATTTTAATCTGGTTTAAACCTGACTGATCAAGGATACCGCCAGATTGGTCGGTTGGTAATTTAATTTTGGTTCCGCCTTTATGGCTGGTTTATGGACAAATATTACCGTCTTAATGGCTGGTTGGACTTAATTTGACTTAATCAGGATACCGCCAGATTGGTCGGTTGGTAATATTATCACAAGTTTATATATTATTTTATGGGAGATATCTAAATTAGTAGTAGTAAAAGTAATTCCTTTTACCTTAGCATTTTATTTTATTGTAATTTACTTTTCAGTATTTACTTTACCGCATTTTTACTTTATGTCTTTTATTTTCAAGTTTTTACTAGCCCTAGTTATGTGTTGTAACTAAATTACTTATCTAGGGTTGTGATGAATTCTAATATCACCGGTTTATAAGGGGTTAGATTATAGTTTGGGTAATATAAAGATTTATTTATTGAGTCTTAATCTTAATGTTTTAATTAACTGGCCATTAATAAAATTGATCAGGTAAGCTTAAAATGAACTAGACATATGGATTTTAAGTTTAAGACCTTAGACTCAATAGTCCACGATCTTCCTTTAATAGATTTCCTTACAGGATAGGAATATACTTGTCGGGTGGGGGTAGCCTTAATTGGAACTTAATCTTAATGAATCTAGGTAATTTGGTTGACATAGACATATGGTTCAATTGGATTATACTAGGTATTTGTAATTGACCATCGGAAGAGGCTTTTACATAATTTAGTGTTCCAGGTTAATAAATCAATATATTACCCAACTTTAAGATAACCACTTCATCTTTAAAATGATATTAAAAGAAATCACAACCCTAAATAGTTTTTAATATTGAATTTTCTTAAAACCTACTTTCAACAATCTTATTTACTTGTTTTTAAATTTAGAATCGTCATCATTTCAAATCAATCAATCAATCCATTAGATACTAGTAATCATTTGACTTCATAAAATTAATAGTTTAGATATTAAGTCCTCGTGGGATCGATACTTTTTATACTACTTGAACGATACGTACGCTTGCGTTATACGTGTGTGTTTACGCCGGTCAAGTTTTTGGCGCCGTTGCCGGGGACTTATTTATCTTTTACTATTAGTTTAGGGGTTAGATACCTTTACTTGTATCTAATTTCTTTTTACTTATTGTTTTTGTTTTCTTGTGTTTCAGGTTTTAAGAAACTTCATGAGACGAACCAGAAGTTTTGAACTATGACCGCTTGACCCAGAAATTGAAAGAACCATCAGACAGTTGAGAAGGGAAATGCGAGAAGGCCAAGAAGCTTTAGTCAACATGGAACCTGAACCTTTGGAGGTTGCACCACCAATTCCCATTCGAGACAGAACCATTCCGGTGATTGACAGACTCATTTCTTGCATTGTACTTCCTCCCTTACCAGCAAATGCGGGTGACATCAAAACATGCATTCAGATGATTCAGCAGTCAGTTCGGTTTGGGGGGAATGCAACTGAAGATCCTAATGCCCACATCAGTAACTTCCTAGAAGTTTGCGGCACTTTCAGTTACAACCGAGAAGCCGAAGAAGCAATGAGACTGCGTGTTTTCCCATATTCCTTGAAAGATAGAGCTAAAGCTTGGCTACATTCACTACCAGCAGGTTCTATCACAACTTAGAACACTTTAGCCACCAAATTTCTTGCAAAGTACTTTCCACCAGCCAGAACCGGAAAACTGAGGAATGACATCATATCCTTTGTACAACAAGATTCAGAATCCCTCTACGAAGCTTGGGAAAGGTACACAGATTTACTCCGGAAATGTCCTCACCATGAGATTCCAAAATGGCTTCAAGTCCAAACATTCTATAATGGACTTTCTGGAATAATGAGAACCACAATCGATGCTGCTGCTGGAGGAGCTTTAATGGCAAAAGGAGAAGATCAAGCCTGGGAACTAATCGAAGAAATGGCCAACAACAATTCTTTGTGGCCAACAGAAATGAGTATGATCCAAAGAATTGCAGGAATTTATGAAAGTGGAGCCAATACAGCAGTCAACACCAAGCTAGATCAGATATGCAAATTTATGGAGACTCTTACCATTGGATCCACAAGTTCACCATATGGAGGAACACCAGAGTCGAACCAACTTGAAGAAACGGTGAATTTTGTCAACAATTTCAACAGCAGAGGAACAATCCATATTCCAACACCTACAACCCAGGGTGGAGGAATCATCCTAATTTTTCATGGAGCAACAATTCAGCCCAACAGCGGAACTATCCACCACCTGGATTCCAACAACAGAACAAAGGCCAGGAGCAGGCAAATGAACCAGGAATAGCAGAAGTGCTGGCTCAGTTAAAAAAGTACGATGCTATCTTTCAGAGCCAATCAGCTTCCATCAAAGCACTGGAGAATCAAATCGGACAACTGGCCAATGCTCAGAGTTATAGACCACCAGGTAATCTTCCCAGCAACACAGAACCCAATCCAAGGAACCGAGGGAAGGAGCAATGTCAAGCCATTACTTTGAAAAGTGGTACTGAAATCAACAAAGATGTTGGAATCAAGATGTCCCAAGAAGAAGTTCCAAAAGAAGCTGAACAACAGATGGAGGAAAAAGAGGCAAAGGAAAAAGAAGTAAAGGAAAAAGAACAGATCACTCCACCTCCACCTTTTCCTCAGCGTCTTCAGAAAAACAAACTGGACAAGCAGTTTGCTCGATTCCTGGAGGTTTTCAAAAAGCTGCACATCAACATCCCATTTGCAGAAGCCTTGGAAGAAATGCCCAGTTATCTCAAATTCATGAAAGACATTCTTTCACGAAAATGGAGATTGGGAGACTACGAAACAGTAGCATTAACGGAAGAATGCAGCGCCATTATTCAGAGGAAACTTCCCCTGAAGTTGAAAGATCCTGGCAGTTTCACAGTTCCATGCACCATTGGAGAACATTACATCGGTAAGGCTTTATATGATTTAGGAGCCAGTGTTAACTTGATGCCTTTTTCTATTTACAGGAAATTACAGATTGGAGAAGCAATGCCTACCTCAGTTTCATTGCAACTTGCTGACCGAACACTCGCATTTCCAAGAGGTGTTGCTGAAGATGTGCTGGTCAAAGTAGACAAACTAATTCTCCCAGCAGATTTCATCATCCTTGACATGGAAGAAAACAAAGAAATACTTATCATTCTTGGGAGACCATTCTTGGCTACAGGTAAAACTGTGATTGATGTGCAAAAAGGAGAACTGACCATGAAAGTGCAGGTCAAGAAGTGACCTTTAATTTTTTCAAAGCCATGAAATTCCTGAGTGATGAAAAGGAAGAAGAATGCTTCAGAGTTGATGTTGTTGAAAGTATCGTTCATAATACTGAGCCAAATCCCACAGATACACTTGAAGCTTGCATCACCAACATGACTGACATCGAGCTAAATGCTGAAATCCTGGAATGTATCAACTACCTTGACAAACCATTCCGATTCAAAGCAACACCACTAGTTGAAAGTTTGGAACTGCCAAAGAAAGATCGAATCAAGCCTTCGATTGAAGAACCACCACAGCTGGAGCTGAAGTTACTTCTGAGCCATCTCAGGTATGCATTTCTTGGAAACTCTTCTGAATTACCTGTTATTATTTCTTCTTCACTAACATTGGAGCAGGAAGAAAATTTGTTGAGAGTATTACGAGAGCACAAAAAAGCCATTGGCTGGACTATAGCAGACATTCGAGGCATTAGTCCATCATTTTGCATGGACAAGATCCTGATGAACGATGAGTACAAACCCACAGTGGAGCATCAACGAAGACTCAATCCAATCATGAAGGAAGTCGTGAAGAAAGAAATCATCAAATGGTTAGATGCTGGCATCATTTACCCCATCTCAGACAGTAGTTGGGTGAGTCCTATGCAGTGTGTGCTGAAGAAATGAGGAATTACTGTAGTCACTAATGAAAAGAACGAATTGATTCCAACAAGAACAGTGACTAGATGGAGAGTATGCATGGACTACAGGAAACTGAACAAAGCCACGAGAAAGGACCATTTTCCGCTACCATTCATTGACCAGATGTTAGACAGACTGGCAGGACATGAGTTCTATTGCTTTCTGGATGGATATTCAGGATACAATCAGATTGCCATCGCCCCATAAGATCAGGAGAAAACCACATTTACATGTCCTTATGGTACTTTTTCTTTTCGCAGGATGCCATTTGGACTATGTAATGCCCCTGCCACATTTCAGCGTTGCATGATGGCCATTTTCTCAGACATGCTGGAGCAGAGTATGGAGGTTTTCATGGATGACTTTTCTGTATTTGGAGATTCTTTTGATCATTGTTTGAAAAATTTGGAACAGGTGTTACAAAGGTGCGAAGATACAAACTGGTACTCAACTGGGAGAAATGCCACTTCATGGTGCAAGAAGGCATTGTTCTTGGACACCGGATCTCACAAAAGGGGATTGAGGTAGACAAAACAAAGATATAGATAATTGAAAAACTACCTCCACCAACATCAGTTAAAGGTATTCGAAGTTTTCTTGGACATGCAGGTTTTTACAGGAGATTTATCAAAGACTTTTCCAAGATTGCTAAACCTCTATGCAATCTTCTGGAGAAGGATGTGCCTTTCAACTTCACCAAAGAATGCCAGGAATCTTTTGATATCTTAAAACAGAAGCTGGTATCCGCCCTCATCATTGTAGCACCAGATTGGACCCTTCCATTTGAAGTGATGTGCGATGCTAGTGATTTTGCTGTAGGTGCAGTTTTGGGACAACGTAAAGCAAAGATTTTCCACACCATTTATTATTCCAGCAGAACTCTAAATGAAGCTCAAATCAACTACACAACCATCGAAAAGGAGTTGCTCGCAGTTGTGTACGCTTTTGACAAATTCCGCTCTTATCTGTTGGGTCCCAAAGTGGTGGTCTACACAGATCATTCAGCAATCAAATATCTGATAACGAAGAAAGATGCCAAACCCAGATTGATCCGTTGGATACTTCTTCTGCAAGAATTTGACGTGGAGATTAGAGACAGGAAAGGAACAGAGAATCAGGTGGCAGATCATCTATCGAGGCTCGAGAATGGAGAAACAGCTGACAAAGATCTGTCAATCAAAGAAAATTTTCCAGATGAACAGCTTTTTGCCATAAAACAACAGGAAGTCCCTTGGTATGCTGACTATGTCAACTACATTGTGTCAGGAAAATGGCCGTTGGAATGGACAACTCAGCAACGGAAGAAGTTCTTCAAAGAAGTCAAGCACTATGTCTGGGACGAACTGTACCTGTTCAAACGGTGTGCTGATCAACTACTGAGACGATGTGTTCCACAGGAGGAAATCAACAGTGTGTTGCAGCACTGTCATTCATCACCAAATGGCGGACACTTCAGCAGAAACAAAACTGCAGCCAAAGTCCTACAATCAGGTTTGTTCTGGCCCACTCTTTTTAAAGATGCTTATCTTTTTGCTTTTCAATGTGATAGGTGCCAGAGAATGGGAAATATTTCCAGAAGAAATGAAGGACCGTTGCAAAACATTCTAGAAGTGGAAATATTCGATGTATGGGGTATTGATTTCATGAGACCCTTTGTTCTATCATTCGGAAATCTGTACATCCTGGTTGCTGTAGACTACGTCTCCAAATGGGTTGAAGCAATTGCACTACCATCCAATGATTCAAAAGTCGTGATCAAATTCCTGAAAAAGAATATTTTCACTCGGTTCGGAACACCTCGTGCAATCATCAGTGATGGTGGCTCTCATTTCTGCAACAGATACTTCGATGCACTCCTATCCAAATACGGAGTTACTCACAAGGTTGCCACAGCTTACCATCCACAGTCAAATGGACAGGTTGAGGTTTCAAATAGGGAAATCAAAAGAATCCTAGAAAGAATCGTTGGATCAACAAGGAGGGACTGGTCAACAAAACTAGATGATGCATTATGGGCCTACCGGATAACTTACAAGACACCCATTGGTATGTCTCCATATCGATTGGTGTTTGGGAAAGCGTGCCATCTGCCAGTTGAGCTTAAACACAAGGCGTACTGGGCACTGAAGAAGTTGAATCTTGATTCACTAGCTGCAGGGGAGAAACGACTTCACCAACTCAAGGAATTAGAGAAATTTCGCTTAAAGGCGTATGAAAATGCCAAATTGTACAAGGAAAAGACCAAGAAATGGCATGACCGAAAAATAGTGCACAGACAGTTGGAACCAAGGCAGCAGGTGTTGTTGTACAACTCGAGGTTGAAACTTTTCCCTGGAAAATTGAAATCTAGGTGGTCTGGACCATTTGTGATCACTCAGGTTTTACCATATGGAGCTGTTGAGTTACTGGATCCCAATACCAACAACACATTCAAGGTTAACAGTCAGCATGTCAAACACTACTGGGGAGAATCATTTGAGCGACAAAAAGAAAATGTCACACTTTCAGATCCAGCCTAACGATCGAGAAGTAAAAGTCTAGCTGACGACTTTAAACTTAGCGCTCGCAGGGAGGCAACCCATGCAATTTGTGTTTATATTGTGATTTGGTGTGATTTAATTTTGTGTGTTTAGTTTTTGCAGATTAAGTCATTTCAAGATGGAAGAAGCTCTCGCAAATCTTCACAAGCAATTTCCTTCTCTCCCTCAAAAATCTCTGATGAAAGTCTACAAAGCTCGCTTGGAACGGATGAGGTTACTGACAATCCATGGTGTTCCTAATGATATTCGTTGGGTAATTGAAGCACGAGTCCGATTGGCAGGTGAGTCTTCTGACTCTTTTATTTCACATCTGCCTGGTTTTGGAAGAATCACCTATGCAAAGAAACGTAGAGCTAAGCAAATGGGTGTTTGTTACAAATGTGCACGATGGAATTGCAATACTCGTTGTCGTTATTTAGGAATGATGTCTGATAATCGCGAAGAAAAAATTAAATTCATTAGGGATGGCTTGAGTAAGGAGTCTTTAGATGATATATCTTCGACTCTTGAGACGCATCCCAGTGGATATGTTCACATAGCCTTTCGCAAATTACATACACAATTTCAAAAAGAAAGACAACTGTTAAGTCTCGGGAATTTGACTCAAAAAGACCCTGTTTGCCGATTTATAAGAAAATTGGATGGGAGGCTTATCCCTGACGCATAGACGTCAATAAAGCCGCTACTTTTCTTGTAAATATTATATATCTTTGTCTTTTCATAATAATTGTAATTTGTTTTGTTGTTTTCTTTTATTTTCTCCGACAGGATCCAGACCTTTTTGACTATCACAATTTATTTAACTAATAATTGTCATTTGACAAGTACTAGTGCTATTATTTTACTCACCATTTTCAGGTGTTATAAATTCAACTCATCATTGCACTTTTGAAGACATCCAGAGTAAAACATGGAAGCCAATTCAAGAAGACGAGTTAAAAACATCTGTGTGTTTTGCGGTAGTAGTGTTGGTACTAAACCACAATACGTAGAAGCAGCACAGGAATTGGGTCGAGTCTTAGCTGCAAGGAATATGCACTTAATATATGGCGGAGGAAATCTTGGACTTATGGGTACATTGGAGGAAATATTTATAGTATCATCTTGGGCGAACCTGAACATACACCAGAAACCAATTGGACTGCTCAACGTTGATGGATTTTATGATTTTCTTTGTGTGTTTCTTGATGATGCTCGAAGAAATGGGTTCGTGTCAAAACCTTTGAAAGAACTCATCTTTACTGCCAGAACTGCCCCAGATCTAATAGACCAACTCATAGCCTATGAACCACGAGTTGACCCTATTCTTTCAGAGATAAATTGGTCTGAGGATGATCGTGGTAAGAGACATCGGATTAATCTGGATCTTAACCTTTAAATTCCTGTAAATTTTCAGCTAACCAGGTATTATTTTCTAAACTCTTCTTCTACTGTTTAAGACATTGGGGACAATGTCTCATTTAGGTTTGGGGGAGGGAATTAGTTGATTAGTACCTTGTTTTTAGTTTGTATGTTATTTTTATTTTTAGTCCAAAATTTTTCGAAAAATACAAAAAAAATTGAAAAATTTTCAAAAATTACAAAAATATTTTGTGTTTTTGTGTTTTTATTTTCACTAAAAAGGTGAAATTGGTAAAAAAATAGCCGAGTAAGGAGTTTCCACTCCTGAGACGTATCTAAACCCTATTTTGAAACAAGTTAATTTTTGTTTATTTCATTTTGAATTATTTAATTTGTGAATTCTCCTTAAAACGGACTAAAATGGATCTTCATATGCTCAGTTGACAGATATTGTCAATATATATAGTAACATACGAACATGAGTTAAAATTGAAAAGTTTGTAATATTCAGTGCTCTAGTTTAATTGGAGGAAAAATATGAGATCCGAGTTATTAAGTTTGTAAGGGTGTTTTAACACCTAGTGCCCTAAAGCCAACTGGTTTGGGAGTCACTGGCCCAAAGCTCGTTACATGGATCGAAGATGCTGCAAAAATATATATATCTGAAGTCTGAGTAATTAAGTCCGTAGGGGTGTCTTAACACCTGGTGCCCTAAAGCCAACTGGTTTGGGAGCCACCGACCTAACACTCGTTACATAGATGGAAGATATTATATATAAATAAAAAAATAAAAAAAAATAAAAAAAAAAATCAGAAAAATGAGAAAAATTATTCCATTGCTACAAAAAGGTGTGAAATCTGATAGAACTTTAAGACAAAAATATTACTCTCTTATCAACTGTACTTATGACTGTTGTGGGCAAAAATAAGTTGTTTAATATTTTGTTGGCTATGTATATGAAGAATGGTAAAAATAATCGGAGAATTTACTTATTCAGTAATTTAGAATAAAACAAAACTACTAGTAACTTGGAGTACAAGTTTCACCTGATTAGTCACTAACATCTTTATTCTCTTTTCGCTTGTCTTTTTGCTTTTGTGTGCATTAGTTTTACTACCTTTTTACTTTTGTAAAATGTTTGTGGGTATCATTGTTGTAAACCCTCACGAGACTACAACTCGTCCACTAGGGACACCTAAGGGTTTAAAGGCTTGTTGCATATGCTAAATGCAACCGTGATCCCTACGAAAGTGGCTTATTTATTTATGTTATTTTACTCTATGTTTTGCTCGAGGACTAGCAAAATGTTAGGTTTGGGGGTGTGATGAGTGGTATTTATATCACTATTTCCCACTCATTTAACCAAATATTTGGTATAGTTTCTTGACTTTTGTGAACGTTTTGATGTGTTTTGTGTTATTTTGCAGATAAATAAAGTTGGGAAAGCATTGGAAGCAAATTGGGGCCAAAATAGAGAAAAATTGACAAAATGGCAATTCAGTAAATTGTACGCGTCGCGACACCTAACGTGCGCCGAACAGTGCTAACGTGCGCCGGGTCCACAAATCAGAATCTGAGAAAAGTTTGACTTTGTTAACGTGCGCCGTGCCACGTGTCACCATCACAGCCGATCTGCTAACATATGCCGTGCCACGTGTCAGCATCCTACGGTGCCGACAGTCGCCATCGCCACGTGTGCCACGTGTCACTCCACGTCATTGCCGCGTCATCAGCCACATCACCAGGTTGACCAATTCAAACTGCCACCTCACCGCCACGTCATCATCAGCCAATCAGGAAGTGTCACGTGTCGCAATCCTACGATGCCGATAGTCTCTTTCCCACGTCACCGCCATGTCACCGCCACGTCACCGCCACATCACCGCCACGTCACTGCCACGTCAGCATCAATCATTGAGTATCTAATCCTTATCTGACACGTGGCGGATAAGAATCTCATCGACCAATCAGAAGCCGCCACGTGTCACAATAATTGAAGCCCAACCACTCGCCACGTGTCACCTGATCCAGAATCTGCAACCGACGAACCAGAGCGTGCCACGTCGACAAAATCTGGTGTAGCGACGCCAAAGGCCCTGGCGTCGCAACGCGGGAACCCCAACGAGGCCTATAAATAGAGCTTCAAATTTCAGTTTTAGATGTATCATTCTCTCTCCTTTCTTTGATGTAAATAGGGAGTTTCTCTCTCTAGTGTCTTTAATTTAAGTTTTGTAATTAAATTTTAATTACTTTTTGTAATAATAGTAATTTACTTTCTTTACTTTTTACAGTTTTTACTATTCACCATGAGGAGGTAATTTCCCCAGCTATGGTGAAAGGTAATTCTTTTACTATTGCTATTTAGATTAATCTCCCTTAAAAATAATACATTCACTATTTAAAATTGACTTAAAAAAGATACCGCTATATTGGTCGGTTTGTAATTTAATTTTAATCTGGTTTAAACCTGACTAATCAAGGATACCGCCAGATTGGTCGGTTGGTAATTTAATTTTGGTTCCGCCTTTATGGCTGGTTTATGGACAAATATTACCGCCTTAATGGCTGGTTGGACTTAATTTAACTTAATCAGGATACCGCCAGATTGGTCGGTTGGTAATATTATCACAAGTTTATATATTATTTTTATGGGGAGATATCTAAATTAGTAGTAGTAAAAGTAATTCCTTTTACCTTAGCATTTTATTTTATTGTAATTTACTTTTCAGTATTTACTTTACCGCTTTGTACTTTATGTTTTTGTCTTTTATTTTCAAGTTTTTACTAGCCCTAGTTATGTGTTGTAACTAAATTAGTTATATAGGGTTGTGATGAATTCTAATATCACCGGTTTATAAGGGGTTAGATTATAGTTTGGGTAATATAAAGATTTATTTATTAAGTCTTAATCTTAATGCTTTTTAATTAACTGGCCATTAATAAATTGATCAGGTAAACTTAAAATGAACTAGACATAGGGTTTTTAAGTTTAAGACCTTAGACTCAATAGCCCACGATCTTCATTGAGGATAGATAACCCTTTATTAGATTTCCTTACAGGATAGGAATATACATGTCGGGCGGGGGTAGCCTTAATTGGAACTTAATCTTAATGAATCTAGGTAATTTGGTTGATATAGATATATGGTTCAATTGGATTATACTAGGTATTTGTAATTGACCATCGGAAGAGGCTTTTACATAATTTAGTGTTCCAGGTTAATAAATCAATATATTACCCAACTTTAAGATAACCACTTCATCTTTAAAATGATATTAAAAGAAATCACAACCATAGATAGTTTTTAATATTGAATTTTCTTAAAACCTACTTTCAACAATCTTATTTACTTGTTTTTAAATTTAGAATCGTCACCATTTCAAATCAATCAATCAATCCGTTAAATACTAGTAATCATTTGACTTCATAAAATTAATAGTTTAGATATTAAGTCCTCATGTGATCGATACTTTTTATACTACTTGAACGATACGTACGCTTGCGTTATACGTGTGTGTTTACGCCGGTCAGTAGCAGCTTGCGAAGCAACTAAAGAAGTCGTCTGGCTCCAGAAGTGTTTTTACAATTATGACCCATAGCATCACTATTTGTACAGAACATGGTGTTTTTGAACAAATTAACTATGTGACAAAGGAAATTTCTCTTTTATCATTTGTAATTAGATTACCGGGATATGTAAATGATAAAAGTCTATATGATTAGTTATGGATTGATAAGATATGAGACAGTATCAATCCATGAAGGTTTAATCATTAAAACATCCCTAGTCGAAGTATTATCGAGATTGGACATCGATAATGCGGAATAGACTAGTATTGCACTTGTGCGTGTTATGAGAGCATAACGACATAGTTCTCATATATTTGGGTATTGGATACTTATGCAAGTGTAATAGGAGGTTGTGTTTACAGATGATACGAAAACAGCTTCGCTCTGGATAGACCCCTCGGAATCTCATTGGTAGTATGACTGTGTGTCTATGGGAGTCCGAATCAGGGTAGGTGTATTTGGTCTTAACCTGAGACTTGCACCGCTAATATTTGCGACAATCAATATACTTTGGTTTTGGTCATCCAGGGCTTTAACCGGTTATGTGTACGCCTCTTCTGGGTATATTGAGAATCGTAGAGTATTGGGTGTGATGTCGAGATGGAAGTATCACTCTAGTCATAGTGGAGATGATGATCACGTAGGATACGAAACTGGTGCTCTTATATGCTGCAGCTATCGGGATAATATGACTAGGTCATGTTTATCCGATTATAGAGACTAGTTACCAGAGATCTAATATGTGCTTCGTACGGGGTAGACACAATTCCAGCCCCAGGCCTAACACGTGACATCCGATACTGGATCGCAATACGCAATACTACGTATACTACGCCTGATATAGATTACATATTCCTTTAAGAATATTTCAGGAGAATTGGGCAGGCACAGTGTTTTTCTAGAAGCCAACCATGTCTTGTAAATCGGTAAAAATGTAGTACTAGGTACGTACGTGTTCGGATAGTCCGACGACCGGATTTACTGCCAACATATCCGGAGATCTCATGGGTCCCTTCCCGAAGATTCACCGATGACATATGACTCGCACATTATTAATCGGGGATTAATTAAAAGAGAGAGAAAATTAATCTGGGATTAATTACGGAGATATTTTATCTTGGATAAAATACTATTTAAAGAGAGATAACGATTAATTTGGAATTAATCGATAAAATAATATATTCGATATATTAAACGAAATTAGATTTTGACGTGGAATTAAAATTAGATTTTAATTCGGGCGAACGAGTTAATTTAGAATTAATTCGCTAGCGACGTGAATAGTAATTTTGCTAGGCATAATTATTTAATTAAATTTGATTTTATTACGTCGCAACGGAAAATTTGTTAATTCGGAATTAGCGAACCCGAGCCCGGGAGTGTTTGCGGGCCCACTCGCATTTCGAATCGAGTGGGGCCCACAAGTCACATCATGCGTCACATCACTAGTCAACTTTATCACTTTAATGTGATGGAAGTTGTTGGTTGATGGTTGAGTGCAAAACACTCAAATGTGATGTTTTGAATGACTAATACAATTTATTTCATTTTTGGTATATCATTTAAATTGATTTTAGAAATCAACACACACAACACAACTTGTCTTCTTCCTCTCTCTCTCTCATTCGGCCAAGGGCCATTTTCCTCTCAAGTTCTTGGCTTGGCCGAGAACTACAACAAGCAAATAAAGAATTTGTGGCAAATTTTTCATGATGTTAGCACATCCAAAGGGTCAAACAAAGGTGATAGGGAAACCCATTCATGAGCATGGAATCTCTAATCAAAGCTTGGAGCTTGGAGCACACAAATGGGGTTGACCGAAAATCAACAAAGGAGCACAAAAAGGGGGCATTGCCGAGAGCTTCAAGGGATCAAGAAATATTTGTCTTCTTCGCATCGCAAATCCGTTCATTGTAAGTATGATTCCGCCATACTTCTTTATTGTATTCACATTATTTTCATTGCTTGAATGATCTTGGGACTATAGTAGAAACCCAACAATGGTATCAAGAGCCATGTTTAAGCATGAAATTGATTTAGGGTAAAATTTGGGTAAAATTGATTTAAGCATGTTTTGATGAAATTGTTTGATTAAGTATGCTTGAATAATGATAACATAGTGTTATGCATGATCAATTTGATGGAAATTGAATTGGATTGGATTTTCCCCAAAATTTAGGCTTGGCCGAAAGTTTAGTGCCCTATATGTCATGGTGATTTTTGTTTTTTGAATCATTGGATGAGTTTGAAAGACTTGGGAATTGTTGATTTAGAATTTAATTGGATTGAAATCGAAATTGGACAAAAACCCTAAAATGTCGTGACTCATAAGCATGTAAATGAGTTGATTTTTTGATTCAATAATGTTGGACATGTGTTGATGATGATTAGCATGATTAATTAAGTAAATTGGTGTTTTTGAAATGTTAATTTGAATAATTAATTATGGCTATACACTTTAATTATTTTAATTGTGATATTTGGAATTTTGTAATTAAATTGGTTGGGCTAAATTTCGAATTGGGATAATAAAGTTGTATTTGGGTTTAATGGGCTTGGTTGGGCCAGGTATGGTTTAGGTTAATTGGTTGGATCCAATTGGGCCCAAAACCATATCCATAAAGTCCAAATATAATATAATGGGCCTTTAAAATTTTAATTGGGCCTAAATTGATTTTTGGCAAAAGGTGATTCCTTATTGGGCTTTCGTTGCCAAAGTCCATGCCTTATAAATTAATTGAAAGCCCATTGGACTTTAATTAAATTGACAGTGGATGTTAATTGGGCTTTGAGACCCGTTTAGATTAGATTTATAATCTAAGTCGCAAAGGCTCATTAATAAAGTGTAATTATTTAATTTGGAATTAAATATATAATTAGTATTGAATACAAATTAAATCGGATTTAATGTTGTAGTTTAATATAATTTGATAATTCGTACTTTGAGTACTTATTCTTAAAACGAGTTTGACTCGCGCAAATCAAATCGTTGTTTGAACATTGGATGGTCATTAATTTCAGATTAATTAATTGGATTAGATTGATTGATAACATGCTTTGTGTGAATACATGGATGTGATGTATGAATAATGTATATCGGATGGATATTAGATGGGTGAGGGCAATTTTGGAAATTGTTGTAATAAATTTAGAATTTATTAAATTGGACATGCGTGTCCAGCCTATTACCTCTTGATTCTTTGTATTTCTCTTCTCACATATTCTCCTCAATGTAAATGAGGTTTCTTTAGAAGTGTTATGTAATTGGGTAGAAGTAAGATTTGTGCTAGCGGGAGAGAGGAAAGAGAGAGATTTGTTCTAGGAACAAGTGTTATAAATATCCATCCGCATATCATTATTAATTTATTTATCGCGCCTTATTATGCTTTTAGAATGCATGCTTAAGGGTGATTAATGAGACCTAATCAAAAATAATTAATTGGTTGCCAATTACATGAAAACCCTCAACATATATTAAGCGTTTTCCTTCCATTGAATGATTCATTCTCAATATCCAAGATTGGCACTGGTTTGTTGGCCAAATTCAAGGCCTTTGTCCATCGCGGATGTGTTTGAATCATGAAGGCTTTATTCCATATCAGTGTCTTGTCCAAGTTGTGATTTATTGGCCAAAGTCAAGATCACTTCTTGTCCATCGACATCGATTACGAAGCTTTCCAAAGTCAATGGGTCCCGCTTAACTGGAATCATTAAGTTTGTTGTACCAAAGCCGAGGCTTAATTGATTCAGAGGAAAAAGGTTAGGCAATATATTGGATATATTGGCATATATAAGATATATGTTTCGTACTTGGATGTCCACCTACTGGATCTAGGAATTGGATGAGATCCAATTGATCTTAGAGATCTACCTAGTTAAATATCATACATCTTGTTGGCCAAAGTCTAGGTTGTGTGTTATTTAACGGGATCCTAGCCCACTAGGAAACAAATTTTCCTGAGTACTCAACAGAGGGTTAAAGGCTCGTCGAAAAATAGTGGGAGGCAAGTATTAAATTTGCAAATTCGTTTAGATACTTGCCAATACGCGCTCATTTCAATTTTTCGTCAAAACATAAATATATTAGTTGGACTAATATTTAATTGTTGTTAAACAGTTGGACTGTATTCAAACTACTTCAAATTATAGTTGATTATATAATTGGATTATAGTCATCAATATATTTGAATTTAAACAATCAAATTATAGTTGAATATATAATTGGACTATAGTAATCATTATATCAAATAGTACCTGTAATCGTTGATTGGATAGTTTGACTATAGCAATCAAGATAACTGAAAGATTAATGTTTAAAACATAATCCTGGGTGAAAAATGTCTTTAAACGGCTTTAATTTTCAGATTGGGAATAATACCTCAGGATAGTTGTAGGCACTGTATTTTTGCATATAAGTCCCGATGATGAGTCTCGCATGGAGACACTACCTCTTTAATTGTGGAAGCCGCTGGAAACGGACGTCGGAAGGGGAGAGTCAAGAATTGACATTTCTGTTGGATTTAATTCGCTGGATTAGCTTCGGGTTTACTTGTTGGACCTCTGTTTCAAAACACATCCTTAACCCAAACCCCCGCAAGACACACACCAAGCCCACTAAAACAAACCAACCACACGCCCAAAGCCCTAAATCACGCCTATAACCTTCCTAATTAATAAATTAACACATTAAACACATGCATAAATCAAGCCAAATCCCCTTCCTAAATTAAAGAAATCCCATGGATCCCTTTCCTAATCAAAACCAATCATATCCCTAACTAAAAGAGAATAAATCAAATTAAAATCAAATCACTTCCCTAATTAAAAGATTTTCCTTATCACATACTAAATTAAAAGATATTCCCTTTAATGCACAAATCCTTCTCCTTCTCCAACAAGGAAAGCTTGCATCCCTTTTGCCTATAAAAAGAACCTTTCACCAACACCTTGAGACCCCTAGCTCAATCACACAACAAACACACCAAAAACACCCTAGAGCTCATTCACGCATATTCACCCTTGAAACACAAAGAAAACAAACCTAGTGAAGTCACGCCCAATAGACTAGTACTGCCCTCACGAACTCCTCACAAAGCACTCACCGACAGCAATACATTCACCCCTCACTCTTCACGCAATAACATAGCCAGATCAGCCTCATATTGCCGCATATCCTACACGTAACAAGCACCTTCAAACAGTCTGCCTTCACGTAAAACCCAAAAACCCCACTCAACTCTCTCGCCACATGCCCCTCAGCCAACATTCACGCTTATAGCACCTTCAACTCGCGCCACCTGCCCCTCACTTCATAGCCTTCAACTCCACTCACGAAACTAACGTACACAAGCCCAGCAGCCCCTCACTCCCCCTTCACGCATCAATTACACTCAAGCCCCACGCACGCAAGCCTTTAACCAATTCAACGCATCACACAGCCCTTCAATTCATTACCCACTTCACGCCTAAAATCCCACTCAACCCTGCAGCCTTTATACACGCAAACCAACCCCCTAACTAGCCAACAAACTGCCGCACATAACCAGCCAGCAAACTGCCTGAAATAGTCCCCACTTTACCGTGAAAATAGCCCTTAAAACTGCCCAGAAAATACCCCAAAACTGTCGCATAAACTGCCCAGTTTTTAGCCTTAAAACCGCACAAAACAGCAGCCCAATACCCCTCAAAAAACCGCCAAAACAGTCCCCAAATTACCAAAAAATAGTGACCAGAAAATACAACACAAACAGCAGCGAAACAGAGTGAAAACAGCAGCCCAAACACCGAAACAGCGAGGAAAAATGTTGGATTAGTGAACCAGGAAAGTTACGGAATATCAACCCTTCTGACGACCGTGTAACGCGCTTTCGAGAGACGATAAAAGAGGTTAGACCTGAGGGCACCTTCTTTATTTATTATTCTTCGTTTTTTATTTATTTTAATATATTATCGCATGAGAGTCGTTTGTTGATGCATGATGTGAATTCCGGGTGAATGGAATGCGTGTTCTCTTTTGTGGTATATCGGATGGAAACTCGAACATAAATTCTGTAGCCGATTCCGAATGGACGGTATTGTGGTTTGCACTCGGGATACAATGCCACGTACCACTTAAGAGACACACGTATTTCGTTTCATCCAAACATGTATGCGAGCATGATTTAGTCAAGTATGTTATTTATTCTTTTTAAGCATGATTTAGTCTAGTATGTTATTTATTTTTAAGCATGATTTAGTTGTTTATTTTTAAAGCATGAGTAGTTATTTGTTTTGCGTTTGGAATTTGCATTAAGTTTATGTTGTTGTTTGCTTTTTACATTATATAATTGAAATATGTTCATGAGATTGCCGTGTGTTGTCGTGTGTTATTAGGACTTACTTTCCAAGCATGCAAACTTAGACATAGGATTTATCCTTATGAACATGAACTAGATATAGGTTGTTCTTGAGCATGTTGGGTAGATTCGGTTAAGATATTGCACAAATCACATCATTACAAGTGGCATAAGTAAGGGACCATTCCGAACCCAACAGGTTTGAGGTCTTCCCTTGCGAGGGGTGAGTGCGGCCTTAAAATTTTGTCGCGGTTCACACCGGGTGGCGACTCAATGTTATTTCTCTGGTTTAGTTCCCCTCGAGCTATTCTGTACTCCCAACTAGGCCGTGAGCCTAGAACAGCGTCGCCGATTTCTGTGTCCTACAGTCTGGCGACTCCACTGGGGATAGAGAATCGGCCCCGAAATAACGTCTCGTAATGATTATTATTTGTGCTTTAGTTAATCGTGTCTATAGTGGGTTGAAGGGGTTTAATCAAAGGCATTGTTAAGGCTAGGTGATGGTTTGGTGTCTTCCTTCATTCACTACCTTTCTATAAGGAAAAGCTGTGATGACACCTCGGTAATCATTACCCGTAGCTCGTTGTGACAGACTAATTTGGAGGACTTGTTGTTTATTCCTGTCACCAAGACGATAAGAGCCTAAGAGACTTGGGTATTTAAGAGAGTTCGCTCCACCCTCTCTCTGGGGAATCTACAATAGGAAATCCATTTGACAGTCAGTCACACACCATAACTCGTTGGCACGTACCTTAAGGTATAAAAAAGGTGCGCTCACTTGGTCGCTCGAACCCTTGAGTGGGGAGTCCTAGTTGTGGGAAATTCTTCGTCAGCGAGAGCCTTTGTTCGCACTCCCGTAAACCCACGTGTGAACTTTAGTCGTAGAACTAGTAGAAGTTATTTTTTATGTTTATGCTTTGGATCGTTGTCATTTAGATCCAATTAGACCTTTTGTCATGAGGTATGGGCTTGTTGGGCCATTTAAACAGGGACGAGTCTGTGCTTTATGGCAATTGGGCCAAAAGCTTCTAAAATGCCCATGGGCCATTTCGTGTTTAGGCCTCTTATCATTTGAAGTTGTTTAGCCATGTTATCGCAAAAGTGTAAACCTGTTGGGCCTTTTTAACTGGGACAAGTTTGCACCGCGCAATAGTATGATTGAATACTTTAAAATAATAATGGGCCGACTTATATATCTCATACATCGTATGCGTCTCATGCATATCATGCATACACGCATCATGTTAACCATGTGTCTTAAAAGCCATCATAGATATCCGTTGGGTTAGAAAAAAAAAAGATTTGTCAAGAAGAGTTTAGCAAACATGGATATCGAGAAAAGTAAGCCGAGAAACAGAAAATTTTACGGCAAGGATAAAAATACCATGGTGGGCCCGAAAAAAAAGAAAAAAAAAGAAAAAGAAAAAAAAGAAAAAAGAAAAAAAAAGAGAAAAAAAGAAAAAAAAAAAAAAGAAAAAAAAAAAAAAGAAAAAAAACTGTTTGTTTTTAGTCTTTGATAGTTAGACATAAGTCCAATGATGAAATCGTTTGCTTTAGGATGAAATCTTAGAAACGATAAACTCTTGATGTGCTTTTATCTGATACTTTGAGTGGTTGATCTATGTTAGACTCGTAAGCACTTCACTATAGGTTCTTAGCGGTGAAAACCTGAGTAGTTGGCAAGGTGACTAGTTGAAGAAATTGTAGTTCGGTGAATGAATGTTTGCTTAGATGTATATCTTGATTTTCTTATGTTATGATGTGTGGTATGGTTGAAAATGAAAGAAAAGTCTCTAAGGAAAAGAATTGAACCACCTATAACCGATAAGCGTGAAGCTACCCATGGGCGAGTATTAGGACCACCATGAGGAGAAATGCTACCTTAAAAGGTAGGTGTGTTGAAAAAAAAAAGTAAAGAAAAAGAAAAGAAAAAGAAAAAAAGAAATTCAAAATGAAAAAAAAAAAAAAAAGACAAAAGAGAAAGAAAACCATATCACATTGAGCTCGGAAAAGCAACTGCAGGCATAATTGAGACATCTAGGTTGGTTTGACCCATCGATCCCAGTTTTTTGACGAAATCATTGAGTTGGCTTACCTGGGGATGAATCTGCAAAGGAACTTTTACGCACACACACTTTGAGTCTGGCTTAGATTATTTATTCAAAGACTTGGATTTGAGTTGCGTTGAATGTTTTGAAGGTTCTCTGGTTTCAATACTGAGCATTCTTTGAGGACAATAATATGTATAACTATTGAGACTATTTTGTAGCTTGTAATATGGTATGATGATGTGGAATGCCACATCACGTGGCTCACCTTGACCTAGTGCAAACAGCGGAGAGCAGAAAGCTAAATCAAGACTGGGGGCGACCAGTCTACCACCTCCCGAATTAGGGGCGTAATGAGATATTAAGTCATGGGACTAAAGGAAACTGAGCAATTACTATAAGAGAATTGACAGAAAGAAACTTTATGCAGGCCCCGGGGGCGACCAAAGACAGTTATAGGCGAGAAGCACCGAAGAACACAAGGAAGACCTAACCCATCGGAATAGGAAACACATTCATGCATGCATGCATACACGTCATATACACGCAATCTTTGTCTTGTTTTTGTTCACAGGTTTTAAAGAAAAGGAGAAAACGGCAAATGCAAGCCAACCAGAAACAACAAAATAGCATCATCAGTTTGGGGATGAGTCCCATGGTCAAGGCCCACATCAGCATCAGTTTGGGGATGAGTCCCAGGGCGAGGCCCACATCAACATCAGTATCAGTCTAGGGGCGAGGCCCACATCAGTATCAGTCTAGAGGCGAGGCCCATATCAGCATCAGTTTTGGGATGAGTCTCAGGGTCGAGGCCCACATCAGTTTCAGTTTTGGGGATAAGTCCGAGGGTCGAGGCCCACATCAGCATCATTTTGGGGATGAGTCCCAGGGTCGAGGCCCATATCAGCATCAGTTTGGGGATGAGTCCCAAGGTCGAGGCCCATATCAGTATCAGTTTTGGGATGAGTCTCAGGGCCGAGGCCCACATCATTAGCAGCTTTGGGGATGAGTCCCAAGGTCGAAGCCCACAATCAACAGTTCGGGAATAAAGCCCACACTCAGCACAGATAGGGAACAAAGCCCAGGGAATAAAGCCCACATTCAGTACAGCTCGGGAACAAAGCCCACAGTCAACACAGCTCAGGGAATAAAGCCTACATTCAGTACAACTCATGAACAAAGCCCATAGTCTACACAGTTCGGGAACAAGACCCATGGGTCGCAGTACCTCGCTATAAATCTCAACTCAATTCAGGGAACAAGACCCTCATCACAATTCAGGAACAAGACCCTCATCTCAACTCAGTAATGGTTCAGAAATGGACCACTAACACATCATCAGCATGCCGAAAATAGCACTCCGGAAATGGAGCACGATTCAAAAATGAGCCACATTCTCACAGAGCACGGTTTGGAAATGGACCACTACCACAGCATATGCCGAAAATGGCGCTCCAAAATGGAGCACACACAACAGATGTCGAAAATGGCGCTCCAAAAATAGAGCACACACATCAGACGCCAAAAATGGCGCTCCGAAAATGGAGCATAGTTCGAGAATGGACAATCATCACATCAGCGACGCCTCGGAAATGAGGTTTAGCATGCTGAAAATGGCACTCCGAGAATGGAGCACGGTTCAAGAATGGACCACCTCACACAGTAACGGTTCGGGAATAGACCACCTCACAGCATGGTTCGAGAACAAACCATCACATCATCAGTATTAGTCTTGCCGGGTATGGCACTCTGGGGGCGAGGCCTACATCATTATCAGTATCAGTCTTGCCGGGTATGGCACTCTGGGGGCGAGGCCCATATTAGCATCAGTATCAGTTTTACTGGGTATGGCACTCCGGGTATGGAGACACATCAGCATCAGTTTTGCCAGGTATGGCACTCCGAGAATGGAGCAGAGTTCGAGAATAAACAAGCCGAAAATGGCAATCCGAGAATGGAGCAGAGTTCGAGAATGAACAAGCCGAGAATGGCAATCCAAGAATGGAGCAAGGTTCGAGAATGAACAAGTCGAGAATGGAAATCCGAGAATGGAGCAAGGTTCGAGAATGAACAAGCCGAGAATGGCAATCCGAGAATGGAGCAAGGTTCGAGAATGAACAAGCCAAGAATGGCAATCCGAGAATGGAACAAGGTTCGAGAATGAACAAGCCGAGAATGGCAACCCGAGAATGGAGCACAGTTCGAGAATGAAAAAGCCGGGAATGACACTCCGAGAATGGAAACACAGTTCGGGAATGAACAAACCGGGAATGGCACTCCGAGAATGGATCACGGTTCGGCAATGGACCACATCACAGTAACGGTTCGGGAATAGACCCCCTGACAGTAACGGTTCAGGAATGGACCACATCACAGTAACAGTTCGGGAATGAGCCACCTCACAGTAACGGTTCGGGAATGGACCATCTCATAGTAGCGGTTCGGGAATGGACCACCTCACATAACGGTTCGGGAATGAACCAGAGGTCACAGCACCTCACCACCAAGTCAACTCAACTCAAAGCAACAGGCAAGTCAAGTGGCAGTTGGCGAGCCAGGTAAGTAAAAATGCATTGCATAACATTGATAGGATTGTCATTGTCACACACTGCACAAGTCCCATCAAAGTGGGGGCGACTGTAGGCATTGCATTTTTGCATATAAGTCCTGATGATGAGTCTCGCATGGAAACACTACCTCTTTAATTGTGGAAGCCGCGGGAAACGGACGTCAGAAGGGGAGAGTCAAGAATTGACATTTCTGTTGGATTTAATTCGCTGGATTAGCTTTGGGTTTGCTTGTTCGACCTCTGTTTCAAAACACATCCTTACCCCAAACCCCCGCAAGTAACACACCAAGCCCACACATCACCAAACCATACACCAAGCCCACAAAAACAAACCAACCACATGCCTAAAGCACTAAATCACTCCCATATCCTTCCTAATTAATAAATTAACACATTAAACACATGCATAAATCAAGCCAAATCCCCTTCCTAAATTAAAAAAATCTCATGGATCCATTTCCTAATCAAAACCAAATCATATCCCTAACTAAAAGAGAGTAAATCAAATCACTTCCCTAATTAAAAGATTTTCCTTATCACATACTAAATTAAAAGATATTCCCTTTAATGCAAGAATCCTTCTCCTTCTCCAATAAGGAAAGCCCCCATCCCTTTGCCTATAAAAGAACCCTTCACCAACACCTTGAGACCCCTAGCTCAATCACACAACAAACACACCAAAAACTCCCTAGAGCACATTCACGAATATTCACCCTTGAAACACAAAGAAAACAAACCTAGTGAAGTCACGCACAAAGCACTCACCGATAGCAATACACTCACCCCTCACTCTTCAGGCAATAACATAGCTAGATCAGCCTCACATTGCCGCATATCCTACACGTAACAAGCACCTTCAAACAGCCTACCTTTACGTAAAACCCAAAAACCCCACTCAACTCTCTCGCTACATGCCCTTCAGCTAACCTTCATGCTACGTAGCACTTTCAACTCACACCACCTGCCCCTCACTTCACAGCCTTCAACTCCACTCACGAAATTAACGCACACAAGCCCAGCAGCCCTCACTCCCCCTTCACGCATCAATTACACTCAAGCCCCACGCATCAATTACACCAATTCAACACATCACACAGCCTTCATAACTCACGGCCCTTCAATTCATTACCCACTTCAAGCCTAAAATCCCCCTCAACCTTGCAGCCTTTATACACGCAAACCAACCCCCTAACTAGCCAACAAATTGCCGTACATAACCAGCCAGCAAATTGCCTGAAACAGTCCCCACTTTACCGTGAAAATAGCCCTTAAAACTGCCCAGAAAATACCCTAAAACTGCCGCATAAACTGCCCAGTTTTTAGCCTTAAAACCGCACAAAATAGCAGCCCAATACCCCTCAAAAAACCGCCAAAACAGTCCCCTAATTACCAAAAAATAATGACCAGAAAATACAACACAAACAGCAGTGAAACGGAGTGAAAACAGCAGCCCAAACAGCGAAACAGCGAGGAAAAATGTTGGATTAGTGAACCAGGAAAGTTGTGGAATATCAACCCTTCCGACGGCCGTGTAACGCGCTTTCGAGAGACAAAAAAAGAGGTTAGACCTGAGGGCACCTTCTTTATTTATTATTCTTAGTTTTTTATTTATTTTAATATATTATCGCATAAGAGTCGTTTGTTAATGCATGATGTGAATTTCGGGTGAACGGAATGCGTGTTCTCTTTTATGGTATATCGGATGGAAACTCGGACGTAAATTCCGTAGCCGATTCCGAATGGACGGTATTGCGATTTGCACTCGGGATACAATGCCACGTACCACTTAAGAGACACACGTATTTCATTTCATCCAAACATGTATGCGAGCATGATTTAGTCTAGTTTGTTATTTATTCTTTTTAAGCATGATTTAGTCTAGTATGTTATTTATTTTTAAGCATGAACTAGTTGTTTATTTTTAAAGCATGAGTAGTTATTTGTTTTGCGTTTGGAATTTGCATTAAGTTTATGTTGTTGTTTGCTTTTCGCATTATATAATTGAAATATGTTCATGAGATTTCCGTGTGTTGTCGTGTGTTATGAGGACTTACTTTCCAAGCATGCAAACTTAGACATAGGATTTATCCTTATGAACATGAACTAGATATAGTATGTTCTTGAGCATGTTGCGTAGATTCGGTTAAGATATTGCACAAATCACATCATTACAAGTGGCATAAGTAAGGGACCATTCCGAACCCAACAGGTTTGAGGTCTTCCCTTGCGAGGGGTGAGTGCGGCCTTAAACCTTTGTCCCGGTTCACACCGGGTGGCGACTCCATGTTATTTCTCTGGTTTAGTTCCCCGCGAGCTATTCCGTAGTCTCAACTAGGCTGCGAGCCTAGAACAGCGTCGCCGATTTCTGTGTCCTACAATAGTCCTGGGAACTGAGAAGTTATTCTATTTGATAAAGTAACATCTCGGACCTAAGCCCGAAGTTGAGCAAATAGTAGAACATGATATTTGGAATATTCATGTGATGATAACTTTAGTGCTCAATCCTTATGCTAGATGCAATGACACTTTAATTCCGTCGTCAAAATTAAGGATTAGATCATTGTACCATGATGATGAAATTAAAGATGTTCATAGATCTCTTCTTAGATCTTAGAAGTACGAATTGCAAAAGAAGCTCTTTAGCTCGTGTGTGTCAGAGGGTACATCTTTCGAGTACTAGGTGTCGTAGATGATTGCTGGTATCGATCAGCTGGGTTAGTTGGGCATTACCTACGTGGCCGAGACTACCAAAGATTTGATCTTATAGTCTCTACCCAAAAGCTGGGGCAGATTCATTGTGAACCAAGAGTAAACTCTTGGAGAGTTGATGGCTATGCTCAAGGAGGCAGAGCCAGAGCTTCTAAAAGGGGCAAAGGCAAAATCATCAAAGTCTTTTAGGAAGACAAAGGACATATCCCAAGATGTTTGCTTAAACTGTGGCAAACGGGGTCACTTGAAGCGTGATTGCCGTATGGACAAGGCAGACATGAAGGAAGTGAAGATGGGCAAGGCTCCAACTTCAAGTATGTTTATCATAAACATGTTCGCTATTAGTTTCAAAATTGGATTTTTGATACTAAGTGTTGTACATAAATATATACTGATGTGCAAAATCTGCTGATTAGTAATAGACTGACTTCAGTTGAGATTTATCTGCGAATCGAAAACGGGACGAAAGTCACTGTTTTAACCGTAGAAACCTAAGTTTAGGAACTACCCTTTGGGTGTGTACTTAAATTAGGAAACTGTTAAAATGTACATAGTTTGACTAGAAACATTATCTCTATATCAGAGTATAACTCGTTGTGGGTATACCTTTATATTCTAGAACACTAAAGTGTTTTATTTTATAAAGATGATATTGAGATAAACACATTAGATGTGAATAATAGTATTTATATTTAGAATATAAATGAATCTCAAACGTATAACATGACAAACAAATAGCTCAAACTGAAATAATCAAATGAGACTTATTTGTGGCATTGTTGTCTGGGACACATTAAACAAGACTCGTATATCCACACTTTTGAAGGGTGGGTACTATGACGGATTTGATTCTATTCAAATGATGTCTACGAATCTAGTTTATTAGGCAAAGTACCTAAAACAACTTTTACTTGGTAAAAGTATAAGTGTCACCGATCTGTTAGCCCTCGTTCATAGTGACGTTAGTGGGCTCATATCTAGCTAGGCTAGAGGTGGATATGAACACTTCGTAACCTTTACGGATGTGGCATCGCGTTATGGTTATGTGTTTCTTTTGAAACACGAATCGTAAACCTTTTGATAAATTCAAAGAGTTTCGACACGAAGTAGATAGACAGATCGGCTAAAGTACAATACCATCACGGTTAGACCGTGGTGGAAAATACTTAAGCAATAAGTTTCTCAATTACTTGAAAGAATATAGTATTCTTTCAATGTGGACTCCTCCCGGAACACCTCAATTTGACGGTATGTCCAAACTGAGAAACCGAATTTTGTTGGACATGATAAGGTTAATCATGAGTCGCTTTGAGCTACCATTTTCCTTCTAGGGATACGCATTAAATAGGGCAACACTTATTTTGAATAAGGTTCCATAAAAATCTGTTTGACAGACTTCATATTAGATATGAACAGGAAAGAAACTGGGTTTTCTCATTCCTGAAGATTTGGGAATACTGGGCATATGTTTGGATGATACCAAACTAGAACCCAAATCGGATAAGTGTCTAATTGTAGGTTACCCTAGGGTAACCAAAGTATAGTACTTATACAAATCACTAGAGAACAATGTAATTGTTGCTCGTCATGCGGTTTTCCTAAGAGGAATACCTATATGCAGTGGTAAGTGGGAGGAAAGTAAAACTCGATAAAAATCAGAGTAATACTGTTCCAGACACCGATTCCTTAATGGAATACAAACAGTTCATCAGGGATGAAACTGTACCACAATCTTCGAATACACAAGAACCGCGCAAGTCGGAGAGAGTCAGAAAACAACCTGGGAGGTATTGGTTTCTGATCTCACCTCGTAAAGATGTCAATCTTATTGAGGAATATGAACCGACTACGTATGAGAAAGTGATACAAGGTATCGACTCCCTATTATGGCAAAGTGGCATAAAGTTCGAAATGGATTCCATGTATACCAACCAAGTTTGGACAATGGTTGACGTACCGAAAGGCATTGTGCCTATTGGTACTATATTAGTCTTCAAGGAAGACATACATCGATGGCAATATACAACGTACTAAGCTAGGCTTGTAGCGAAAAGGTATCGTTATCAACATTGTGTCGATTATGACGAAACCTTTTACTTGTTGCCATGATTAAAATCCATTCGGATAATGCTTGCTAATGCTGCATGTTTCATTTACGAAATATGGCAGCTGAACGTCAAAACCTATTTCCTTAAACGGAAACCTTTTGGAGGATGTTTACAACATCCTGACGGTTTTGTCGCACCAAAACAAGCAAACAAGGTTTGAAAGTTAAATCGATCCATTTATGGATTGAAGCAAGCATTGCGTTCTTGGAACTATAGTTTTTATGTAATCATAATGGTATATGATTTAATTCAAAATGAAATGATTCTTATGTATATAAGGAGGTTAGTGGGAGCGCAGTGAAAGTGATTGTCCTAAATAATGATGATATATCATATCTTGGAAATGATATTCCCATAATACAATCGGTGAAAGCTTGGCTTTCATCAAAATTCTCCGTAGAATTCTTGGGAGAGACAACCTTTATTCTAGGAATAAGGATCTATTGGGATAGATCTAAAATTTGTTGGCACTCTCCGAGAACTCATACATTGAAAGAAATGTACGCAACCTGTTGTCTCATATGCTTTGAGCATATGGAGTCACAATCAGGCCAATCCAAGTGATAGTCACTGGATTGATATTAAGAACATCCTTAAGTATCTTAGATGAACTAAGGATGCCTTCTTAAGCTATAGAGAATGAGAACTTGAAGTGACTGGGTTCACTGTTGCAAGTTTCCTAACCGATAAAAACGACTATAAGTCGAATAAAGGTACTATATAGTTTGAATAATGGAACAGTGAGCTGGAAATCTTCCAAGCAAGATACTGTTGCCGAATAAACAACAAAAGCGGAATATTGATGCAGCTGAGGCAGCAATAGATGCCATTTGGATCTTAATAATCCTAATTGGATTAGGAGTAGTTCTGTTAGTAGCTGAGCTAGGCTACAGCACAAGCTAAAGAATTAATGGTCTCATCAACGATCCAAGTATATACTTAATTTATTCATCTGATTCGTTCGGATCATACATCGTGGCGATGTGATGATCGAATAAATCGCATCAGATGATAACTTTGCAAATCCGCTGACGAAAGCAGTTTCTCAGCAGAAGTTTGAGCGAACCGTACATAGTTCAAGTGTAAGACACTTGAGTGATTGCCTATAGGCCAAGTGGGAGATTGGTACTATAGTCCCAAGAAGAAGTTCTTGGGAGATCCGGAAGTTGTTCCAAATATGGATAAATCACTCACTCTTTATTGCGATAATAGTAGTGCAGTGGCGAATTCCAAGGAGCCAAAAAGCCATATAAGGGTAAAGCATAAAGAGAGAAAATATCATCTCATTAAGAAGATAATGCAAACAGGAGACGTTTCTGTAATACTATAGTTTTGAAAGAGAGACAAAAAAAAAAAAAAAAACTTTATATGATTGAGGGGCCGAGACACATTTACTCATTTTTTTATTTCTCAGCATTTCTTCTCTTTCATTCTTTTTCTTTTCTCCCAAATACTCTCTTTCCCCTGCCAACTTCAAACCGCCACTGCCGCTTCACCGCCGGCCATCAGCCGCCACGCGCCGGACCACCTGAAAGCTGCCGTCGTCAGCTTTCCAGATCCGCCGAGCACGAGCCGAAAGGACGCCGGACGCGCCTCCACGAGCCGAAAGGACGCCGGACGCTGGAAGGGAGCGACTCGCCGCCGGTTCTTCTGCAATTTTCGGCTGTCTCCGGTCACCTTTGACGGTCACCTCCGGCGAGTGAAGACTTTTCAGGCCGAGATCTTTCCAACGCCGGTGGTCACTTCCTGATCCGACATCGTTTGGGTTGTTTTCCGTTTTATATCTACCGGTAATTCGGGATTTGTACTAGAAGTTGAGATCCGACCGTTGGATCGACGATCCGAACATATCAGATTGTTGCTCTCGATTATACGAGCATTTTGGTATATATATCCACCGTTGAAAGTTTATGGTGGTGGGGCCCGCTTTTAATTTGTGGGGCCCGATCTTCGTTGTGGGGCCCGCTTGCCTCGTTAAGCGTATCGGCAAGTTCTGAAGCCGTCGCTGTGATTCTTGAGATATTGGCTGACTATTGGATCTTTCTTTGAGAGATTTGGAGATCGTTGGAGTTCGATTCTTGGCGAGGATATAGATTTTTATTCAGAGCTTTTGCATGGATAGAGGTAAGTACACTCTGTGGTGATTCTCTTAACATAATTGTTTGATGATTGATGGTTGTTGTGAGAGTCGATATATATATATAAATATATTGTATAATTATATATATATATATTTTGTTATATATATTTACATATTTGTGAGACATTATGTTGAGATATATTATTGAGATATTGAAAGCATGATATATATGAAATCATGATTGTTGAGATGAGATTGGTGGATTGGATGTGAGATGTGATTGTGCTGATGATGTATGCTGTGTGTGTTACGCTGCCGGGTTTGGTATAATAGTGGTCGGATTGAGATGGGATGTGATGATACATCAGATGATATGAGATGATAGAAAACCTTGGGAGCTGTCATTGAGGACTCTTCCATTGGTTTTGATTGGGGGTATACGGGGACTCCCTCATTGATTATATTTCACTCACATTTTACGAGTTGATATGGTTGGAAACCTGGGGGTAAGAGAGGGACTCTCCCATTGGTTTCAATCCACTGTTATACTAAACCCGGATTAGCAACCATGTTTGATGGATGTTTGTATTGTTGTGGGATGATTGTTGTGATGACATTATAATATATATGCTATTTTCATATATTGTATTATAATATAAATATATATATACATACATATATATTTATATATGTTCGTTGGAAAATTGACTAAGTAATTAGTAGCATTAGAACATAATGGTGAATACTAATTTGAGATATAAATTGTATATTCGTACTATGAATTGAAATATTGAGTACTATGTGATTTTGAGATGAGTTGATGGATGTAATGAGATGAGATGTGTTGTTGTGAGTATGTTCTGCCTGAGATAGCTGTTATAAATGTTAACTGATATTTAATATACTTTTATATATACATATATATATATATATATATATATATATATATATATATATTCCTATTTTGTTGGTGAGGTCATGTTGAGAGAATGAGTGCTTACTTGCTGAGCTTTTTAAGCTCATTCCCCTTTTCCCCCAAACATTTCAGGCAGTTCGCGAGAATAGCAGGAGCAGTACCAGATTGGGATCCACGTGCCACAATTGTATTTTCGGTTTGGTCCAGACATTCGAGTCGTCATTTGCATTTTTTTTAAGTCTTGTGATGTAAACCATAAAGGTTGTGTATACTTTATGAGTTTGTAATTTGTGATGTATTATTTGTGTGTTTTAAATTGGTTGATTTGGCATATAGAGTGCTCGAGCTGAAGTTGATCACGGACTTTTTTCTAGGGTTGGGCCCGCCCTAGAGAGGGAGTCGTGACAGATTTGGTATCAGAGCTTAGGGTTTTAGGTTCTGTAGGCACGTTGCATTAGATGAGGGTATTAAAAGGGTAGTTTTGTGTCCGTAGAAAAATATCTGGATGTGGCCGTGGTACTGGTACTCATTGTGGGAGAGGGATAGTTTGACGATACGCGAGAATGACGTGTAATAGTGTAGAGAGACCTCACACTCAGCCGATAGATTTTTAATGTGTTATAGCTTATTTGGTGTTCATCCGATTGTTGAGGATAACAAGGAGTTTAGACTTATACCATCAGTAGTTTCGACAGTTGCCATTTTCGCTATTTCCATAAGTTGTATCTGACGTGATTTCTACAGTTGTACCTAATGTGAAATTTTTGTCGTAGTTATAACATCATCGTGAGTGAGTAAGTCGAAGACATTAGAATTTTGGTGTTTGGGAAAGAAGGAAGAAGAGTTTGTTGACACTTTTGTTTAAGCAACAAAATATAAGATTTATGATTACATTATGGAATATAACAACTTGGTTGTGTTGCAAGAACAGGGTCATCTTCGAATTGATAATCTTCCCATTGACGTTTCGCACGTAGAGACATAGGAATGAGACCGTCGATGACTTGGATTTCGAGACTGTCAGGAAACTTGATTTTGTTGTAGCCTTGAACGATACTTCTATATGATTCTTCGATAGTAGTGAAGAGTTGCCAGTCTTTATCATTAGTATTGGTTTCTAGACATCGACGGATTGAGTCTGCGGAGAGATCTCTAAGATCACAGGATTGACGAAAAGTAATATCTTCTGGGAAAATATCATCGTATCCATAGTAAGCTCTAAGCTTCGGTCTAGATGGCCAATTACTGAGTCTCCAATTAGTGAGTTGACGTGATGGTATGATTCTTATAAGATGAATTGGGTGGTAAACGATTGAATAGTCATCTGACCATTCTGGAGTAATGGTTTCGATCCAGACAGTAATACTTTTGTGGCGTTTATACCAACGATATAATATATTACTGACGAAGGGAGGAAGCTCACTTAGGATGCCTTCTGAGATACCAGGATAGTTGGGATGGATTGGACTTGGTCCAAGAATAAATCCATTTAGGAAACCGAGTTCAAATAAGGTGCCGAGACTCCACTGGCAATGATTGAAGAAATCCTGACTGTTGATGAAAACTGTGGAATGGAATCTGTGATATCCACAGTGAACAATCGCAGAATTATTTTTGTATTGGATTAAACCATCTGTTTTACCATTCCAAATGGTTCTAAGAATGAAACACCATCTCAAGAAGTTTGTAGGAACTCTTGCCACGATATCCATTGCAACCTCTCTAGGTAAAAGAGCGGACGGAGCTTCATTGAGACAATTGTAGATGTCTCTCCTAAGGTCTCGAACATAATTAGAGTCTATAATTGCACGATCAGTGACTGGCCATTTACAAAGCTTTTGGTATATCACCTTAGCTCTATCAGATTTTGAACAGGGATTAGGATTGGTAGAGGAGGATGCCATGAAAGAAATTTGAGTAATTCCATAAGAACTTATGCATTTCTTTATAGGGGGTGATATCAATAATTTCTTCGTGAAAAGACGTTTTCACAGTATCCATGCATAATTGGAAGGGATAATAATTGTCGTGATGATTAGATGTAAAGCAGATGTATAAGAGACATGCAAATCCTCTTTTCGGTAGTGGGAATCTTAAGTTGGTGGATTTTGTGTAAACTGCTAAAAGCATTTTACAGTTGTTGTCTGAGCGGGACCCTTAAGTGGAGCCTTTTCCTTTGGAGACAAGATAGCAGGTTCGTCAGTTGTGGTACAGGTTAGAATAATGATAATAATTGGGGGCATTATTCATATGATGGTGAGTGTGAAATGTATAATGATCGTTAGAGTTGAAATATTTTTCCACTGAGAAATATTTGAATTTTGGAGATAGACACATTGAATAGAGTTTCTAAGTGACTATGATTGTACTATTGATTATCATCTTAGAAAGGTCAATATAGTTATTGATGCATGGTAGGAAGAATATGATTAATTTTTGAGAGTTGAACAGAGAATATTTAAGGAGATGATATTGATATGTTTGACTTTTGGATTGTTCGATAGTGGGGTATTCTTGACAATATGAAGGTCCGACCCACACCGTTAGATAGATTTTTATAGCATAAGCGGTTTGATCAATGTGGAAAAATTGGAGAACAGAGATTGTGAGGAATGAGACTAATACTTCCAGATGGAGTTCAGAGGATGCATAACTATTTGGTGATAAAGTCGTGATATCATATACTAAGAAGACTCAAGTGGGAGATCTTGGATGAGACACATGATAATCATTATTATATGAATTTGAGAGCACTAAGATGTATAAAAATCTAAAGAAGACTTATTTGAGGTTAGGAATGAAGAGAGAGATTTAAGTGTTTATACCTCGGTGTTTAGTTTGTCAGTAGGATAAATGAGAGCGTCAGCATCCAGTTGGATTACTCCAGTCTTCACCTAGACCTGAGTGGCCATGAAAAATATCGTGATGGATTTTGTGGTATGGTTGTCGAGGACACGGTATGATTATGATGCAGTTTGTGTAGTGGGGAATCGATTGTAAAGTTCTGTTCATTTTTTTTTAGCGATTCGAGTTACGTGGGAACCAGAGAGACTAGTGATATTTAGTTGTGGAGCAGATTGTACGATTTCATAGTGTACCCTTATCGATGGTATCAGATAGAGTTTTCGGATTTACTTCTCATTTTCGGGAGAATTTCTAGAATACTAAAGGATCAAATATTTCTTCGAGCACCTCATTTCATCTTCAGACTGACGAGCAGTCAGAGAGGACTATTCAGACGCTAGAGGATTTGTTGAGATTGTGTGTTTTGACATAAATGGGAGTTGGAGGTGAACCTTTGCATTTGATCAAGTTTGTTAATAACTATAGCTTTTTGACTAGAATCGGCGCGACTCCATTTAAGGTTTTACGCGACCTAGGACTTTTGATTGTTGGGGCGAAATTGGAGATAGGTAGATTCATGGCTCAGACTTGGTGGATTTAATATCTGAAAGGATCAGGTTGATCCGAGCGAGACTGTTGGTTGAGTAGAATCAATAGAAGAGTTTTGTTAATAGTGGGGGGTATGACCTTGAGTTCCAAGTTGGAGATATAGTATTTTGAAAGTTTTCTTATTAGAAGAAATGACTGAGATTTGACTGGAAAGGAAAGTTTTTGCCGAGCTGAATTGGTTCTTTGAGATTTCGGAGAAAGTGTGGAAAGTGGCATATCGTCTGGTATTATCACCGTAATTAGAAAGGATCCATTAAGTACTTCGTATATTAGTTCTAAAGAAGTTTATAATAGACCCTTCTCAGATTCTAGAGAGTCAACCGAAGGAGCTGAGCGGGAACATGACTTTCAGGAAAAGCCTATGAAGATCATGATTGAAATGTTTAAGAATTGAATCAAGACGTTATCATTTTGTGAAGTTCATGAAATCAATCATCACATCCAAGAGACGACTCGGGAAGTGAAACGGGTTATGAAGGAGAAATACCCAGAACTAATTGAGAATTGAGAAATTTCGGGGATGAAATTTTTGTAAGGTGGGTAGATTGTAATACTAGAGTTTTGAAAGAGAGACAAAAAAAAAAAAAAAAAACTTTATATGATTGAGGGGCCGAGACACATTTACTCATTTTTTTTTATTTCTCAGCATTTCTTCTCTTTCATTCTTTTTCTTTTCTCCCAAATACTCTCTTTCCCCTGCCAACTTCAAACCGCCGCTGCCGCTTCACCGCCGGCCATCAGCCGCCACGCGCCGGACCACCTGAAAGCTGCCGTCGTCAGCTTTCCAGATCCGCCGAGCACGAGCCGAAAGGACGCCGGACGCGCCTCCACGCGCCGCTGGAAGGGAGCGACTCGCCGCCGGTTCTTCTGCAATTTCCGGCCGTCTCCGGTCACCTTTGACGGTCACCTCCGGCGAGTGAAGACTTTTCAGGCCGAGATCTTTCCAACGCCGGTGGTCACTTCCTGATCCGACATCGTTTGGGTTGTTTTCCGTTTTATATCTACCGGTAATTCGGGATTTGTACTGGAAGTTGAGATCCGACCGTTGGATCGACGATCCGAACATATCAGATTGTTGCTCTCGATTATACGAGCATTTTGGTATATATATCCACCGTTGAAAGTTTCTGGTGGTGGGGCCCGCTTTTTAGTTGTGGGGCCCGATCTTCGTTGTGGGGCCCGCTTGCCTCGTTAAGCGTATCGGCAAGTTCTGAAGCCGTCGCTGTGATTCTTGAGATATTGGCTGACTATTGGATCTTTCTTTGAGAGATTTGGAGATCGTTGGAGTTCGATTCTTGGCGAGGATATATATTTATTCAGAGCTTTTGCATGGATAGAGGTAAGTACACTCTGTGGTGATTCTCTTAACATAATTGTTTGATGATTGTGGTTGTTGTGAGAGTCGATATATATATATAAATATATTAGTATAATTTATATATATATATATTTTGTTATATATATTTACATATTTGTGAGACATTATGTTGAGATATATTATTGAGATATTGAAAGCATGATATATATGAAATCATGATTGTTGAGATGAGATTGGTGGATTGGATGTGAGATGTGATGTGTATGATGAGTATGCTGTGTGTTACGCTGCCGGGTTGGTATAATAGTGGTCGGATTGAGATGGGATGTGATGATACATCAGATGATATGAGATGATAGAAAACCTTGGGAGCTGTCATTGAGGACTCTTCCTTGGTTTTGATTTGGGGGTATACGGGGACTCTCATTGATTATATTTCACTCACATTTTACGAGTTGATATGGTTGGAAACCTTGGGGTAAGAAGAGGGACTCTCCCATTGGTTTCAATCCACTGTTATACTAAACCCGGATTAGCAACCATGTTTGATGGATGTTTGTATTGTTGTGGGATGATTGTGTTGGATGACATTATAATATATATGCTATTTTCATATATTGTATTATAATATAAATATATATATATATACATATATATTATATATTGTTCGTTGGAAAATTGACTAAGTAATTAGTAGCATTAGAACATAATGGTGAATACTAATTTGAGATATAAATGTGTATATTCGTACTATGATTGAAATATTGAGTATATGTGATTTGAGATGAGTTGATGGATGTAATGAGATGAGATGTGTTGTTGTGAGTATGTTTCTGCCTGAGATAGCTGTTATAAATGTTAACTGATATTTAATATACTTTTATATATCATATATATATATATTATATATATATATATATATATTATATATTCCTATTTTGTTGGTGAGGTCATGTTGAGAGAATGAGTGCTTACTTGCTGAGCTTTTTAAGCTCATTCCCCTTTTCCCCCAAACATTTCAGGTAGTTCGCGAGAATAGCAGGAGCAGTACCAGATTGGGATCCACGTGCCACAATTGTATTTTCGGTTTGGTCCAGACATTCGAGTCGTCATTTGCATTTTTTTTAAGTCTTGTGATGTAAACCATAAAGGTTGTGTATACTTTATGAGTTTGTAATTTGTGATGTATTATTTGTGTGTTTTAAATTGGTTGATTTGGCATATAGAGTGCTCGAGCTGAAGTTGATCACGGACTTTTTTCTAGGGTTGGGCCCGCCCTAGAGAGGGAGTCGTGACAGATTTGGTATCAGAGCTTAGGGTTTTAGGTTCTGTAGACACGTTGCATTAGATGAGGGTATTAAAAGGGTAGTTTTGTGTCCGTAGAAAAATGTCTGGACGTGGCCGTGGTACTGGTACTCATTGTGGGAGAGGGATAGTTTGACGATACGCGAGAATGACGTGTAATAGTGTAGAGAGACCTCACACTCAGCCGATAGATTTTTAATGTGTTATAGCTTATTTGGTGTTCATCCGATTGTTGAGGATAACAAGGAGTTTAGACTTATACCATCAGTAGTTTCGACAGTTGCCATTTTCGCTATTTCCATAAGTTGTATCTGACGTGATTTCTACAGTTGTACCTAATGTGAAATTTTTGTCGTAGTTATAACATCATCGTGAGTGAGTAAGTCGAAGACATTAGAATTTTGGTGTTTGGAAAAGAAGGAAGAAGAGTTTGTTGACACTTTTGTTTAAGCAACAAAATATAAGATTTATGATTACATTATAGAATATAACAACTTGGTTGTGTTGCAAGAACAGGGTCATCTTCGAATTGATAATCTTCCCATTGACGTTTCGCACGTAGAGACATAGGAATGAGACCGTCGATGACTTGGATTTCGAGACTGTCAGGAAACTTGATTTTGTTGTAGCCTTGAACGATACTTCTATATGATTCTTCGATAGTAGTGAAGAGTTGCCAGTCTTTATCATTAGTATTGGTTTCTAGACATCGACGGATTGAGTCTGCGGAGAGATCTCTAAGATCACAGGATTGACGAAAAGTAATATCTTCTGGGAAAATATCATCGTATCCATAGTAAGCTCTAAGCTTCGGTCTAGATGGCCAATTACTGAGTCTCCAATTAGTGAGTTGACGTGATGGTATGATTCTTATAAGATGAATTGGGTGGTAAACGATTGAATAGTCATCTGACCATTCTGGAGTAATGGTTTCGATCCAGACAGTAATACTTTTGTGGCGTTTATACCAACGATATAATATATTACTGACGAAGGGAGGAATCTCACTTAGGATGCCTTCTGAGATACCAGGATATTTGGGATGGATTGGACTTGGTCCAAGAATAAATCCATTTAGGAAACCGAGTTCAAATAAGGTGCCGAGACTCCACTGGCAATGATTGAAGAAATCCTGACTGTTGATGAAAACTGTGGAATGGAATCTGTGATATCCACAGTGAACAATCGCAGAATTATTTTTGTATTGGATTAAACCATCTGTTTTACCATTCCAAATGGTTCTAAGAATGAAACACCATCTCAAGAAGTTTGTAGGAACTCTTGCCACGATATCCATTGCAACCTCTCTAGGTAAAAGAGCGGACGGAGCTTCATTGAGACAATTGTAGATGTCTCTCCTAAGGTCTCGAACATAATTAGATTTTATAATTGCACGATCAGTGACTGGCCATTTACAAAGCTTTTGGTATATCACCTTAGCTCTAGCAGATTTTGAACAGGGATTAAGATTGGTAGAGGAGGATGCCATGAAAGAAATTTGAGTAATTCCATAAGAACTTATGCATTTCTTTATAGGGGTGATATCAATAATTTCTTCGTGAAAAGACGTTTTCACAGTATCCATGCATAATTGGAAGGGATAATAATTGTCGTGATGATTAGATGTAAAGCAGATGTATAAGAGACATGCAAATCCTATTTTCGGTAGTGGGAATCTTAAGTTGGTGGATTTTGTGTAAACTGCTAAAAGCATTTTACAGTTGTTGTCTGAGCGGGACCCTTAGGTGGAGCCTTTTTCTTTGGAGACAAGATAGCAGGTTCGTCAGTTGTGGTACAGGTTAGAATAATGATAATAATTGGGGGCATTATTCATATGATGGTGAGTGTGAAATGTATAATGATCGTTAGAGTTGAAATATTTTTCCACTGAGAAATATTTAATTTTGGAGATAGACACATTGAATAGAGTTTCTAAGTGACTATGATTGTACTATTGATTATCATCTTAGAAAGGTCAATATAGTTATTGATGCATGGTAGGAAGAATATGATTAATTTTTGAGAGTTGAACAGAGAATATTTAAGGAGATGATATTGATATTTTGACTTTTGGATTGTTCGATAGTGGGGTATTCTTGACAATATGAAGGTCCGACCACACCGTTAGATAGATTTTTATAGCATAAGCGGTTTGATCAATGTGGAAAAATTGGAGAACAGAGATTGTGAGGAATGAGACTAATACTTCCAGATGGAGTTCAGAGGATGCATAACTATTTGGTGATAAAGTCGTGATATCATATACTAAGAAGACTCAAGTGGGAGATCTTGGATGAGACACATGATAATCATTATTATATGAATTTGAGAGCACTAAGATGTATAAAAATCTAAAGAAGACTTATTTGAGGTTAGGAATGAAGAGAGAGATTTAAGTGTTTATACCTCGGTGTTTAGTTTGTCAGTAGGATAAATGAGAGCGTCAGCATCCAGTTGGATTACTCCAGTCTTCACCTAGACCTGAGTGGCCATGAAAAATATCGTGATGGATTTTGTGGTATGGTTGTCTAGGACACAGTATGATTATGATGCAGTTTGTGTAGTGGGGAATCGATTGTAAAGGTCTGTTCATTTTTTTTTAGCGATTCGAGTTACGTGGGAACCAAAGAGACTAGTGATATTTAGTTGTGGAGCAGATTGTACGATTTTATAGTGTACCTTATCGATGGTATCAGATAGAGTTTTCGGATTTACTTCTCATTTTCGGGAGAATTTCTAGAATACTAAAGGATCAAATATTTCTTCGAGCACCTCATTTCATCTTCAGACTGACGAGCAGTCAGAGAGGACTATTCAGACGCTAGAAGATTTGTTGAGATTGTGTGTTTTGACATAAATGGGAGTTGGGGGTGAACCTTTGCATTTGATCAAGTTTGTTAATAACTATAGCTTTTTGACTAGAATCGGCGCGACTCCATTTAAGGTTTTACGCGACCTAGGACTTTTGATTGTTGGGGCGAAATTGGAGATAGGTAGATTCATGGCTCAGACTTGGTGGATTTAATATCTGAAAGGATCAGGTTGATCCGAGCGAGACTGTTGGTTGAGTAGAATCAATAGAAGAGTTTTGTTAATAGTGGGGGGTATGACCTTGAGTTCCAAGTTGGAGATATAGTATTTTGAAAGTTTTCTTATTAGAAGAAATGACTGAGATTTGACTGGAAAGGAAAGTTTTTGCCGAGCTGAATTGGTTCTTTGAGATTTCGGAGAAAGTGTGGAAAGTGGCATATCGTCTGGTATTATCACCGTAATTAGAAAGGATCCATTAAGTACTTCGTATATTAGTTCTAAAGAAGTTTATAATAGACCCTTCTCAGATTCTAGAGAGTCAACCGAAGGAGCTGAGCGGGAACATGACTTTCAAGGAAAAGCCTATGAAGATCATGATTGAAATGTTTAAGAATTGAATCAAGACGTTATCATTTTGTGAAGTTCATGAAATCAATCATCACATCCAAGAGACGACTCGGGAAGTGAAACGGGTTATGAAGGAGAAATACCCAGAACTAATTGAGAATTGAGAAATTTCGGGGACGAAATTTTTGTAAGGTGGGTAGATTGTAATACTAGAGTTTTGAAAGAGAGACAAAAAAAAAAAAAAAAAAAAACTTTATATGATTGAGGGGCCGAGACACATTTACTCATTTTTTTATTTCTCAGCATTTCTTCTCTTTCATTCTTTTTCTTTTCTCCCAAATACTCTCTTTCCCCTGCCAACTTCAAACCGCCGCTGCCGCTTCACCGCCGGCCATCAGCCGCCACGCGCCGGACCACCTGAAAGCTGACGTCGTCAGCTTTCCAGATCCGCCGAGCACCAGCCGAAAGGACGCCGGACGCGCCTCGACGCGCCGCTGGAAGGGAGCGACTCGCCGCCGGTTCTTCTGCAATTTCCGGCCATCTCCGGTCACCTATGACTGTCACCTCCGGCGAGTGAAGACTTTTCAGGCCGAGATCTTTCCAACGCCGGTGGTCACTTCCTGATCCGATCATCGTTTGGGTTGTTTTCCGTTTTATATCTACCGGTAATTCGGGATTTGTACTGGAAGTTGAGATCCGACCGTTGGATCGACGATCCGAACATATCAGATTGTTGCTCTCGATTATACGAGCATTTTGGTATATATATCCACCGTTGAAAGTTTCTGGTGGTGGGGCCCGCTTTTTAGTTGTGGGGCCCGATCTTCGTTGTGGGGCCCGCTTGCCTCGTTAAGCATATCAGCAAGTTCTGAAGCCGTCGCTGTGATTCTTGAGATATTGGCTGACTAGTGGATCTTTCTTTGAGAGATTTGGAGATCGTTGGAGTTCGATTCTTGGCGAGGATATAGATTTATTCAGAGCTTTTGCATGGATAGAGGTAAGTACACTCTGTGGTGATTCTCTTAACATAATTGTTTGATGATTGATGGTTGTTGTGAGAGTCGATATATATATATATAAATATATTGGTATAATTATATATATATATATTTTGTTATATATATTTACATATTTGTGAGACATTATGTTGAGATATATTATTGAGATATTGAAAGCATGATATATATGAAATCATGATTGTTGAGATGAGATTGGTGGATTGGATGTGAGATGTGATTGTGCTGATGATGTGTGCTGTTGTGTTACGCTGCCGGGTTTGGTATAATAGTGGTCGGATTTGAGATGGGATGTGATGATACATCAGATGATATGAGATGATAGAAAACCTTGGGAGCTGTCATTGAGGACTCTTCCATTGGTTTTGATTTGGGGGTATACGGGGACTCCCCCATTGATTATATTTCACTCACATTTTACGAGTTGATATGGTTGGAAACCTTGGGGGTAAGAGAGGGACTCTCCCATTGGTTTCAATCCACTGTTATACTAAACCCGGATTAGCAACCATGTTTGATGGATGTTTGTATTGTTGTGGGATGATTGTTGTGATGACATTATAATATATATGCTATTTTCATATATTGTATTATAATATAAATATATATATACATACATATATATTTATATATGTTCGTTGGAAAAGTGACTAAGTAATCAGTAGCATGAGAACATAATGGTGAATACTAATTTGAGATATAAATTGTATATTCGTACTATGAATTGAAATATTGAGTACTATGTGATTTTGAGATGAGTTGATGGATGTAATGAGATGAGATGTGTTGTTGTGAGTATGTTCTGCCTGAGATAGCTGTTATAAATGTTAACTGATATTTAATATACTTTATATATATACATGTATATATATATATTCCTATTTTGTTGGTGAGGTCATGTTGAGAGAATGAGTGCTTACTTGCTGAGCTTTTTAAGCTCATTCCCCTTTTCCCCCAAACATTTCAGGTAGTTCGCGAGAATAGCAGGAGCAGTACCAGGTTGGGATCCACGTGCCACAATTGTATTTTCGGTTTGGTCCAGACATTCGAGTCGTCATTTGCATTTTTTTTAAGTCTTGTGATGTAAACCATAAAGGTTGTGTATACTTTATGAGTTTGTAATTTGTGATGTATTATTTGTGTGTTTTAAATTGGTTGATTTGGCATATAGAGTGCTCGAGCTGAAGTTGATCGCGGACTTTTTTCTAGGGTTGGGCCCGCCCTAGGGAGGGAGTCGTGACAGTTTCTGTCACGAATATTGCATCCGCAGATAATCTGGCTAATACATTTACAAAGACCTTGACGATTAAAGTGTTTGAATGTCACCTAGATGGTCTAAGATTACGTGATATATCCCATTTTCTCTAGTAAAAGTGGGAGATTGTTGGGATATATGCCCTAGAGCTTCATGTAATGTAAACAGAATTATAATTTTTGAAATAAAAAGATGCATTATTCATTTGTCAGAGTGTTTGTTTAATATCGCATATTGTAAATTATCATGTTTACCATAGATTACTTATGTGCCTTCAGACTTGGTGTATGAGTGTCATACATAAAAGGATTTAAGTCTGAAGTCATTAATATAAAATAGTTCATAAAGAGAAAATAAAGCGGATACTTTATTTGCAGTTTATCTATAGCTGCAGTCCATTCTATAATTGTATGGCGAGATCTGAGATCGTCCATGTAGTGACATGAGAATGAATGCATATTATATGATGTGATCATATAGGACTGGACCAGATAGAAATGAGTTTCTTGTAATATCCATTAAATAAATAAACTCATTTCAATCTACTAGATGCTCATATACGGATTGATCTGAATCCTAAGTATACTACAAACTCTTGCATGATAAACTATGTCATTTGATTTACAAAGGTGAGGTTGGTGTAACAATCCCGACCATTAACTACGTACTTTGGGGACATGGTTTGGTGTGTAGTTGAGGACATTCTACATAGATAGGGAATTCACTCCTTCTTGCGAGAAGTAGAAGAGTATATTTCTTAATGATAGATTCGGTACTTGAACGGTTAGAGCGCTCAAGTCTTTCTATTATGAATAGAAAGATTAACATTTATAATGGTTATGAATGAATCGTTAATTAGAGAATCAATGGTACTTAAGGTACAAATAATTAGAGGGATATAACAGATATTATGACCCGGCTTTAATTATGAGATACTCATGAAGGGTCAATTCGTATGTAATGACTATATCGATGGACACCGACCTGGTTCGGCTTAAATTATCTATCTGCTGCAACGAGAGTGCAGTTTCGGGTTTTTAGTGGAACAACCTGGAGTTAATAATTCAAAATATTTAATTAAGAGTTTAAATAATATTCCATGATTATTGGAGTTTGTAACCGTAGGTCAATTTGATCCTCGTGCTAGCTCGATATACTGTAGCGGATTAAATATAATTGGATAGTCCAATTATATACTCACATATGTATAATATATATTATTAATATGATTAATAATTTTATTTTATCTCACTTGAAACTATTTATTAATTTTAATATATGGTTCTTAATAATTATATGATAATTATTAATTACATGTTATTAAGTTGTATTATATATAATTTAATAAAGAGTTTAATTTTTGTATTTCCAAAAAATAGGTTTTAGAAACCTTTAGTTAGTTTTGGAAGTTACACCTTTTTTAAAAGATAATAAAATTTTTATTTTTGTAACATCTTCTGATATTAAGTAAAGTTTTGATGTTACAAAATTTTTTCCAATCATAGGCTGGCCGAAACTTACCTCTAAGGGAGGGGAAGAGTTTGTTTTATTTTGGAAATAATAAAACCCTAGGTATATAAAGAAAATGATATTTTATTTTGCTTAACCTAATTCATTATAACCCTAGGCACCCTTTCTTGTTCCAAGAATTCTCTCAAGTGTTGAAGAGAAGAAAAACAAGAACAAGAAAAACCAAAAGAAAAACTTGTGTAACACTTTAATCTCTAAAAAGTTTAGAGATTTGAATATGAGTATAGCCCACACTATATTCTGTTGGTAACGAGATATAGCACGGAAAGGTATTTTGTTTCGAACAAAATTCATCAACGTCTTCTTCTCAATACACCACACGGCAGTGAGCGATTTTCTGCTCACTACCGCATATCACTTTGTGTAACGGGGCTCGGTTTGTTTTGTTTTTAAATCCAGAAAAATGGGAAACTTTAAGGGGTGTTTTGAGAGTGTTGTAGGGATGTTATTGACTTAAAAATCATACCTGAAAATATTGGGGTGTTCACACAAATGGTGGCTGATTTGGGCAGTGACCTATGTGCATTTCGGGTCCAAATAGTCCAGTTTTGAGTTGTTATTCGGAGGCTGTTCGGGGCTGTTTGGGGGCTGAAATTTTGTTAAAATCATGAGAAAAATTTCAGTGAAGCAGCTGGTCATATTCGGCCAAGTGAAGGGAATGGCAAAAAAATATTTCAAGTCCGATCTCGGGTGCCTAAGGTGTTTCCGCTGCGTTAGGAAATCAGTTTCTACACATCTTTTATTTTAGGTCTTATTTAATATATTTTTTTCATCCTTGTTGAATGATTATAGTTTAATAGATATACTAGTTTTGGGTATAATACTTAAGTTAAGGAAAAATATGTTGGAATATATATAATATTTTATTAATGACTACACTGATAGTTATGGATATTATGTAGGTTTTGTTTCAATTTTTTTGTATAATATTTATTTGCATGACATATATTATCTGCCAATACCACATGATAAAAAATTCAAATCAAATTTCTACCATTATTTGAATTGCAAAAAATATATTTAAATTTTCCTCCCAAAATTTGCACTAAAATGGAAAATTATAAATTTTATTTCCCGCCTAGAATTCTTGATAAAAACAAATATGTCATATTAATTTATCATGTGTTCGTGATAGATTTTTATGACAGAATTATTTCTGTCGAGATTTATTGATAGACAAAATCTGTCAAAAATTTGTCAAGAATTCTAGATAGATAAATAATTTGTCATAAAATTCTATCAAGAATTATTGATAGCAAAAAATTTATCAATAATTCTTAACACCCTGATTTTTGACATTTGAGTTTTCTGTCAAGAAATTCCTTTTTTGACAGAGAATGTACTGTCAAGATAACCAGTTTTTCTACTAGTGAACATAATATATATATATTTTTTGTTATATGTAGGTAAATTTCTTAATAATGGACAAAATTTATAACTTATTATAGCGTAGAGTTTATTTTTATAAAGTGTATTATTAAATAAAGATTCTATATATATTACTAGTGGTGGTTTTCGGCCCCCAAGAAATCAGGATCCCAGGAAAGGTTATAAAAGGGATTTCCATTTTCAAGGTTCGGGGGCCCAAGCCCAAAAAGCAGAGGCGTCTAACACAGTGAAGAGCTCGGGGTCGGTTCAAATTTGATATCCGACCCGAGGTGTAAAGATGTTCACAGAAGCGGAGGAAAGACATTAGACCCGACCATTACATCTGTTGTTTCTGTATCCCGACCTGGTAGGACAGGTCGTGGTGGTAAGAGTATGATCAAGTCCAAATAATGTAAGCCCTGTATAGGAATTCACATTCTCTAAAAGGTCTAATGTGACTGAGACAGGTTACAGGGTTATCTTCTAACACAAGTTACCGTGTGGGAGTGGTTGAAGTATGGGCTGACATAGGCAGATAGCGTGTGATGGTTGCCAAGAGTAGCATCATTCAATGAAGTTTATATGGCAGAGTTGTAGGTGGTAGAGTGACAGTCGGCAAAATAGTTGGGATAAAGAGCCTACACAACAAGGGCAGATTCACGTGGCTGACGTCATAAAGATAGGGGAACAATAGAGTTCTCCCTAGTATATAAAGTGATTGGGTTTTAAAGGGTTGGCTAATTATATTTCATTCTTCACTTGTAATAGAAGGCAAAAAACTTAATTGTAAGGATAAGTTTGTAAGAGGTCGGTCAGACGAGCTCGAGACATAGGCAGGTCAGTCATACCAGGCCACGTAATAAAATATTTCTTTTCCCTTTTGCCCGTGGATGTAGGTTGGATCATTCTGTTGAATCCTGTTGAACCCTTTATTTTATTTGTGTTTTCTCATCTTTTGCTAAGTTTTCCTTTGGTCCTCAAAATAAAAAAATTCACAGTTGATGGAAGATTATTCGAGGAGTGAGTTTATGCATTTTCCCCTGGAATGAAAATCAGCCGTCAACAGTTGGCACCGTTTGTGGGGACCAGTATAAGAAGCAACAAACACGTTGAGACGATGGCAGTAGACGAGAACCATAGATCTTCAGAGGCCACGGTGGAGAGGTGGATGGAGAGAATGGAGGAGAACTTACGGATAGAAATATATGGAACTCGAGCCTTCATACAGGCCATGAATGTGAGAATTGAAAAGTTAGAAGAAAGAGCGTCGGGAGAGCAGACGTAGGAAGGGCCTAGTTGAAGGAGGAGAGATATTGCCAGTAGTACGAGCCTAGCTATTGAAGAAAGAGATCAGATGACTAAGTAAAGGAAGAAACTAGGACCTACCCAGTAGGAGCTTAAGACTACAGGGACACTGAGTATACTGCCCTTAACTGGTCTCTAGCGCAGATAGTTTGGGAGATCCAGGATAAAGGTCTATTGGCTGAGCCCGACCTAAGGATGTTTTCGATTGAAAAGAAAGACAATCGGGCTTATTGTTTGCACATTAAGGTAATGAGACATGCCACGAATAGATGCAAGGACCTGCATGAGTAAATGGAAGACCTGGTGAGGAACGGCTACCTCGGCGAGTATGTTGATCATAAGGTCATGAGGATGAGGCAACGCTAGTAGCAATATCACCAGGTCAGTCACCTATCACCCGGAGTAGATGGCCAGGACTATCCGGCTCAAGAAGTCCTGAAATGACGAGGAGCTGGAGGGATATTTTCAATAGAGCCTCTCTTATAATGACCCTCAAGAGAGTTGTAAGAAGGGGTAGTAAATCCCTAGAAAATGAATAAAGGCTTTCCACTCTTAAATAAAAAACTTGTTCACATTTCTTGTTATTTATTTGATGGGAAACACCATGTTCAATATTCTTGTGAGATGCTCATGGTCGAGAACCTCCCATGGCATATTAATCATTGGTGTCATCAACGAAACCCCGGGGTGGAGCGTCACAACCCAGTGCTTTTTAAACTTGGGGAGTTTAAGAGAACAGGCTCTCATTATGTTTATAACTTCAGGTAGGCCGATCACGGGGAGGAAAAATACCCCTGTAGTTCAGGATATTGATTCGTGAAATCACTCACGTAACTCAAGCACACGTGTCGCTCAAGTAGTATAAAATGTATCGATCCTACGATGACTTAATACCTAAGCTATTAATTTATTGAAGTTAAATTTCTACAAGTATCTAAAAATTGATTGTTGTTTAGTTGGTGATTTTAACTAAAGACAAATAATTTAAAATAATGCGAAAGTAAATTCTAAAAAGTAATAAATATTATGAAACTATTCAGGGTTGTGAATCATTCCAATATTCTTCTAAAGATGAAGTGATTATCTTATGTTTATGCAATATATCGGTTTATTAACCTGGAACACAAAATTATGCAAAAGCTTCTGTCGATGGTCAGATGCAAACACCCAAAGTAACCCTATTAACTATATGTCTATGTTAACCAAGTTACCCGAATTCATTAAGTTCAAGTTCCAATTATGGCTACCCACGCCCGACAGGTATATGTTTATCCTGGAAGGAAGTCACTAAGGTGAATGTGATATCGTGAGCTATTGAGTCTAAAGCTGAAACCTAAAATCCATTTGTCAAGTTCATTTTAAGTTTACCAAATCAATCTTATTAGTGGCCAGTTAATAAGAAGCATTAAGATTAAGACTCAATAAATAAACCTAAATCCATTTGTCAAGTTTATTACAACAATGAAATAAAATGATGGGGTTTGGGATACACTTTTATTATTTCAAATCTAGAAATATCTCTTATTATAATATATAAATTTGCATTACATTACCAACCGACCATATAGGCGGTATTCTGATTAAGTCAGATTTTGATTAATTCCAACCGACCATAAAGGCGGAATCCAATTAAGTCAGGTAAAAATTAATTTAATTAAGTTCAACCGACCATAAAGGCGGTATCCAATTAAATCAGGTTTTAAGATAATTTATATATTATAAAATAAGGGAGATTAATCTAAATTATTATAATAAAAGTTTCACCTTCACCCCAGCAGAAAGAAGTTACCTACTCATGTTTTTAAGTAAAATAAAGAAAGATTTATTGCTTAAAATAAAAATTAAATACAAGAAAACTGAAATTAAACAAACAAGATACTCTATTCTTAGTATTCTAAGGAAATTCCCCTGAAGAAAGTATTAAGAATTCAAATGAAATCAGCCTCTATTTATAGGCTTCAAAATCGGGCCACGCCGCGACGTAAAGGACTTGCGCGTCGCGACGCGCGCTATAGTAGATGGCAGATGTCGACAGATCAATAATTGTGCTGACGTCATGATGACGAGGTTATAACGCACGTGATGACGCGGTGATGATCCACGTGATGACGTTTCAGCGTCGCGACGCGTTGAGCTTGAGCGTCGCGACATCTGAATAGTAAATTTCCCATTTTGCCCTTTTGCATCCGTTTTTTGTCGTTTTTTGCCCCGATTTGATTCCAGTGAGTCCCAATATTTTATTTATCTACAAAATAACACAAAACACACCAAAATATTCACAAAATTCGAGAAACTATACAAAATATTAAGTAAAATGAGCCGTAAATATTGATATATTTTCCGCTTATCAGATATCCCTTTCTGTATCATTGGGTAGTCTGATCACAAGGAGGAAAAATGTCCCCGTAGTTCAAGATATCCCATTCTATATCATCAGGTAGGCTGATCACGGGGAGGAAAAATGCCCATGTAGTTCAGGATATCCCATTTTGTATCATCCGGTAGGCCGATCACGAGGAGTAAAAATACCCCCGTAGTTCAGGATATCCCATTCTGTATCATCGTGTAGGCCGATCACTGGGAGGAAAAATGATCTCGTAGTTCAGGCTATCCCATTCTGTATCATCGGGCAGGCCGATCACGAGGAGTGAAAATGCCCTCGTAGTTATGGTTATCACATTATGTAACTTCGGGTAGGCCGATCATGGGTAGGGAAATACTCCCATAGTTCTGGTTATTCCATTATGTAAATGTTTGCATAAGGAGATATCATTCCCTTGTGGCTAAATTATTGCACTGGCTCGGGGCTGCATTCGTTCCACCGAAACCACTTTGAGATTATGGCTCGGGACTGCATTCGTTCCGCCGAGGTTCTTTTCCTGTGTATTGGCGCAAGGAGAGTTCATTCCCCTGCCAAGTGACTTATGATTGTTCGGGGTCAGATTCTCTCTCCCGAGGCCTTGTTGTTCTAATAATAGCCTGATGAGGTGAGTTTTTCCATCGTGGCCTTTTTTCTATATTTCCAGATCCTCTTAGATCATACCCTTCTAGGATTGCAGCGTGTCAAGAGCATGCATCAGCCCGAGGACACCAGATCGGTTTCCGGTTTCGTGCACAACCATCTTATTTATAGTTCCCAGTACCAAATGCCTCAGATCTGACCATTACAACTATTGTTTCTGTCTCCCGACCTAGTAGGGCAGGTCGTGGTGGTAATGGTATGACTAAGTCCAAGTGACGTAAGCCCTGTATGGGAATTCGCATTCTCTAAAAGGTCTGATGTGACTGGGCAGGTTACATGATTATCTTCTGACACAAGTTACCGTGTGGGAGTGGTTGAAGTATGGGCTGGCATAGGCAGATATCGTGTGGCAGTTACCAAGAGTAGCATTTTTTAATGAAGTTCATATGACAAAGTTGCAGGTGGTAGGGTGACAGTCGACAGGACAGTTGGGATAAAGAGCTTACATAGCAGAGACAGATTCACGTGGCTGACGTCATAAAGATAGAGGAACAGTAGAGTTCGCCCTAGTATATAAAGTGATTGTGAATTCATTTTAAAGGGTTGGCTAATTATATTTAATTATTCACTTGTAATAGAAAGCAAAAAGCTTAAGTGTAAGAGTGAGTTTGTAAGAGGTCGGTGAGACGAGCTCGAGAGATAGGCAGGTCGGACATCTGTGTTTTCTCATCTTTTGCTAAGTTTTCCTTTGGTCCCCAAACTAAACAAATTGACAGTTGAGGGAGAGTTATTCGAGGAGTGAGTTTACCGATTTGTCCATCTAACGAAAATCATTCGTCAACATATATATATATATATATATATATATAGGTTCTAATGAAAGGTCCCTTGCATATTAAAAGGTAAAAGACCAAATATTTCAATATATTAAAAACAAATCATATTATCTTGAAATCCAATTTTTTTTCTAACTTTTAATGTGTTTATTAAGTTTTCAAGTTAAAACAATTCCTTATTGGAGTATGTATATTTGAAAATGTCATAATTTCCTTAAAATCTCATCCTTCAGTTTGCCATGTGTTTTTTTAAAAAAAAAAAAAAAAAAAAAAACAAAAATCCTTTTTCTTATTCAAATTTTCATTTTTATTTAATTATTTTTCTTTTGTATGATCCAAAAACGTCAATGTTCAAACTATGTAGTGGGTCCCAAATAAAGTAGTCAGAACCATGGCGTTCAACATCATTGACTTTACACCTTTCCACCTCATGTGGGAAACACCCGACCAATCGAGACCATTTATTTGTGGAAACAGTCAAACTCACACAACTTTCTTTTTTCACTTTTCAAATCGACGGGACTTCTAAAATGGTTTTATTAAGGTTACTTGGGATTCTTTTGGACAACCAAATGAAACATATGTTGCTTGCTTCTCCCTAATTCTCAAGTAAAATCTTTGACAATATTTTGTATTATTATTATAGAAAACGAGCTATCATTAAAGTAATAGGGGAAATAGTAACGAATGTCATAAAAACACTTATTAAGAAACTATTTTAGGAAAATTTTGATGAGAAAAAGAAAAAATATAATTAATATTTTGACAATATTTTTTTTTTTCATTTTCCATTAAAATGATGTCAAATCTTTCCTAAAACGAATTTTTAATTAGTGCCATTCGGACATGAGTGATTGATAAAAAAATTAAGGGAAAAAAACAGAGAAAATGTTAACTGATAATTTGAAACACAAAAACAGTAAGAATGAAGCAAGATTTCCCCAATACCGTGAAGGGGTCATATAATTGAGCTAATCTCTAGATTATCAAAGTGGATACTATCTTATTAATGTGACATATCATCATATATCGTATCATAATTAGCCCAAATTAGAAGTTCACGTTCAACAAGAATATTAACTCATAAGATGGTAGATTGTTATAAGGTAACCACAAATTTTTTTTAATGAATTTAAACACATATCAAAAATAAAACCACTGTAAGAAAAATTTTCATATCTATACCGGGGAATTAGAATATTCTTGAATTTAATTTCTTTATAATATTATTTTAATTTTCTTAAACCTGATTAGGATCTCACTTCCCCTCTCTCTCTTAATGACCTGATACTTAGCAGCTGCCATCTGTCTCTTGACGCACCACCTTACCTAACACCCATTACACCTCTGAAATCTATATGTATTTATATATGTATGTATGTATTCATACATGATGCTCTCTCTTTTTCTTCTCAAAGAAAGAAAACTAATAAGAAACTTCACTCTCTTTTTCAATATCTCACACCCTTTTTTTCTTTTTCTTTTCTTTCTCGTGTCATAATTTTCATTATATATATATTTGAACAATTCACTGCGACTCTCCTTCAATACTAGTACTACTTGTAATCGCCATATGATCATGGGCAAAGATAATGATCGGATTCTGATGATCAACGGTGGAGATGAAGATGATAAAAGAGTAGTGGTCAATGAGATGAACTTCTTTGCTCATGATCATCATCTTAAACCTTCTGATCAAGAAAGGTCAAGAGTTGAGAGCACAGATGATGAACAAGGAATTATACTCAACGTAAATGTAAGCTTAATTAGTAGTACACGGAATCTTTAATTTGTAATTGATTTTAATCATTTGGGTATCTCTCTCTCTCTCTTTTTTTTTTTGTATTTATTTATTTTTCATATGCTGCTGCTGCTGCAGACCGGTTTAAATCTTTCAACTACTTCTACAACCAGTGAAAAATCCAATGAGGTAATTGATTGAAAAAAATTAATTAATTTCTAGCTTTAGTTTCACATTAAGTATAAAATTAATTGTACTTTCTAATGTTACAGTTGGCAATTGTACAAGCTGACTTAAAGGAAATGAATATAGAAAATCAACGTTTGAGAGGCCTGCTTAATCAGGTTAATAATGATTATCGTGCATTACAAATGCATCTTTATGCAGTTATGCAGCGCCAACAGATTAGCAAAGCTGGAAATACACCAAACCCTGAGCCTATGGTAATTAATTTTTGGTGCAATTACATTTTATATTAATTAAGATCATATTTAGTATCCCGTTTGAGAGTGTTTAAAATTATATTAAAATAATTTCTCAAGAGTAAAATTATTTGAAATTTCAAAAGCTAAGCACTACAAACTAATGCTTTAATTGTTCATGTGTACTTGATTGGAATATTTTCAGATGATGATTAATGGCGAAAAAGCTGCTGTTGCGAGACAGTTTATGGATCTGGGTCAAGCAACAATAGCTGAAAAAATTGATTCCTCAGAGGAGACTGCTAGATCAAGAGAATTTTCAATAGTCGAATCCATGGAAACGGGAAAGATCAAGAGAATTTTCAATAATGGTAATGAAATTGTTGCTTTAGATTTGGGTAAGAGGATTAGTGAAACAACTGAAAGAGAAGGAAGCTACCCAGATCAACGAGCAGCTCAGCAGCCTTCAGATGGCTGGTGTTCTAACAAAGTTCCGAGGTTTAATAATTCAAGAGATGTTGATGAACAAGCTTCACAGACCATGTCAATGATCAGAAAAGCTCGTGTCTCAGTTCGAGCTCGATCAGAAGCATCAATGGTATGTTCATATTTAATCAAATTTCATTAATTTTATAATATATAATTATTTTCAAACCATTGACATAGTAGAGGAATCGATGTAACAAATAGAAATTTAAAAAAAAAAATGGTGGCTTAGATGCATGAACAAACAATTACAGCGCCTACAATTTTGAGATGGTAATAGTAACTGCGCGCCTGATATAGTTGAAGCACAAGTTTAAGGAATTTAGTCAAAAGAGAATTGTAAACTTATTATATGCTCAAAAATGATAAACAAACTAAACGGTGATAGAATGGTGACTAAAAATAGTCACAAAGAACTAGTATTTTATTATTAAAAAATAATTTCATTATAAAGTACTAATACTTTGTTACTAGTTTTAATCACATTCTACCACCCTCTAATACACACATCATTATTCTTATCTGTCTAGCTGGTCTTGTTTATAGCCCCAAATTTTTTTTTTTTTGAAAAATAACTAATGACTTGGGACTTCCATTTTTTATTATAATATTATGTTATGATTTAGATTAATAAAACCTAAAAAATAATATTAAGACTGACGATATTGTTATATCTTATTCTAATTCTGCTGTAAAATTTTAAGTTTGAATAATTATTTCTTGCTTAGTTGTAGTGCTTGCTTCTCTATGGGAAAATTAACATGTATGAGTAGAATTATAACCATTATGTGTGTCACAATGGTTTGGATCTTGACATTTGTGCATCAAGTAATAGTCAGGATTATTACTATATGTGTATGCATGCTTGTTATCGTAATGGTTTTGATCATCACCATAGAGTACCTTTGATTGTTGTAATATATACATGATTATAGATGATGAAATTTTTAAATCATTATTTCTATTCATTTGTTAATTTACAGATTTCTGATGGATGTCAATGGAGAAAATATGGACAAAAAATGGCAAAAGGAAAACCTTTCCCTCGAGCTTATTATCGTTGCACCATGACTTCTGCTTGTCCTGTCCGCAAACAAGTAATTATTCTATGTTCTTCTCTTCTTCCTTCATAAAGAAAAAAAAATCCGAACGACTCTATCATTTTTGTAAGGACTAGTTTTCACTTGGCCGATCATCATTGACTAGGTTCTAAATGAGATAAGAATAAGATCTTAGATTGATAGAACCATGCCTCCAGAAGACTGTCCAAACTAATAATTTCATAAAATTTTTATTCACGTCATCAATTCTATAAACACCATTTAGTAGGAAAAAGTGGACAATTGCACTTAAAAATTCTTACTTTGATAGATGATTATGATGTTCTTTATTAATTAAGTTTTATTTTACATAGGTACAAAGATGTTCACAAGATCGAATGATACTTATAACTACATATGAAGGCAATCACAACCATCCGCTGCCTCCGGCCGCCCTGTCAATGGCATCAACCACCTCAGCCGCGGCGTCGATGATGCTTTCAGGATCAACCCCAAGCACAGATGGACTAATCAATCCAAATTTCTTAGCCAAATCTGCACTCCCATTTGCACCAAACTTGGCTTCACTTTCTGCTTCAGCTCCATTTCCCACTATTACATTAGACCTCACTAACAATCCAAATGCTTCAGAATTTCAAAGGCCACTAGGCCAATACCAATTCCAATTCCCTTCACCAAATTATAACTTGCCTCATCACAATTTTCTACCCATGCCACATGGTTTTGGTCACGTTCTTATTAATAACAATCAATCAAATTTCTTAGGGTTTCCTAACCCTCAAGATCAAATGCATGCAACCACAGTGAATGACAACATAAGTGCAACAACGGCTGCCATTACTGCGGATCCAAGCTTCACTGCAGCTCTAGTGGCAGCCATCACCTCCGTTATTAATGGCAATGCTCATCAGAACCAGAATGATCACAACAACAGCACTAGTAGTGACAAGATCGAATAGAGATGAGGATACAGATGCATATGTTTTAGGGATAGTTTAATTATGTTTGAATGAAAAGAATTTCGCAATACGTTGTGATTATTAATATATATTTGTGATTCTGATGGTAGTCTCAAATGACTTTAGCAGATGATTAATTGCATGAAATATGCATGCATTTCTTGAATTATTCGTGCGGTACATTTTACTTTAAGTTTGATGATATGACACTACGTACCATCGAGGCATCATTTTGATTGGCTAATTAAATCAGATATGGGAGCTAGTGGTTGATAACTAGATACTGTTTGATAAAAAAAATTACCAACTCCAATGTAGCATTTGTATTTTGTAGTGCATTAACATTATTCATGCAGGTTGGCTCCAGAGTCGGCTATGTGGTTTGGATGGTCCTAAGTCATTGAAAATGAGACCATAAATTAGGTTAAATTATTAATTGATAAGGTTTTTATATCTCTAAAATTTTTCCTCCACTTAAAAGGATTTGATGGTCCTAAAAAGACAAATAATGAATGTTTGTTGAGAATAATATTCCACATCAGCATAGATGAATAATTAAATTCAAAATATAAGTATTGGACATCTTCCAATTCTTAACCTAGCTTTTAGGTTGAGTTAGGCTCATGAATTTCAACATGGTATCAGAGTCATACTCATGCACGAGTTGGCCCACAATATCTACCCACATGACACGAACCAAGTGAGGGGGAGTGTTGAAAAATATATCTCACATCGGCTGAAATGAACGATTAAACTCGAAATATAAGCATTGGGCATCCCCCAACTCTCAAGCTAGCTTTTGGGTTGAGTTAGTCTCATGAATTTCAACAATGTTAACTAAATATATGAGATAGATCGGACTTATAATTCTTCTTTTTCTTCTTTTTTTTTTTTTTAAAAAAAAAAAAAAACAGAAGAAAGATAACAAGAAAAACTAACTAAATAATTAAATTGGGCCCTGAAATTTTACAAAGAATAAGCAGTGGCCTAGACTGGTTACTCCTCAGATTGACCCTAATTAGGTCGAGATTAATACTTCATTAATAAAACACTAGATCGAGCACAGTTTCATTCTACACCTAATCCCAGCTTATGCCCATAGCTAGATTCTCTCACGTTAAGGTTTTATGCATGGCGCCAGCCTACTTATTTCAATTAGGGTTTTGTGTCTATATATGTATAGCTTCCATTATAGTCTAGGTGTAATCTAGCACTTAATTGTTAATGTGAATAAAAATGATAATCAAGAAGTGCATTTTTCCAAAGTTGTCCCAACCTATTAATCTAATTCGCAGTTGCCTAAAGCCAAGCATCTCTTTACATATCGATTTGCCCTATGATATTAGTCGATTCATTACAAGAAAAGACACTTTTAGCGTCAAAACCTTTAGTGTCGAAAAGATGTTCGATGCTAATAAATAATTTAGCGTCGACGCTAAAAATTAAAGCTTTAGCATCGAATCATAAAGTCAATGCTAAAGGGTTGAACCTTTAGCGTTGATATTATATTTCGACGTTAAAAGTTCAAATCTTTAGCGTCGATATTCAAATTCGACACTAAATGTTCAACCCTTTAACGTCGATATTGTATTTCGATGCTAAAGTTTCAACTCTTTAGCGTCGATTTTATGATTCGACATAAAATATTCTGACAAACCCACCGATAATCCTATTACCCTTAGCGTCGAAATATAAAAGCTTAAAATTTTGCGTTGAAGTGCAATAACGACGCTAAAAGTAGTAACTTTTGTGTCGATTTTTATTTCGACGCTAAATATTCTGACAAACCCAGGGACAATCCTATTACCTTTAGCGTCGAAAAAAATTTCGACGCTAAAAGCTTAACATTTAGCATCGAATTTTACTGCTTCGACGCTAAAGGGTTATTAAAATCCCAAAACCACTGACACTTCTTTCTCCTCTACTCTTTTCTTCTCTTCAAGTTTTAGTCATCATTTTCCTGCAAATTTTCAACAAAACTCTAACTTTCCACAAGGTAACTTTTTATTCCATCTCTCTTTTTTTATTATATTTGAATCACTCGCTTAGTTTTAATTTTTTGTAATTATGTTTATTATATATATTTTATTAGTTAGTTAATTTGTTGTTAGTTGATTATGATGCATATGTGAGTAAGATTGGTTTATTTTGTCATTAATTAATTAATTATGTATATACTTAAATAATTAATTAAATAATTGGTGATGTTAATGAGTTTAATATAATGTTTAATAATTATAATTTTATAATTTTATTATATAAAAATAAATATAGAAATTTTTTTATGATATATAATAATTATAAAAATAAATATAATGTCTAATAATTATATTTTTATATCTTTATTATTAAAAAATTAGGGTTCTAATTTTTTTTAATTATCTTTATTTATACATTATGTTAGTTAGTTAATTTGTTGTTAGTTAATTATGATGCATATATATGTAATTAGTATTTATACATATATATATATATTATATATATATATATATATATATATATATATATATATATATATATATATATATGCATATATATTTATACATTGTGTTAGTTAGTTAATTTGTTGTTAGTTCGTTCTGTAATTAATTAATTATGTGTATCTTTAAATAAATAATTAATGAATTGGTGAGGTTATGAGTTTAATATAATGTCTAGTAATTATATTAAACAATTCTCTAATTTAGGCTAATTTCTCAAAGAATTGTTTGTACTTAGCTTTCTCATGTTTTTGCTTTGCTTAATTAAAACATTCCTAAAGCTTGCTATTTATAGCAAAACTTAGGTAATTTTTAATTAATAAAAATTATAATCAACTTTTAGGTGAGTTTAATCTAATTTGTGCAAATATGTATAATTAGGTGTGACTAATCTCCATTGTCTACCACTTTGATTTAATCCAATTAAATCAAGACAATGATTAGGAAATGGATTAGTTCAATGTTTGTCACTTTGATTTAATCCAATTAAATCAAACCAAAACCACCTAATATTACATACTTACAATTACCATAATATCCTCAAATGGTAGAGATACTTATGATTTTACAATTAATTCCTTATGTAATTATTGAATTTATCCAATTAATCCAATTAGGTCAAAGTAAATAATCAATATTATCAAATAACATTTGATTATTTTAGTTGTTAATTACAATATCGAATATTATATTTTATCAAAATTAATCGGCTACCCAAGTGCTCAACGAGTACATTTCATATTGGGACTCACTAAGTTCAAACACGTTCGTCATATAAACCTAGCTAATATGTACGTAATTCAGTCACCTCCGAATTCGCTAAGAACATGAACGAACTTCTTGAACTTTACAAGTCGAGGTCATCACATATGTTTAATAACCCCTCCATCATAGGCTATCTGAGTTGTGCTTAGGAAACATATAATACACCGTCAAGTTTCTGAGGTGCACATCTTTTTAGGGGTTTTATGGGCTAAATACGGTAACGTAGCGGAAACGTGGAAAATCATAATTTTTCCGATTTCAAAACTTTTTCGCGGATTAATAAAATAAACTTATTTATTTTATTATCCAATAATTAAATTATGAAATAAAACACTATAAATCAAATTTATGTGAATTTACCAAATTACCCTTAAACGTCAAATTTTGTTTATTTTAATCCGAAATTGTTCGAAATAATTTTGGATGATTCTAAATCATTACATATATGAATTTAACATGTCATACATATTGAAATTCCATTTGCAACAAAAATTTCACAAAAATAAGCCTAAGGCCGAGAGCCTCATAAAGGGAATAATTGTGCATTTTGCACTTCCTATGTTCAAAACACATCAAGGCAAAATCCAATCAACCCAATATTTACATGCATCATATACACATCCAAATACACCATATAAATGAAAATCCCCAAATTTGGAAGTGGTCTTAAACCCTAATTTTTCAATTTCTTCAAAATGAACAAATTAGACCAAATTAACAAAATCCAATGCTTCAATCATGTTTCTTCCATTACAATCGAGCCTCACCATAATGAAACAACTATAGAAAAATTCTAGGTCATTTAAGAGTGGGTCAATAACTCTAGAATGACAACAAGGTTCTAAAACCATGAAAATAATGCTTACTACTACACTAGTAACATTCTTCCAACTTCATACATGCTTAACCCCTTCATCAAACTTTCATCCATCAAGAACACAAAGAATAAAGAATAGAAAAAATTAAGAACATCACCAAGTGAAGCCCACAACAAGAGGAACAATTTACTCTCTAATGGAAGGTTGGAAATACTTACTAAATTCCAAGCTTTTCTTTGATTTTTCTTTTTCTTTCTCTCTACCTTCTTTGCTTTGTTTTAATGGAGTTTTGATAAAGTGTATTAGGTTATATCAACCCTAAAATAAAAGAAACAATATATACTTACTCACATCTTGCCTTGGCCAACTTGTTAAAATGATCATTACACTTTAATGATATTTTCAACCAAGTCAACAACTACAACTTAGCCATTAAAACAAATATCATAACTTTAAAATATCTATACTTTAATTAATTTAATCATTTAGCAATTAAATAATTAATTAATTAATTAAATACAAATATATTAAATATATGTATAATATTTACATTAAATATTAAATACATATATTCATTTATGATATTAGTCAAATATCTCAATTTGACAATTAATTAATGTGTATTTGAATTAATCAAGTATTAAATTCAAATACACAAAAATTAAGGAAATGACTATCGGGTCACTTTACATGTATTTTGCGTTTAGCCTTTAAACGACTTTATAAATAATCAATATTATTTATAAATGTTGCCCTAGTACTCTACGAGTATATTTCATTAGTGAGACTCTCTAGATTCAGACATATTTGTCACGAAAATCAATTTCGTGTCCATAATTTATCCACCCGTAAATTATGACGATCACGGATAAACTCGCTGAATCATACAGGTCGAGGTCATGGAAAATGTATAATTCCTCCGTCACAGGTATCCGGATATATCCCAGAGATATAGATATAAACGTCAAATCTCTATGGGGATTATCTAGTCGACTATTCTATTAGCAATCTCAAAAAAAGAACATTTAGAACTAACTTCTAAATTGTACCACGGGCCCATGGTTTTTATCTGATTGCTAATCATATGGACTACCTATGCTCTGATACACAGAACTGACGGATCCTATCTCGATACACACAGGACACCCTGAGGATCTATCTACACCCAACGAACAGATGGAGGTCTGATCTAAATAGATTGGTGACGTGACTGCCATCTAATTGTAGAAGATGTCTCATGTGCCCACAGTGGCATCTCAAGTCTAAGAATCACAAGTGCTACTCAACCCGATAAGATTCTTATTGACGTTGGTGTACCATCCATTAAGAATCTTCGATGAGTCGTTCAGTGTTTATCCTCTATAAACACCTACACGTCTATACTAGTCTCCAAGACTTATGGTTCATTGAGAAACCATTGGAATCATATATTCCAGTATACGACATGTACCGGTCTCAACGGGTTTACTATACTGACCAAGTAGTGTAAACCTTGACCAGGAACTGTCTGAGAATGACAACGTTATGATACAACTCAATGTCAGTTGCGACGTTTTTGCAACTGCACCATGACTAGTCATTCTAAGGTCATTACGTCTTTACCATATTAAAAGATACATTATATTATAGAAACTGCATATATATTATTCAAAATAATAATATTTTACATAAGTATTAATAAAGAAATACAACCGGGAATTGGCACTGTGAGCACCAACCCCAACAAAAACTCTCACTAGGTCTAGTGCCAATAACGATTGTATCTAATACCCATCGACTCCACGTGTTTATCAAACAACTTCGGAGGTATGGCCTTCGTCAGCGGGTCTGCTACATTATCTTCACTCGGTACCTTGCACATGACAATATCCGATCGCGACACAATCTCTCGAATGATGTGGTACTTGCGTTCCACATGCTTCGACTTTTGATGCGCCCTCGGTTCCTTTGCTTGCGCAATGGCTCCAGTATTATCACAGTATAACGAAATGGCATTCTCGATACTTGGGACAACTCCCAATTCTGTGATAAAGTTCTTTATCCACACAGCCTCTTTTGCAGCTTCATAAGCTGTAATATATTCTGCCTCAGTGGCGTTGATCCCTGTTTGGAACTCTTCCAGCAAAATGCACCTCCGTTAAGGGTAAATACGAATCCAGATGTAGACTTTCTATCATCGGGATCCGATTGGAAATTGGAATCCATATACCCGTTAACTAGCAGTTCGTTTCCTCCATAAATTATCAATTTATCATTAGTACCTTTAAGATAATTGAGGATATGTTTAATGGCCATCCAATGGCCATTACCTGGATTAGACTGATATCTACTAGTTACGCTAACAACGAAACTGATATCAGGTCTTGTACATAACATGACATACATTATGATACCCAAACACGAAACATAAGTTTGGTTAGACATTCTAACCTTCTCATCTTCTGTTTGTGGACTCATCTTCTTAGAAAGATGAATATGTTGGGTTTCTAGTTAGTCCCAAGGAACAATTCAAGCAAGAAATCATGTGCGAATACAACAAAGAAGCATGGCGGAATCATACTTACATTGATCGGATTTGGCGATGCGTTGAACACAAAAATCTTCAAGCTTTCGGCAATGGGCTTCTTTTGTGCTCCTCTAAATTCGGTCACCACCTCCATGGATGCTCCAAGCTCCAAGCTTTGCAAATGGTGATTTCATGCTCATAAGTAAGTTTCCCTATCACCTTGGATGACCCTTCATGTGCTAGCATAGGAAAAATTACCACAAATTTTCCTTTTCACTACTTGTAATTCTCGGCCTTGCCAAGAAAAAAAGAAGAAAAATGGCCTTAAAGCCGAGAGAGGGAGGAGGGAAAATGTTGTTCCAAACCGTGTGTGTGTTAAGTGAGAGAGAGAATTTGTGTGTTGTGTATCTAATACCAAAAATGAAAGTCAAATACCAAATAATAAAATAATGGTAAATGTCTTTCAAGTCACACTAGAGTGTTTTGCACTCAACCATCAAATCTCATCAACTTCCATCAATCAAAGTGACTAAAGTTGACTAGTGATTTGACCCTTAATGTGACATGTGGGCCCCACTCGATTCGAAATGTGAGTGGGCCCGCAAACACTCCCGGGCTCGGGTTCGCTAATTCCAAATTAACGAATTTTCCGTTGCGACGTAATTAAATCAAATTTAATAAATAATTGTGCCTAGCAAAATTACTATTCACATCGCTAACGAATTAATTCAAAATTAACTCTTCGTCCGAATTAAAATCTAATTTTAATTCCGCGTCGAAATCCAATTTTGTATAATATATCGAATATATTATTTTATTGATTAATTCCAAATTAATCGTTCTCTCTCTTTTAAATAATATTTTATCCCAGATAAAATATCTCTGTAATTAATCCCAGATTAATTTTCTCTCTCATTTAATTAATCCCAGATTAATAAAGTGCGAGTCATACGTCATCGGTGAATCTTCGGGAAGCGACCCATGAGATCCCCGGATATGTTGGCAGTAAATCTGGTCGTCGGACTATCCGAACACGTACGTACCTAGTACTACGCTTTTACCGATTTACAAGACATGATTGGCTTCTAGCAAAGCACCGTGCCTACCCAATTCTCCAGAAATATTCTTACTGGAATATGTGATCTATATCAGGCGTAGTATACGTAGTATTGCGTATTACGATCCATCATCTGATGTCACGTGCAAGGCCTGAGGGTTGGAAATGTGTCTGCCCCGTACGAAGCACATATCAGATCTCTGGTAACTAGTCTCTATAATCGGATAAACATGACCTAGTCATAATATCTCGATAGCTGCAGCATATAAGAGCACCAGTTTCGTATCCTACGTGATCATCATCTCCACTATGACTGAAGTGATACTTCCATCTCTATATCACACCCAATACACTACGATTCTCAATATACCTAGAAGAGGCGTACACGAAACCTGTAAAAGCCATGGACGACCAAAACCAAAGTATATTGATTGTCGCAAGTATTAGTGGTGCAAGTCTCAGGTTAAGACCAAATACACCTACCCTGATTCGAACTTCCATAGACACACAGTCATACTACCAATGGAATTCCGAGGGGTCTATCCAGAGCGAAGCTGTTCCCGTACCATCGGTAAACACAACCTCCTATTACACTTGCATGAGTATCATATACCCAAATATATGAGAACTATGCCATTATGCTCCCACAACGCGCACAAGTGTAATACTAGTCTTTTACGCATTATCGATGTCCAATATCGATAATACTCTGACTAGGGATATTTAATGATTAAACCTTCGTGGATTGATACTGTCTCATATCATCTCAATCCGGAACTATTCATATGGACCTTTTATCATTTATACATCAAGGTAATCTAATTACAAATGATAAAAGGGCAATTTCCTTTGTCACATAGTTAATTTGTACAACAACACCATGATCTGTACAAATAGTGATGCTATGGGTCATAATTATCCAACAATCTCCCACTTGGCCTATAGCCAATCACTCAAGTGTCCTACACCCGAACTATGTACGGTTTGCTCAAATTTCTGCTGAGAAAAAGCTTTCGACAGTAAATTTGCATGGTTATCATCTGATGTGATTTATTCGATCATCACATCGCCACGATGTATGATCCGAACGAATCAAATGGATATTGAAGTATATATCTGGATCGTTGATGAGACCATTAATTCTTTAGCCTGTGTTGTAGCCTAGCTGAGCTACTAACAGAACCACTCCTAATCTAATTAGGATTATTATCGATCCAAAAGGCTTCTATTGTTGCCTCAGCTGCAGCAATATTCCGCTTTTGTTGTTTATTCAGTAACAGTATCTTGCTTGGAATATTTCCAGCTCACTGTTCCGTTATTCAAACTATATAGTACCTCTAGTACGACTAATAGTCATTTTTATCGGTCAGGAAACTTGCAACAGTGAACCTAGTCACTTCAAGTTCTTCTTCTCCATAGTATAATAAAGTATCCTTAGTTCGTCTAAGATACTAAAGGATGTTCTTAACATCAATCCAATGACTATCACTTGGATTGGCCTGATTGAGACTCTATATGCTCAAAGCATATGAGGCACCAGGTCTCGTATATTTTTCAATGTACGAGTTCTCGGAGAGTACCAACAACTTTTAGATCTATACCAGTAGATCCTTATTCCTAGAATAAATGTTGTTTCTCCCAAGAATACTACGGAGAATTTTTCATGAAAGCCAAGCTTTCATCGATTGTATTATGGGAATATCATTTCCAAGAAATGACATATCATCATTTTATAGGACATTCACTGTCAGTGCGCTCCCACTAACCTTCTTATATACACAAGAATCATTTTCGTTTTGAATTGAATTATATACCATTATGATTACATCAAAACGATTGTTACAAGAACGCAATGCTTGCTTCAATCCATCCATGGACCGAGTTAACTTGCAAACCTTGTTTGCTCGTTTTGGTACGACAAAACCGTCAGGATGTTATAAACATCCTCCAAAAGATTTCCGTTAAGGAAAGCGATTTTGACGTTCATGCTACCATATTTCATAAATGAAACATGCAGCATCAGCAAGCATTATCCAAATGGATTTAACAATGGCAACGAGTAAAAGGTTTCGTCGTAATCGACACAATGTTGATAACGATTCCTTTTCGCTACAAGCCCAGGTTAGTACGTTGGTTTGTTTCCTCCCATGTATGTCTTCCTTGAAGACTGATATAGTACCAATAGACACAATGCCTTCCGGTACATCAACTAGTGTCCAAACATAGTTTATATACATGGAATCCATTTCGGACTTCATGGCACTTTGCCATAATTGGGAGTCGATACCTTGTATCACATCCTCATACGTAGTCAGTTCGTGTTCCTGACCGGCGTAAACACACACGTATAACGCAAGCGTACGTATCGTTCAAGTAGTATAAAAAGTATCGATCCCACGAGGACTTAATACCTAAGCTATTAATTTTATGAAGTCGAATGATTACTAGTATCTAACGGATTGATTGATTGATTTGAAATGGTGACGATTCTAAATTTAAAAACAAGTAAATAAGATTGTTGAAAGTATGTTTTAAGAAAATTCAATATTAAAAACTATCTAGGGTTGTGATTTCTTTTAATATCATTTTAAAGATGAAGTGGTTATCTTAAAGTTGGGTAATATATTGATTTATTAACCTGGAACACTAAATTATGTAAAAGCCTCTTCCGATGGTTAATTACAAATACCTAGTATAATCCAATTGAACCATATGTCTATGTCAACCAAATTACCTAGATTCATTAAGATTACGTTCCAATTAAGGCTACCATCGCCCGACAGGTATATTCCTATCCTGTAAGGAAATCTATTAAAGGGTTATCTATCCTCAAGGAAGATCGTGGGCTATTTTGTCTAAGGTCTTAAACTTAAAATCCCTATGTCTAGTTCATTTTAAGTTTACCTGATCAATTTTATTAATGGCCAGTTAATTAAAAAGCATTAAGATTATGACTCAATAAATAAATCTTTATATTACCCAAACTATCATCTAACCCATTATAAACCGGTGATATTAGAATTCATCACAACCCTAGATAACTTATTTAGTTACAACACATAACTAGGGCTGGTAAAAACTTGAAAATAAAAGACATGAAGTAAAAATGCGGTAAAGTAAATACTGAAAAGTAAATTACAATAAAATAAAATGCTAAGGTAAAATGAATTACTTTTACTACTACTAATTTAGATATCTCCCATAAAATAATATATAAACTTGTGATAATATTACCAACCGACCAATCTGGCGGTATCCTGATTAAGTCAAATTAAGTCCAACCAGCCATTAAGGCGGTAATATTTGTCCATAAACCAGCCATAAAGGCGGAACCAAAATTAAATTACCAACCGACTAATCTGGCGGTATCCTTTATTAGTCAGGTTTAAACCAGATTAAAATTAAATTACCAACAGACCAATATAGCGGTATCCTTTTTAAGTCAAATTTTAAATAGTGAATATATTATTTTTAAGGGAGATTAATCTAAATAGCAATAGTAAAAGAATTACCTTTCACCCTAGCTGGGGAAGTTACCTCCTCATGGTGAATAGTAAAAATTGTAAAAAGTAAAGAAAGTAAATTACTATTATTACAAAAAGTAATTAAAATTTAATTACAAAACTTAAATTAAAGACACTAGAGAGAGAAACTCTCTATTTACATCAAAGAAAGGAGAGAAAATGGTACATCTAAAACTGAAATTTGAAGCTCTATTTATAAGCCTCGGTGGGGTTCCAGCGTCGCGACGCCAAAGCCTTTGGCGTCACTACGCCAGATTTTTGTCGACGTGGCACGCTCTGGTTCGTCGGTTGCAGATTCTGGATCAGGTGACACGTCGTGAGTGGTTGGGCTTCAATTATTGTGACACGTGGCGGCTTCTGATTGGTCGATGAGATTCTTATCCGCCACGTGGCGGATAAGGATTAGATAGCCAATAATTGATGCTGATATGGTGGTGACGTGGCGGTGACATGGGAAAGAGACTGTCGGCACCGTAGGATTGCGACATGTGGCACTTCCTGATTGGCTGATGATGACGTGGCGGTGAGGTGGCAGTTTGACTTGGTCAACCTGGTGCTGTGGCTGATGATGTGGCAATGACGTGGAGTGACACATGGCACACGTGGGGATGATGACTGTCGGCACCGTAGGATGCTGACACGTGGCACGACGCATGTTAGCAGATCGGTTGTGATGGTGACACGTGGCACGGCGCACGTTAGCAAAGTCAAACTTTTCTCAGATTCTGATTTGTGGACCTGGCGCACGTTAGCACTGTTCGGCGCACGTTAGGCGTCGCGACGCTGAAGGTCCTGGCGTCGCGATACGGGAATTTACCAAAATGCCCCTTTTCGTCCAATTTTCACTGTTTTGGCCTAAATCACCTACAGAATGTCCTGAAACTTTATTTATCTACAAAATAACACAAAACACATTAAAATATTCATAAAACTCAAGAAACTATAAAAAAATATGGTTAAATGAGTGGGAAATAGTGATAGATTTACCATTCATCAGTTCCTCAAATAAGATTGACATCTTTATGAGGTGAGATCAGAAACCCATACCCCAGGTTGTTTTCTAACTCTCTCCGACTTACGTGGTTCTTGTGTATTCGAAGATTATTGGTATAGTTTCATCCTTGATGAACTATTTGTGTTCCATTATGAAATCGGTGCCTTGAACAATATTACTTCGATTTTCATCGAGTTTTACTTTCCTCTCACTTACCACTGCATATAGGTATTCCTCTTAGGAAAACCGCATGGTGAGAAACAATTACATTGTTATCTTGTGAGTTGTATAAGTACTATACTTTGGTTTCCCTAGGATAACCCACAAATTAGGCACTTATCCGATTTGAGTTCTAGTTTGGTATCATCCAAACATATGCCCAGCAATCCCAAATCTCTAGGAATGAGAAAACCCGATTTCTTTCCTGTTCATATCTAATATGAAGTCTGTCAAACAGATTTTATGGAACCTTATTCAAAATAAGTTTTGCACTGTTTAAAGCTTATCCCTTGAAGGAAATGGTAGCTCAGAGCGACTCATGATTAACCTTATCATGTCCAATAAAATTTGGTTTCTCTGTTCGGACACACCGTCAAATTGACGTGTTCCGGGAAGAGTCCTCATTGAAAGAATATTATACTCTTTCAAGTATTTGAGAAACTTATTGCTTAAGTATTTTCCATCATGGTCTAACCGTGACGTTTAATAATTTAGCCAATCTATTTGTCTACTTCGTGTCGAAACTCTTTGATTTCATCAAAAGTTTCCGATTCGTGTTTCAATAGAAACACATAACCATAACGCGATGCCACATCCGTAAAGGTCACGAAACATTCATATTCACCTCTAGCCTAGCTAGACATGGGCCCACTTACGTCACTTTGACTGAGGGCTAACAGATCGGTGGCACTTACACTTTTACCAAGTAAAAGGCACTTTAGGCACTTTGCCTAATAAACTAGATTCGTAGACATTATTTGAATTGAATCAAATACGTCCTAGTATCCACTCTTCGAAAGTGTGGATATACGAGTCTTGTTAATTGTGTCCCATACTACAATGCCACTTATAAGTCTCAACTGATTTAAATCAGTTTGAGCTATTTGTTTGTCATGTCATATGTATGAGATTTATTTATATTCAAAATATAAATACTGTTATTCACTTCTAATGTGTTTATCTCAATATCATCTTTATAAAATAAAACACTTTTGTGTTCTAAAATATAAAGGTATACCCGCAACGGGTTAAACCCTGATATAAAGATAATGTTTCTAGTCAAACTAGTTACATTGTAACAGTTTCCTAATTTAAGTGCTCACCCGAAGGGTAGTTCCTAAAATTAGGTTTCTACTGTCAAAACAGCGACTATCGTCCCGTTTCCGATTCACATATCAGTCTCATCTGAAGTCAGTATCCTGCTTGTCAGCAGATTCTGCACATCAGTACATATTTTTATGTACCATATCCAGTATCTAAAATCCAATTTTAATACTAGTAGTGAACACGTTTATGATAAACATATTTGAAGCCGGAGCCTAGCACCGTCTTCAATTCCTTCATGTCTGCCTTGTCCATACGGCAGTCACGCTTCTAGTGACCCCGTTTGCCACAATTTTGGCAGACATCTTGGGATATGTCCTTTGTATTCCTAGAAGACTATATTGACTTTGCCTTTGCCCATTTTCCACACCCCATAAGCCTTTGGCCAAGCCTTGGCCTTCTAGAATATCGAAGTAAGATGCGCCTTGCGCTTCTTGCCTTATTGCAAACTTTGGCTTTGTCTCCTTGAGAATAGCCATTAACTCTCCAAGAGTTTACTATTGCAATTTGTATTTCTAAGATCTTAGGATAGATCTATGAAGATCCTTCAATTTCAATATCATACTATAAGGATCTAATCCTTAGTTCTGACTAAGAAATTAAGGAGTCTTTGCGGCAAGCATAACAGATTAAGCACTAAAGTTATCATCACATGAATATTCCAAATATCATGTTCTACTATTTTCTCAACTCCGGTGTAACACCCCAAAACTTTCTACCCATATTTTTATTTTATTTTGTTGGTGGGTCACACACACACACTCAAGCCCATAAGTCACAACATTCAGCAGACACAAAAAAAAGAAAAAAAAAAAGAGTCAGTAGCAGGCGAGAGAGAGAAGAGAGAAAAAGAAGAAAATAGAGAAATAGAGGTTTTGGTCCCGATCCGTAGTCCAAACCCGACCGAGCCTTTAAGGAAAAGTGTAGATCTCGTAGAGAGGATTATTTTGGTGGTGGTTTCATCTCGGGAAACTCCCAATTTTTGTAGAGATCTCGGTAAGAAAATTTTTTATGGTTTTTCTTGATTTCCCGTTGATCCGGAACTCCGATCGACGAATCGTCAGCGACATTAGAACCGGGATGAGGAGAGGTACGCTCGGCCGTCGGAATTTTCTTCATCCGACCGGAGAAAAGCACTCACGCGTGCCTTATGTGGCGGCGCGTGAGGCCCACGCGCGGCCTGGGCGAACGGCGCGTGGCCACCACACGCCGGATAGAATCTTCGTGCCGATTTCCCGAGTCTCCTCCGTGATTTTCAGACCTTCCGAGTAGTAACGGACCTCCGAATCTTAATTTTCGTTAAGTTTGCGAGAGCGACCGAACCACGTTTCTTGCATATTCTTTCGTCTATTCTAGTTAGGATTATGTTCCTTATAGTAAATTCTTTTGTCTTTTAGGTGATCGTGATACCGTAAGCAGGGACGGTCCTGCTGCCTAGTTCCTTTATCTGTAGTCAGCTCACCAGGTGCGTGGATAAGCCTGTAACATTGATGTTTTCAAAAGTATATAGTATGTATGTTTTCTTAAATGAATTTTAAGGTAATGCATTAAATGAGTTTGTTTTTAGAAAGTTTATATATTTTGCTACGAAGTATGGATCGAATATTGATTATGTTGAAATCATGTGTTTGTGATATATGAGAAACTTGCATGATTTGAGATATATGAGCATGGATTTTGGAAATGATTTTTATGTTAGGATGCACCCCGTGTACATATATGTGCCAGATTATTTGCCGTGAGATGAGGTCTCATGTTGCCAGTTTTGCTCCGGATGCCAGTTATTGCCGTGGGGATGCCCCATGTTGCCAGTTTTGCCGTATTGTCACGAGAGTGTGCATATAGATGAATAAACAACTTTATTATTCAGAGTATTCTTGAGCAGTATGAGTTTTATGAGAAATGAGATTTATGATTTCAAGTAAATGTTGAATTTATTGATTTACAGCTTTATGTACTTATTTATAGTATGAAATACTTATTCGATCCACCTTGTTACTTGTTTATCCACGGCACTAAGCTGTGATCCATTGCACTAAGCGTGAGCTTACCCCTTTCCTTATCATTTCAGGTTTAGCAGTTTAGTAGATTATCCTTTCCATCTGCTGTTTCGTCATCATTTCCTGCCAGTTGAGAAAGGTTGTGCCAACAGTATAGTGTCTTTGTTATGTTTTGAGACTATAATTCCAGTTATGTATTTTCTTGGAAGAATTTGTTGTCTAATGTTAGGCATTGAGCCTTTATTTGTTTCTGAGGATGTTGTATTTTCTTCATGGATATTATGTTGTGTTGGATCATGGAGATCCTATGTTATGATGATATTTTTCAGTTTAGATTTTTCCTTGTATTTGGAGGATTAGTCCATATTACAGGGGAAACTCTGCCAGTTTCTAGTCTCCGTCTCACCCATACCTTACCCTAAGGGGACGGGTGTGACATCCGGGCTTAGGCTCGAGATGTCACCATATCAAATAAATTAACTTCTCGGTTTTCAGGACTATCCTGAAGTTTTATTCCCAATTTGAAAATTAAAGCTGTTTAATAAACATTTTCACCCAGGATTATATTTTAAACACTAATCTTTCAGTTATCTTGATCCCAATAGTCCAACTATCGAATCAACGATTTTAGGTACTATTTATTATAATGATTACTATAGTCTAACTATATAATCAACTATAATTTAATAGGTTGAATTCAATTATATTGATTACTATAATCCAATTATAAAATAAACTATTAATTGAAGTAGTTTGAATACAGTCCAACTGTTTAATTTAAAACAACATTAAATATTAGTCCAACTAATATATTAAATTATTTGACGAAAAATTGAAATGAGCGCGTATGGCAAGTAACTAAACGAGTATTGCAAATTTAATACTTGCCTCCCACTATTTTTCGGCGAGCCTCTAACCCTCTGTTGAGTACTCGGGAAACCTTGTTTCCTAGTGGGCTAGGATCCCGTTAAATAACACACAATCTTGACTTTGTCTAACAAATTGTATGATAATTAACTAGGTAGATCTCTAAGATCAATTGGATCCCATCCAATTCCTAGATCAAGTTGGTGGACATCCAAGTCCGAAACATATATCCTATATATGCCAATATATCCAATATATTCCCTAACCTTTTTCCTCTGAATCAACTAAGCCTTGGCTTTGGCACAACAAACTTAGTGATCCCAGTTAAGCGGAACCCATTGACCATGGAAAGCTTCGTAATCGATGTCGATGGACAAGAAGTGATCTTGACTTTGGCCAACAAATCACAACTTGGACAAGACACCGATATGGAACAAAGCCTTCATGATTCAAACACATCCGCGATGGACAAAGGTCTTGACTTTGGCCAATAAACCAGTGCCAGTTTTGGATCTTGAGTAAGAATCACTCAATGGAAGGAAAAACGCATAATATGTAGTGACGGTTTTTCGCGTATTTGGAAACCAATTAATTATCTTTATTAAGGTGTCATCATCATACACCCTTAAACATGCATTCTAAACACATAATAAGGCGTGTAAGAAAATAAATATAATAATGATATGCGGATGGATACTTAACACATTATTCCTAGAACAAATCTCTCCCTTTCCTCTCTCCCGCTAGCACAAGTATTACTTCTACCCAATTACATAACACTTCTAAAGAAACCTCATTTACATTGAGGGGAATAGGTGAGAGGAGAAATACACAGAGTCAAGAGGTAATAGGATGGACACACATGTCCAATTTAATAAATTCTAAATTTATTACAACAATTTCCAAAATTGCCTTCACCCATCTAATATCCATCCGATATACATTATTCATACATCGCATCCATGTATTCACACAAGCATGTTATCAATCAATTTAATCCAATTAATTAATCTGAATATTAATGACCATCCAATGTTCAAACAACGATTTGATTTTGCGCAAGTCCGACTCGTTTTGCAAATAAGTACTCAAAGTACGAATTCTTGAATTATATTAACTTACAATATTAAATCCAATTCAATTTGTATTTAATACTAATTCATTTATTTAATTCCAAATTAAATATTTACACTTTTTAATGTACTTTTACGACTTAGATTCTAAATCTAATCGTTATGGGTCTCAAAGCCCGATTAACATCCAATGTCAATTTAATTTAAAGTCCAAAGGGCTTTTAATTAATTTCTTAAGGCATGGACTTTTGGTCAATATGGGTCAAACCCAAATACCAAAGCCCATTTAAGGAATCACCCTTATTTGCCAAGAAATCAATTTAGGTCCATTAGGCCCAATTAATATTAAAGGTCCATTAAGTCATAATTGGACTTTATGGATATGGTTTTGGGCCCAATTGGATCCAACCAATTTATTCTAAACCAAACTTGGCCCAACCAAGCCCATTAAGCCCAATTACAACTTTACAAGCCCAATTCCAAATTTGGCCCAATTAATTAAATTACCAAAATTCCAAATTTCATAATTTAATTAACCTAAAGTGTATGCCATAATTAATTAACCAAATTAACATTTCCAAAATACTAATTCACTCAATTAATTATGCTCATTATCATCAAAACATGTCCAATACATTTGAATAAAAAATCAATCATTTTCCATGCTATTCATGTCACCGCATTTTAGGGTTTTCTTTGTCCGATTCGGTTTCAATCCAATTAAATCCACAATCAACATTACCCAAATGATTTCAACTCATCCAATGATCAAAATCAAAAAATTCCATGATATTAGGGCAAGCATCATATTCGGCCAAGCCAAAAAATGGGGAAAAATTTGATCCAATCAGATTTTCATCAAATTGATCATGCATAACACCATGTTATCTTAATTTAAGCATACTCAAACAATCAATTTCACTCAAACATGCTCAAATCAATTTTGCCCAATTTTACCCTAATTTCAATTTCATGCTCAAAATGGCTCAAAATACCATTGTTGGGTTTCTAGTTAGTCCCAAGGATCAATTCAATCAAGAAATCATGTGCGAATACAACAAAGAAGCATGGCAGAATCATACTTATATTGATCGGATTTGAATACAAAAATCTTCAAGCTTTCGGCAATGGGCTTCTTTTGTGCTCCTCCAAATTCGGTCACAACCTCCATGGATGGCTCCAAGCTTTGCAAATGGTGAATCCATGCTCATAAGTAAGTTTCCCTATCACCTTGGATGACCCTTCATGGCTAGCATAGGAAAAATTGCCACAAATTTCATTCACTACTTGTAATTCTCGGCCTTGCCAAGAAAAAGAGAAGAAAAATGGCCTTAAAGCCGAGAGAGGGGGGAGGAAAAAGTGGTTCCAAACCGTGTGTGTGTTAGGTGAGAGAGAGAAATTGTCTGTTGTGTATCTAATACCAAAAATGAAAGTCAAATACCAATAATAAAATAATGGTAAATGTCTTTCAAGTCACACTAGAGTGTTGTTGCACTCAACCATAAAATCCCATCAACTTCCATCAATAAGTGACTAAAGTTGACTAGTGATTTGACGCTTGATGTGACATGTGGGCCCCACTTGATTCGAAATGCGAGTGGGCCCGCAAACACTCCGGGCTCGGGTTCGCTAATTCCAAATTAATGAATTTTCTGTTGCGACGTAATTAATCAAATTAATAAATAATTGTGCCTAGCAAATTACTATTCACGTCGCTAATGAATTAATTCTAAAATTAACTCGTTCGCACGAATTAAAATATAATTTTAATTCGCTTCGAATCCAATTTCGTTATAATATATCGAATATATTATTTTATCGATTAATTCCAAATTAATCGTTCTCTCTCTTTAAATAATATTTTATCCCAGATAAAATATCTCCGTAATTAATCCCAGATTAATTTTCTCCTCATTTAATTAATCCAGATTAATAAAGTGCGAGTCATACATCATCGGTGATCTTCAGGAAGCGACCCATGAGATCCCCCGGATATGTTGGCAGTAAATCCGGTCGTCGGACTATCCGAACACGTACGTACCTAGTACTACGCTTTTACCGATTTACAAGACATGGTTGGTCTTCTAGCAAAGCACCGTGCCTACCCAATTCTCCAGAAATATTCTTACTGGAATATATGATCTATATCGACGTAGTATACGTAGTATTGATGAGTGATATTTCTATCACTATTCCACTCATTTAACCTAATATTTGTATAGTTTCTTGTAGTTTGTGAATATTTTGATGTTTTTGTGTTATTTTGTGTAGATAAATAAAGTTTCAGGACAATCTGGAGGTGATTTGGACCAAAACAGTGAAAAGGGAAAAAGGCCATTTTGGTAATGGGCGCGTCGCGACGCGCAAGACCTTGGCGTCGCGACGCCTAACGTGCACCAGAGCTGCTAACGTGCGCCGGGTCAACGGGTCAGAATTTGAGAAGTTTGACTTTGCTAACGTGCGCCGTGCCACGTGTCACCATCACAGCCGATCTGCTAAAGTGCGCCGTGCCACGTGTCATCAATCCTACGGTGCCGACAATTACTATTTCACGTGTGCCACGTGTCATCCTACGTGTCACCACGTCATCCGGTCAACGAGTCAACTCTACAACGCGTCTTGCCACGTCATCATCCACGTCATCAGGTCAACCGAGTCAACATGCCATGTCATCATCAACCAATCACAGCGTGACACGTGTCGCAATCCTACGGTGCCGACAATTGATCTCAGCCGCCTTGCCACGTCGCGCCACGTCAGCATAATAATTGAGCTCTTAGCCGCCTCGCCACGTGTCGCCTTATCTTCTTATCCGAATTGCCACGTGTCAAGCCTTAGCAAGCCACGTCAAAAGAAGCTGGCGTCGCGACGCGGGAGGCCTACCGGGGTCTATAAATTGAGCTCGAGATTTCAGTTTTGATGCACCACTCTCTCTCATCTCTTTGATGTAAAGAAAGGTTTCTCTCTCTAGTTTATTTTATTTTTAGTTTTTTTTTTAATTTTAGTTTTGTAATTAATTTTAATTACGTTCTGTAATAATAGTAATTTACTTTCTTACTTTTTACAGTTTTTACTATTCACCATGAGGAGGTAACTTCCCCAGCTAGGGTGAAAGGTAATTCTTTTACTATTGCTATTAGATTAATCTCCTTAAAAATAATATATTCACTATTTAAAATTTGACTTAAAAAGGATACCGCTATATTGGTCGGTTGGTAATTTAATTTTAATCTGGTTTAAACCTGACTAATCAAGGATACCGCCAGATTGGTCGGTTGGTAATTTAATTTTGGTTCCGCCTTTATGGCTGGTTTATGGACAAATATTACCGCCTTAATGGCTGGTTTGACTTAATTTGACTTAATCAGGATACCGCCAGATTGGTCGGTTGGTAATATTATCACAAGTTTATATTATTTTATGGGAGATATCTAAATTAGTAGTAGTAAAAGTAATTCCTTTTACCTTAGCATTTTATTTTATTGTAATTTACTTTCAGTATTTACTTTACCGCATTTTTACTTTAAGTCTTTTATTCAAGTTTTTACTAGCCCTAGTTATGTGTTGTAACTATTATTCTGGGTTGTGATGACTTTTAATATCACCGGTTTATAAGGGGTTAAATTAAAGTTTGTGTAATATAAAGATTTATTTATTGAGTCTTAATCTTAATGCTTTTTATTAACTGGCCACTAATAAAATTGACTAGGTAAACTTAAAATGAACTAGACATAGGATTTTAAGTTTAAGACCTTAGACTCAATAGCCCACGATCTTCCTTGAGGATAGATAACCCTTTAATAGATTTCCTTACAGGATAGGAATATACCTGTCGGGCGGGGGTAGCCTTAATTGGAACTTAATCTTAATGAATCTAGGTAATTTGGTTGACATAGACATATGGTTCAATTGGATTATACTAGGTATTTGTAATTGACCATCGGAAGAGGCTTTTACATAATTTAGTGTTCCAGGTTAATAAATCAATATATTACCCAACTTTAAGATAACCACTTCATCTTTAAAATGATATTAAAAGAAATCACAACCCTAGATAGTTTTTAATATTGAATTTTCTTAAAACCTACTTTCGAAAATTTTATTTACTTGCTTTTAAATTTAGAATCGTCACCATTTCAAATCAATCAATCAACCTGTTAGATACTAGTAATCATTTGACCTCATAAAATTAATAGTTTAGATATTAAGTCCTCGTGGGATCGATACTTTTTATACTACTTGAACGATACGTACGCTTGCGTTATACGTGTTGTGTTTACGCCGGTCAAGTTTTTGGCGCCGTTGGGGGACTTATTTATCTTTTACTATTAGTTTAGGGGTTAGATACCTTTACTTGTATCTAATTTCTTTTTTATTATTTTTTTTTTCTTGTGTTTCAGGTTCTCAGAAACTTCATGAGACGAACCAGAAGCAGTTTTGAACTTCGACCGCTTGACCCGGAAATTGAAAGAACCATCAGACAGTTGAGAAGGAAAGGCGAGAAGGCCAAGAAGCTTTAGTCAACATGGAACCTGAACCTTTGGAGGTTGCACCACCAATTCCCATTCGAGACAGAACCATTCCGGTGGTTGACAGACTCATTTCTTGCATTGTACTTCCTCCTTACCAGCAAATGCAGGTGACATCAAAACATGCATTCAGATGATTCAGCAGTCAGTTCAGTTGGGGGGAATGCAACTGAAGATCCTAATGCCCACATCAGCAACTTCCTGGAAGTTTGCGGCACTTTCAATTACAACCGAGAAGCTGAAGAAGCAATGAGATTGCGTGTTTTCCCATACTCCTTGAAGGACAGAGCTAAAGCTTGGCTACATTCACTACCAGCAGGTTCCATCACAACTTGGAACACTTTAGCCACCAAATTTCTTGCAAAGTACTTTCCACCAGCCAGAACCTGGAAAGCTGAGGAATGACATCACATCCTTTGTACAACAAGACTCTGAAACTCTCTACGAAGCTTGGGAAAGGTACAAAGATTTGCTCCGGAAATGTCCTCACCATGAGATTCCAAAATGGCTTCAAGTCCAAACATTCTATAATGGACTTTCTGGAATAATGAGAACCACAATCGATGCTGCTGCTGGAGGAGCTTTAATGGCAAAAGGAGAAGATCAAGCCTGGGAACTAATCGAAGAAATGGCCAACAACAATTCCTTGTGGCCAACAGAAAGGAGCATGATCCAAAGAATTGCAGGAATTTATGAAAGTGGAGCCAATACAGCAGTCAACACCAAGCTAGATCAGATATGCAAATTCATGGAGACTCTTACCACTGGATCCACAAGTTCACCATATGGAGGAACACCAGAGTCGAACCAACTTGAAGAAACGGTGAATTTTGTCAACAATTTCAACAGACAGGGGAACAATCCATATTCCAACACCTACAACCCAGGGTGGAGGAATCATCCTAATTTTTCATGGAGCAACAATTCAGGCCAACAGCGGAACTATCCACCACCTGGATTCCAGCAACAAACAAAGGCCAGAGCAGGCAAATGAACCAGGAATAGCAGAAGTGCTGGCTCAGTTAAAAAAGTATGATGCTATCTTTCAGAGCCAATCAGCTTCCATCAAAGCACTGGAGAATCAAATCGGACAACTGGCCAATGCTCAGAGTTACAGACCACCAGGTAATCTTCCCAGCAACACAGAACCCAATCCAAGGAACCGAGGGAAGGAGCAATGTCAAGCCATTACTTTGAAAAGCGGTACTGAAATCAACAAAGATGTTGGAATCAAGATGTCCCAAGAAGAAGTTCCAAAAGAAGCTGAGAAACAGATGGAGGAAAAAGAAGCAAAAGGAAAAAGAACCAGAAAAATCATTCCACCTCCACATTTTCCTCAGCGTCTTCAGAAAAACAAACTGGACAAGCAGTTTGCTCGATTCCTGAGGTTTTCAAAAAGCTGCACATCAACATCCCATTTGCAGAAGCCTTGGAAGAAATGCCCAGTTATGTCAAATTCATGAAAGACATTCTTTCACGAAAACGGAGATTGGGAGACTACGAAACAGTAGCATTAACGGAAGAATGCAGCGCCATTATTCAGAGGAAACTTCCCCCGAAGTTGAAAGATCCTGGCAGTTCACATTTCACAGTTCCATGCACCATTGGAGAACATTATATCGGTAAGGCTTTATGTGATTTAGGTGCTAGTGTTAACTTGATGCCTTTTTCTATTTACAGGAAACTGCAGATTGGAGAAGCAATGCCTACCTCAGTTTCATTGCAACTTGCTGACCGAACACTCGCATTTCCAAGAGGTGTTGTTGAAGATGTGCTGGTGAAAGTAGACAAACTAATTCTCCCAGCAGATTTCATCATCCTTGACATGGAAGAAGACAAAGAAATACCTATCATTCTTGGGAGACCATTCTTGGCTACAGGTAAAACTGTGATTGATGTGCAAAAAGGAGAACTGACCATGAAAGTGCAGGACCAAGAAGTGACCTTTAATGTTTTCAAAGCCATGAAATTCCCGAGTGATGAAAAGGAAGAAGAATGCTTCAGAGTTGATGTTGTTGATAGTATCGTTCAAAATACTGAGCCAAATCCCACAGATACACTTGAAGCTTGCATCACCAACATGACTGACAGCGAGCTAGATGCTGAAATCCTGGAATGTATCAACTACCTTGACAAACCATTCCGATTCAAAGCAACACCACCAGTTGAAAGTTTGGAACTGCCAAAGAAAGATCGAATCAAGCCTTCGATTGAAGAACCACCACAGTTGGAGCTGAAGTTACTTCCGAGCCATCTCAGGTATGCATTTCTTGGAAACTCTTCTGAATTACCTGTTATTATTTCTTCTTCACTAACATTGGAGCAAGAAGAAAAGTTGCTGAGAGTGTTACGAGAGCACAAGAAAGCCATTGGCTGGACTATAGCAGACATTCGAGGCATTAGTCCATCATTTTGCATGCATAAGATCCTGATGAACGATGAGTACAATCATGAAGGAAGTCGTGAAGAAAGAAATCATCAATTGGTTAGATGCTGGCATCATTTACCCCATCTCAAACAGCAGTTGGGTGAGTCTTATGCAGTGTGTACCAAAGAAAGGAGGAATTACTGTGATTACCAATGAAAAGAATGAGCTAATCCCAACAAGAACAGTGACTGGATGGAGAGTATGCATGGACTACAGGAAACTGAACAAAGCCACGAGAAATGACCATTTTCCGCTACCATTCATTGACCAGATGTTAGACAGACTGGCAGGACATGAGTTCTATTGCTTTCTGGACGGATATTCAGGGTACAATCAGATTGCCATCGCACCAGAAGACCAGGAGAAAACTACCTTTACATGTCCCTATGGTACTTTTGCTTTCCGCAGGATGCCATTTGGATTATGTAATGCCCCTGCCACATTTCAGCGTTGCATGATGGCCATCTTCTCAGACATGCTGGAGCAGAGTATGGAGGGTTTTATGGATGACTTTTCTGTGTTTGGAGATTCTTTTGACCATTGTTTGCAAAATTTGGAACATGTGTTACAAAGGTGCGAAGATACAAACCTGGTACTCAATGGGAGAAATGCCACTTCATGGTGCAAGAAGGCATTGTTCTTGGACACCGGATCTCACAAAAGGGGATTGAGGTAGACAAAGCAAAGATAGAGACAATTGAAAAACTACCTCCACCAACATCAGTTAAAGGTATTCGAAGTTTTCTTGGACATGCAGGTTTTTACAGGAGATTTATCAAAGACTTTTCCAAAATTGCAAACCTCTTTGCAATCTTCTGGAGAAGGATGTGCCTTTCAACTTCACCAAAGAATGCCAGGAAGCTTTTGAGATCTTAAAACAGAAGCTGGTCTCTGCCCCATCATTGTAGCACCAGACTGGACCCTTCCATTTGAAGTGATGTGCGATGCTAGTGATTTTGCTGTAGGTGCAGTTTTGGGACAACGTAAAGCAAAGATTTTCCACACCATTTACTACTCCAGCAGAACTCTGAATGAAGCTCAACTCAACTACACAACCACTGAAAGGAGTTGCTTGCAGTTGTGTACGCTTTTGACAAATTCGCTCCTATCTGCTGGGTCCCAAAGTGGTGGTCTACACAGATCATTCAGCAATCAAATATCTGATCACAAAGAAAGATGCCAAACCCAGATTGATCCGTTGGATACTTCTTTTGCAAGAATTTGACGTGGAGATCAGAGACAGGAAAGGAACAGAGAATCAGGTGGCAGATCATCTATCGAGGCTCGAGAATGGAGAAACAGCTGACAAAGATCTGTCAATCAAAGAAACTTTTCCAGATGAACAGCTGTTTGCCATGAAACAACAGGAAGTCCCTTGGTATGCTGACTATGTCAACTACATTGTGTCAGGAAAATGGCCGTTGGAATGGACAACTCAGCAACGGAAGAAGTTCTTCAAAGAAGTCAAGCACTATGTCTGGGATGAACCGTACCTGTTCAAACGCTGTGCTGATCAATTATTGAGACGGTGTGTTCCACATGAGGAAATCAACAGTGTTTTGCAGCACTGTCATTCATCACCATATGGCGGACACTTCAGCGGAAACAAAACTGCAGCCAAAGTCCTACAATCAGGTTTGTTCTGGCCCACTCTTTTTAAAGATGCTTATCTTTTTGCTTTTCAATGTGACAGGTGCCAGAGAATGGGAAATATTTCCAGGAGAAACGAAGGACCGTTGCAAAACATTCTAGAAGTGGAAATATTCGATGTATGGGGTATTGATTTCATGGGACCCTTTGTTCCATCATTCGGAAACCTGTACATCCTGGTTGCTGTAGACTACGTCTCCAAATGGGTCGAAGCAATTGCACTGCCATCCAATGATTCAAAAGTCGTGATCAAATTCCTGAAAAAGAATATTTTCACTCGGTTCGGAACACCTCGTGCAATCATCAGTGATGGTGGCTCTCATTTCTGCAACAAATACTTCGATGCACTCCTATCCAAATACGGAGTTACTCACAAGGTTGCCACAGCTTACCATCCACAGTCAAATGGACAGGTTGAGGTTTCAAACAGGGAAATCAAAAGAATCCTAGAAAGAACCGTTGGATCAAGGAGGGACTGGTCAACAAAACTAGATGATGCATTATGGGCCTACCGGACAGCTTACAAGACACCCATTGGTATGTCCCCATATCGATTGGTGTTTGGAAAGCGTGCCATCTACCAGTTGAGCTTGAGCACAAGGCGTACTGGGCACTGAAGAAGTTGAATTTTGATTCACAAGCTGCAGGAGAGAAAAGACTTCACCAACTCAACGAATTGGAGGAATTTCGCCTACAGGCTTATGAGAATGCCAAATTGTACAAGAAAAGACCAAAAAATGGCATGACCGAAAAATAGTGCACAGACAGTTGGAACCAAGGCAGCAGGTGTTGTTGTACAACTCGAGGTTGAAACTTTTCCCTGGAAAGTTGAAATCTAGGTGGTCAGGTCATTTGTGATCACTCAGGTTTTACCTTATGGAGCTGTTGAGTTACTGGATCCTAACACCAACAACACATTCAAGGTTAACAGTCAGCGTGTCAAACACTACTGGGGAGAATCATTTGAGCGACAAAAGAAAGTGTCACACTTTCAGATCCAGCATAACGTTCAGGAAGTCACGTCTAGCTGACGACTTTAAACTTAGCGCTCGCAGGGAGGCAACCCATGCAAATTTTGTATATATTGTGATTTGGTGTGATTTAATTTTGTGTGTTTAGTTTTTTTTTGCAGATTAAGACATTTCAAGATGGAAGAAGCTCTCGCAAATCTTCACAAGCAATTTCCTTCTCTCCCTCAAAAATCTCTGATGAAAGTCTACAAAGCTCGCTTGGAACGGATGAGGTTACTGACAATCCAGTGTTCCTAATGATATTCGTTGGGTAATTGAAGCACGAGTCCGATTGGCAGGTGAGTCTTCTGACTCTTTTATTAAAAATCTGCCTGGTTTTGGAAGAAGCACCTATGCAAAGAAACGTAGAGCTAAGCAAAGGGGGTGTTGTTATAAATGTGCACGATGGAATTGCAATACTCGTTGTCGTTCTTTAGGAATGGTGTCTGATAATCGCGAAGACAAAATTAAATTCATTAGGGGTGGCTTGAGTAAGGAGTCTTTAGATGATATATCTTCGACTCTTGAGACGCATCCCAGTGGATATGTTCACATAGCCTTTCGCAAATTACATACACAATTTCAAAAAGAAAGACAACTGTTAAGTCTCGGGAATCTGAATCAAAAAGAACCTGTTTGCCAATTTATAAGAAAATTAGATGGGAATCTTGTCCCTGACGCATAGACGTCGATCAAGCCGCTACTTTTCTTGTAAATATTATATCTCTTTGTCTTTTCCTAATAATTGTAATTTGTTTTGTTTTCTTTTTTTTTCTCCGACAGGATCCAGACCTTTTTGACTATCACGATTTGTTTAACTAATAATTGTCATTTGCAGGTACTAGTGCTATTATTTACTCACCCTTTTCAGGTGTTATAAATTCAACTCATCATTGCACTTTTGAAGACATCCAGAGTAAAACATGGAAGCCACTTCAAGAAGACGAGTTGAAAACATCTGTGTGTTTTGCGGTAGTAGTGTTGGAACTAAACCACAATACATAGAAGCAGCACAGGAATTGGGTCGAGTCTTAGCTGCAAGGAATATGCACTTAATATATGGCGGAGGCAATCTTGGACTTATGGGGATCGTTTCAAAGGCCGTACAGAAAGAGGAGGCAGTCATGTTTTGGGAATCATCCCAAAACCCTTGGCAGAGGCAAATCTTATTGAACCATCAAACGGAGAGGAACTGATCGTGCCAGGTATGTCTGAACGTTTGGTAGAAATGATTAACCGTGCTGATGCTTTTATTGCTTTGCCAGGTGGCTTGGGTACATTGGAGGAAATTTTTATAGTACTATCTTGGGCGAACCTGAACATACACCAGAAACCAATTGGACTGCTCAACGTTGATGGATTTTATGATTTTCTTTGTGTGTTTCTTGATGATGCTCGGAGAAATGGGTTCGTGTCAAAACCTTTAAAAGAACTCCTCTTACTGCCAGAACTGCTCCGGATCTAATAGACCAACTCATAGCCTATGAACCACGAGTTGACCCTATCCTTTCAAAGATAAATTGGTCCGAGGACGATCGTGGTAAGAGGCGTCGGATTAATCTGGATCTTAACCTTTAATTTCTGTAGATTTTCAGCTAACCAGGTACGACCTTCTTAAATCTCCTTTTACTGTTTAAGACATTGGGGACAATGTCTCATTTAGGTTTGGGGGAGGGAATTAGTTGATCAGTACCTTGTTTTTAGTTTGTGTGTATGTTTTATTTTAGTCCAAATTTTTCGAAAAATACAAAAAAATTGAAAATTTTTCAAAAATTACAAAAATATTTTGTGTTTGTGTTTTTATTGACTTGACTAAAAAGGTGAAATTGGTAAAGATAGCTGAGTAAGGAGTTTCTACTCCTGAGACGTATCTCAAACCTATTTCGAAACAAGTTAATTTTTGTTTATTTCCTTTTGAATTATTTAATTTGTAAATTCTCCATAAATTGACTAAAATGGATCTTCATATGCTCAGTTGGCAGGTATTATCAACATACATAGTAACATACGGACATGAGCTAAATTGAAAAGTTTGTAATATTCAGTGCTCTAGTTTAATTGGAGGAAGCATCTCAAAAGTGGAGTAAAAAAAAAATCTGAGATCCGAGTTATTAAGTCTGTAAGGGTGTTTTAACACCTAGTGCCCTAAACCACTGGTTTGGGAGTCACTGGCCCAAAGCTCGCTACATGGATCAAAGATGCACAAAAATATATATATCTGAAGTCTGAGTAATTAAGTCCGTAGGGGTATCTTAACACCTGGTGCCCTAAAGCCAACTGGTTTGGGAGCCACCGACCAACACTCGTTACATAGATGGAAGATATTGTATATAAATAAAAAATAGAAAAGAAAAATCAAAGAAAAAAAAATCAGAAAAATGAGAAAAATTATTCCATTGCTGCAAAAAGGTGTGAATTCTGATAGAACTTTAGGACAAAAATATTACTCTCTTATCAACTGCACTTATGACTGTTGTGGGCAAAAATGAGTTGTTTAATATTATGTTGGCTGTGTATATGAAGAATGGTAAATATAATCGGAGAATTTACTTATTCGGTAATATAGAATGAAACAAAACAACTAGTAACTTGGAGTAGAAGTTTCACCTGATTAGTCACTAACTTCTTTATTCTCTTTTCGCTTGTCTTTTTGCTTTTGTGTGCATTAGTTTCACTACCTTTTTACTTTTGTAAAATGTTTGTGGGTATCATTGCTGTAAACCCTCACGAGACTACAACTCGTCCACTAGGGACACCTAGGGGTTAAAGGCTTGTTGCATATGCTAAATGCAACCGTGATCCCTACGAAAGTGGCTTAGTTAATTTATTTATGTTATTTTACTCTATGTTTTGCTTGAGGACTAGCAAAATGTTAGGTTTGGGGGTGTGATGAGTGGTATTCTATCACTATTTCCCACTCATTTAACCTAATATTTTGTATAGTTTCTTGAGTTTTGTGAATATTTGATGTGTTTTTGTGTTATTTTGTAGATAAATAAAGTTTCAGGACAATCTGGAGGTGATTTGGACCAAAACAGTGAAATTGGAAAAATGGCATTTTGGTAATTTGGGCGCGTCGCGACGCGCAAGCCTTGGCTCGCGACGCCTAACGTGCACCAGAGCTGCTAACGTGCGCCGGGTCAACGGGTCAGAATTTGAGAGTTGACTTTGCTAACGTATGCCGTGCCACGTGTCACCATCACAGCCGATCTGCTAAAGTGCGCCGTGCCACGTGTCACAATCCTACGGTGCCGACAATTACTATTTACACGTGTGCCACGTGTCATCCTACGTATCGCCACGTCATCCGGTCAACGAGTCAACTTGCCACGCATCTCGCCACGTCATCAGGTCAACCGAGTCAACATGCCACGTCATCATCACCAATCACAGCGTGACACGTTGCAATCCTACGGTGCCGATAATTGATCTCAGCCGCCTTGCCACGTCAGCGCCACGTCAGCATAATAATTGAGCTCTTAGCCGCCTCGCCACGTGTCGCCTTATCTTCTTATCCGAATTGCCACGTGTCAAGCCTTAGCAAGCCATGCCAAAAGAGCTGGCGTCGCGACGCCAAAGTCCTTGGCGTCGCGACGCGGGAGGCCTACCGGGGTCTATAAATTGAGCTCGAGATTTCAGTTTTAGATGCACCACTCTCTCTCATTCTTTGATGTAAAGAAAGAGTTTTCTCTCTAGTTTCTTTTAATTTTTAGTTTTTTTTTTAATTTTAGTTTTGTAATTTTTAATTACGTTTGTAATAATAGTAATTTACTTTCTTACTTTTTACAGTTTTTACTATTCACCATGAGGAGGTAACTTCCCCAGCTAGGGTGAAAGGTAATTCTTTTACTATTGCTATTTAGATTAATCTCCCTTAAAAATAATATATTCACTATTTAAAATTTGACTTAAAAAGGATACCGCTATATTGGTCGGTTGGTAATTTAATTTTAATCTGGTTTAAACCTGACTAATCAAGGATACCGCCAGATTGGTCGGTTGGTAATTTAATTTTGGTTCCGCCTTTATGGCTGGTTTATGGACAAAAATTACCGCCTTAATGGCTGGTTGGACTTAATTTGACTTAATCAGGATACCGCCAGATTGGTCGGTTGGTAATATTATCACAAGTTTATATATTATTTTATGGGAGATATCTAAATTAGTAGTAGTAAAAGTAATTCTTTTACCTTAGCATTTTATTTTATTGTAATTTACTTTACAGATTTACTTACCCATTTTTACTTTATGTCTTTTATTTTCAAGTTTTTACTAGCCCTAGTTATGTGTTGTAACTAAATTAGTTATCTGGGGTTGTGATGACTTTTAATATCACCGGTTTATAAGGGGTTAAATTAAAGTTTGTATATATAAAGATTTATTTATTGAGTCTTAATCTTAATGCTTTTTATTAACTGGCCACTAATAAAATTGACTAGGTAAACTTAAAATGAACTAGACATAGGGATTTTAAGTTTAAGACCTTAGACTCAATAGCCCACGATCTTCCTTGAGGATAGATAACCCTTTAATAGATTTCCTTACAGGATAGGAATATACCTGTCGGGCGGGGGTAGCCTTAATTGGAACTTAATCTTAATGAATCTAGGTAATTTGGTTGACATAGACATATGGTTCAATTGGATTATACTAGGTATTTGTAATTGACCATCGGAATAGGCTTTTACATAATTTAGTGTTCCAGGTTAATAAATCAATATATTACCCAACTTTAAGATAACCACTTCATCTTTAAAATGATATTAAAAGAAATCACAACCCTATATAGTTTTTAATATTGAATTTTCTTAAAAACCTATTTCGACAATTTTATTTACTTGCTTTTAAATTTAGAATCGTCACCATTTCAAATCAATCAATCAACATGTTAGATACTAGTAATCATTTGACCTCATAAAATTAATAGTTTAGATATTAAGTCCTCGTGGGATCGATACTTTTTATACTACTTGAACGATACGTACGCTTGCGTTATACGTGTGTGTTACGCCGGTCAGTATTGCGTATATGATCCAGCATTGATGTCACGTGCAAGGCCTGGGGCTGGAAAGTGTTGCCCGTACGAATCACATATCGGAATCTTGTAACTAGTCTCATAATCGGATAAACATGACCTAATCATAATATCCGATTGCTGCAGCATATAAGAACACCAGTCTGTATCCTACGTGATTCATCAATCTCCATTATGATGGAGTGATACTTCATCTCGACATCACACCTCAATACACTAAGATTCTCAATATACCAGAAAGAGGCGTACACATAAAAAATGTTAAAGCCCCGAACGACCAAAAAAAAATTATATCTATTGTCGCAAGTATTAGCGGTGCAAGTCTCAGGTTAGACAAATACACCCACCCTGATTCGGACTTCCATAGACACACAGTCATACTACCAATGAATTCCTAGGGGTCTATCCAGAGCGAAGCTGTTCCCGTGCCATCGGTAAACACAATCTTCTATTACACTTGCATGAGTATCCTATACCCAAATATATGAGAACTATGTCATTATGCTCTCACAAACGCGCAAAGTGTAATACTAGTCTTTTACGTATTATCGATGTCTAATCTCGATAATACTCGGACTAGGGATGTTTAATGATTAAACCTTCGTGGATTGATACTGTCTCATATCATCTCAATCCGAAACTAATCATATGGACCTTTTATCATTTATACATCTAGGTAATCTAATTATAATGATAAAGGGTAATTTCCATTGTCACATAGTTAATTTGTACAACAACACCATGATCTGTACAAATAGTGATGCTATGGGTCATAATTGTCCAACAGAATCCCATGTCTGAACGATATGTTGTTTCTTACAGTTACCAAAGTTAAACCATTCTTAGATCTTATCTATGTACGTTGATTGGGATAACCCAATCAGCCTCATTTGTTTATCTCTATAGAATTTTATCCCTAAAACATATTAAGCTTCTCCCAGGTCCTTCATGGAGAGAAATTCTTACAGAGGTACGCTTTGACGCTTTGTAACATTCCTAAATCATTCCTAATGATTAGGATGTCATTAACATATAGGACTAAAAATACGACCATGCTCCCACTGGTCTTCTGATACACACAGGATTCTTCCGAATTCTTGAGAAAACCAGACGATCTAATAATCTCGTCGAATCGAAGATTCCAACTTCGTGAAACATGTTTAATTCCATAAATAGACTTATTAAGCTTACATATCATACCCGAGTTTTCGCTGGACGCAAGACCTTTCGGCTGTTCCATATAGATTTCTTCATCAAGAAATCCATTTAGAAATGCCATTTTGACATCCATTTGCCAAATCTCGTAGTCATGATACGCATCTATAGAAAGCAAAATCCGGAAGACTTAAGCATTGCTACTGGTGTGAAAAAGTTTCATCGTCGTCGACGCCAGGTCGCTTCGTGTAACCTTTTGCTACCAGTCGGGCCTTGTAAGTTTCAAACTTACCATCAGGCCCGCGCTTCCTCTTGTAAACCCGTTTACAACCGATAGGAACAATTCCTTCGGGAAGCGGAACCAAGTCCCAAACTTGATTTCATGCATTGAGTCTAACTCGGATTTCATGGCACTTTGCCATTTCACGGAGTCGATGTCCAACATCGATTCTCTATAGGTGAAAGGATCAGTTTTTTCAACTAAGAGAACATATAGACTCTTTTCTTGTATCAAATACAAGCGTTCAGGAGGCCTAGATACCCTTTCTGACCTACGGAGTGTGTGTGTAGAAGGTCTTTCATCTACTGAACTCATGTTCCTCAGGGTTTCCTCCGTTGGTTCATTGTTTTCAGGTTGGACTTCATCAAGTTCAACCTGTCTATGATTACCACCTTCTGACAAAAATTCTACTTCTAGAAATTTGTGAAGCGAGCTACGAACACATTTCGATGCTCGGTATCATAGAACAAATATCCTTCGTATTCGAAGGATATCCAACAAACCTAAACTTTGCCCTCGAGGCGAAAGCTTATTATGCTGAGTCACCCTGACATAGGCAGGACAACCCCAAACCTTAATGTAACCAAGATTTGGTCTCCTACCGAACCATATCTCATACGGTGTCGTAGGAATAGCTTTTGAATGAATCTTATTCAAAAGATGTGCAGCTGTTAAAAGAGAGTAGCCCCATAAATAATAGGGCAAATCTGTGAAACTCAACATCTATCGGACCATATCCAATAAAGTCTGATTTCTTCTCTGAGACACTCCATTGTGCTGTGGAGTACCTGGAGGAGTATATTGAGCGAGAATCCCATTCTCCTTCATATAATCCATGAACTCACCACTCATGTATTCGCCGCCTCGATCGGACGAAGGCATTTAATATATTGACCAATTTTTTTTTCTACTTCATTCGGAACTCTTTGAACTTTTCAAAGGTTTCCGATTTATGTCGCATCAAATACACATAACCGTATGGTTGACAGATCATTGGTAAAGGTAACGAAGTACGAATAACCATTGTGAGCAGTCTGACTCAGTGGACCACATACATCAGAATTTATGAGTTCCAGTAAGCTAGTGGCGCGGTGTCCAACACCAGAAAATAGGGCTTTGGTCATCTTACCCTGAATACATGATTCACAAGTTGGATAGGATTCAATGGTAAGACTGGTATCAAACCATTCCTAACCAATTAGGTAAGGCGTTTAACGCCTATGTGACCCAGCCGTATATGCCAAGTTCAGTATATTAATTATAGGTAAACTATGTTTATTAACTCATAGTATTTAAAATATCTTTTGAAGTTTGCAATGTAAATGACCATACTGGTTTGGACAAACAAAGGATCTGAATATTACTTTTATCATATAATACAAAGAACAGTTCTTAATATTAATACAAAGCCTTCTGTATCTAATACAAAAAGTGATTATAATATTAGCTACACATCCAGGCACAAATGGCAGTCATTTAACAAAAAGTGTCTTCATTCGGCAATGAGATCTCGCATACTCCCACTACAAATGCATCCAGAGAGTCTGCACCCTGAATCGCAACTGCATCTCTCCAGGCTTCAGTCTTCTACTTTCTTCAGCACCTGCAACGAATTGCAAATGTGAATGGGACAAGCAGAATCTAAAATCCAGTTGGTTGTAACGGCTTCACAAGAAAAAGATATATCATAACTGGAAAAATAAATGTACCCTGATGTAGATGCTCTCTCCCTCATCAGCTGGGCTATGTAGTCAGGACAGTTCCTTTTCCAGTGCCTGAATTTGCTGCAGTGATGACACTGTATTCAGAAGCCTTTTGGGCTTAGCTATCTTTGCCGTTGTTGAGGACCGAAAACCCTTCTTCTTCTTCCCTTTCTTCTTCTTTCCCTTTGGCCAGGCCTAGGAAGAAGCATAAAGAGAAGTAGGTTTCGAGAGGCGATTCGGTACTCCTCTTCTTGAGGTCCTCATCGCCGTGAAGCAAACATATGCAACTATGGTAGGCACAATAGTCCGTTCATGTGAAGTACATCACGAACTGGAGATAAGAAGCTGAGAGAGAACCAAGAATGACACTCCTACCGATAATGTCATTCAGAAGAGATTATATTGCTCAATGATCGATCAAATCGATCATTTGAAGAACATGCGGGCTAACAGTTTGCCCCTCATCCAATCGTGCATGGAACAGTTCCATTGCGACATTGTGAACAACTACTTGTTCTTGGTTTCTCAAACGATGTCTTAATCGTGTCATCATAGTATAGGCATCTAACATGCCATAATACTATTTCTTGAGTCTCGGTGAAAGCGAACTTAAGATGTATGATTAAACCCTTAATCATCATCCTTCCAAGCTTGGAAGACTTCACGTTCCTCCGGTGAAGCGTCTCTGCCACAACAAGGGGCAGTGGACCCTCAAGAGACATATCCCAACCTCTCGGAATCGATTGACAATCCTCAAATCCAGATCCCAATCGCGAATTTCTCTGGCGCCTTTAAGTTTGTTCGCATCAAGCATACGCGCAAACTGATTAGTGGATGTTCCGCCATCGAAAATCTATCATATAGATCACGAAAAACGGTTAGCATAAAATAAGCGTTTCATATAATATCAAAAGCATAAACTAGATCATGGA